>OZ007522.1:1969582-2062564 GCA_963931895.1 Eupithecia pulchellata
TAACACTTACAACGGGAAAGAGGGAGAAAGGATTTAGTCTCATCACTCATCAGATTATATATTTTTTTTATATTTTTAATTTACACGCAAGACCTTGACGAAGAAACGCCCAGACAGACATGCATGGCAAAATCATGACTTGTTGAAGGGTCTGGGTCTTCATTCTTCTTCTACACTATATCGCTGAGCCAACGAAGTCGTTACAACGCCCGATAATGGGGCCACTGGAATCGCAATTAAATTTTTTACTTTGTGCTATGAATATCAGTAGCACTTTATGTCTATTACTGCAACTGATGAAACATTACTCTAAGGTTTAACCCTACCGAAGACCCTATCATACTATAGTGGAGCCATATTTCGCTAGTCATAGCTTATATGGAACACACGTTACACAACAACTTCAGTTAGCAAACAACTCATTAGTTTTTATATGGCGCGAGAACGTAAAGTGAAGACTCACAGAATCGTTCCCAGCTGGTAACACCACGCACGCGGAGCGCGCACACGGCCCCTTCCCACTGGGGCTCAGCTTGGCCCAGGTCCGCGTGTCCAGACAGAACGCGTAGAGATCGTCGAAGTAGCGGCTCTCGCGGCCGTCGTCGTTGTAGCCTCCGAAGACGAGCAGCTTGCGGCCGAGCTGGACCATGCGATGGCCGGAGCGGGAGGACGGGCCGTTTGGGGATACCACCTGAAACATTGGAGCAACCATGTCTGACATTGTTGAATCCATGTCTACGATTTTTTCTTTGGTCTTTTGACTTTGGTCAGCCCATTTTGTATTCAAACTGTTGTAAAAAATTCTTAACCAATAATAATTTCTAGTTATTAGGGATTTAGATTGACAATCTTTGATGTTGAAATATGATTAAATTTTTATACAAAAATCAGTATGTAAGAATCATCATCTCAGCAGCCTATAATAGTCCACTGCTGGACATAGGCCTCCCTAGTGAGCGCCATAGATAGCAATATTTATCATTTGGGGGTAATAATATGTTTAGGTAAAAATACATGCAAAAGAAAACTACAAATATATTTTTTCAATGAATGAAAAAAACTATAATAAATTTAGGTACAAGAAAATATTATACCAAACTTAACTCTCACGTGTTCAAGAATCACCCCTTTATGATAAATATTATGTGGCACTATTATATGGGGGATATATCGGAAATAAATTAAGCCTTTGAGTTTAATTTAGGGCACTTTATCAACAACCAGCTTCTTTTTCGCATTGCATAGAGTTAAGAAGAGATAAATTACAAAATAATTAATATTTTTCATACTAACAATTATTTTTGCTTAATAATTTATAGTTATTATTGAAAAACGGAAAGAAAGGAAACAGTAGGTTACCTTTTCCCACTTCTTGTCAGCGAGTGAGAAGCACCAAAGATCACGGTAGTGGTGGAACTGAGTCTCCGTAGGACTGGTGAATTCACCTCCAAACACCCAAAGCTCTCCTCTGTAACATCACAACAACATAATATATTAAAGACTTTTTATTTGGTAATCTTCGCGTAGCTCTTGTTTTATTTACCCTGAAGTTTCCATTGCGTTGTAGCTATTGTGGTCAACAGGGCGACCACTATAGCTACAACGATGGTAATGCAAAAGCTTGGATGGTAATGCAGGGAAAAATAGTTTCAAGTCTGATACAAGAAGAATATCGTCGCTCAAGAAATGCTGAGCGCCTAAGATGTGTCCACCTATACAGCGGCTGGACAGTAGTAATAGTTTGAGGTGGTATAGCCTAAACCCAAGAAACAGACCTGGTTTTTAGAAATGGCATCCCAATTGTTGGCTATTGTGTGAAATATGTGCTTTTTTGGCTCCAAACTGTTTCTATCTAATATCATAAACAGGAAAGATTTGATACCTTCATTGTTGTGTATTGTACCTTTGTCTGTTTCATTGTTAGAATTGAATAGGCTCCAAAACTACTGAACCGATTTGAAAAATTCTTTCACCATTAGAATGGTTAATTTTCCCTGATGAACATAGGCTATAGAATATTTTTAAAAAAGGGATCTGCATGAAAAATTAAATTGTTGGTAAATGACCGTGCGGAGCCGGGGCGGAACGGCGCGCTAGTTTAATAAATAAAAAGCATACCATGCTGAGGGATGTATGAAGTAGACAAACATACTTGTTAGATGAAGTAGCAATTGCTTGATGGGCACTGCGAGGAGCAGGGCCTCCAGGAGCCTTCACCTGCTTCCACGTGCCTTTGTCAGGGTTGTAGAACAACAGGTCATTGTATACCTCTGTCTAGAAAATACACAAATTATTACTACACTAAGACTTCAACAAATTTATGGATCTGCAAAATACTGTTAATTTTTAACTAGCGGTCGACCCTTATTTTACAAAATTTTATTAAGATAGTAATCTACTTTTGTGTTAGCTCTTACCCTTTGGCCATCATGGTACTCTCCGCCAAACATGATAAGTTCATTGTTAGTGGGATGAGGTGTCAATGATGCGTAGGCTCTAGGAGATGGTGGTCCTTTCAAGGATTTCTCTGAAGCAGCTGAGCGTTTAGCTTCCTCTTTCTCAATCTCCGCTATCACTTTGGCTATGTCTTCCTGGAAGAGACATTAAGTTTCTGATAGAAATGTTCAGTCATACCTATCATCATCATTATTAGAATCAAATAGAGGTGAAGTAATAAAGATCTATCTGTAAGTCTTCACTCTTATGAAACTTGGTAAGAGCTATTATTGCTTATGAGGCCCATAACAGTTATATATTTTTGGTGGAACAATGTACATAAGGTCGATAAGAGACCAACGACCGACGGCCGCATCTGGATATAATAAATACCGGTATATTATACACTTTAATCAAGCACTCTTTAATCAATCAAAAACGCATTATTATACTGTATCTACTGAATTTTTTATAGTAGCACGGCATGAACTAACCTCACCCAAATTAGCAAGCTCTTTCTTTAGTTTGTTTGCAAGTTTCTTTTCAGTTTTAGCTGCAGTCTTTTCAGCACCACTTGCTTTATTCTTGTTCTTCTTTTTACCCATAATATAAAATTATTATATTACTTTCAGCACAAAAAACCAAATAAACAAACCAAACAAAAAAGTAGTATTACGTACGTTCCGTTCCAAATTCCAAAACTCTATTAGTCTTATAGTCTATCTATTCATATAGGTACCCACCCACTTAAAGACCTAAAACAGGTTGTAAGTAACGAAACTGAAAAATCCGCACCGAAAAAAATAGGATAAAATAATACCGATAAAATGGAGTATGTGGAATTTAGTGGGTATTTGGAATTTTTACAAACAATATTGACTGCATATTTTATTTTTTCCAAGTTTCCAAGTTACCAAGGAAAAAATACACGGCACAACAGGCAACAATATGATCAGGCAAATGTCACTGTTGGTGTCGAATTTTGATTCTTAAAGATTGGCGGGTTAAACAATGCACAAAAAATTCACTGGACACTAGCACTAAAATGGCAAATCAGACACATATTGCCATAACGAAGAAGTCAAGTCAAAGCACAAAAAATCACATATTGCCTTAAGCGCGCTCCACATTCTCGACGAGAGGTTTTGTCTCGGGTCTCGCCAAAACTATTGACGAGACGAGAGCAGCTCTCCACATTCTCGCTCGCGCATTTGTGCGCTCGGTACTCGAACGAGATGGACGTGGAAACAGCTGTCGCTGCAGCGTTATGTGCTGTGGCTTATTACAATTATACGTTTATTATTATACGTTTATTCGAGAAAAAAAAGTTATCAAGAGACGTTGGAAAAAACGAAGATGGTGGATGACAGCAATACATCGTAAATAAAATATATTGTATATTAAAATTATAATATTGAATAAATAATAAAATTATATAATTGGCGGGAATGTGGAGGGAGTGTTTTGTGTTTCGGCAAAACTACACGAGAGCCCTTTGATTCGGATACGAAATACCGACACGGGATGGAGACTGCACGAACATAGGCGAGACTTGCCGAATATGTCCTCCACACTCTCGTATTCGCTATGTCTCGTGTAGTTTTGCCGAGAATGTGGAGCGCGCTTTAGTATAGTAGACGAAGAAGTTAAGATAACCACAAAAACAACACTGGCAGAGTAATATAACGGCGCAATAAAACAAGAAGTTGAAGTTGAAATATATGTCCGTCGTCGTCGTCCGTCCTTCCTTCGCCTTCGTCCTTCCTGGGGCATGATTCTGTATGAGTTTTGTGATCCCTTGCCCAAACCGTGTGACGTCACAACGTGTTTTAAACGTAGCCGATTCCTCAACGTGCCTTCACGTGGAATCGAAAAATTGAATTCTCTAAGCCACAAGACTTGTTGTCTATGCCCAGTGATTTGGGTTTTGATTATTTCACATGATGCGTTCAAAATCTAGTATCGTAAAAACACGGAAAATTTTCGGTTTTTATAAAACTTGTTTTTCGGTTCCCATTTTGTAGTAAAAATCCCATCTTCAAAGGAATAAGTATCTCAAATTATATTAAATATATAATAGCAACTCTTGCTCAACCATAACATAATATTTTAGTATGTTTAGAAATTTTGGTGGCCCTAAATTAATGATTTGTACTTGTACACAAATAGTTTCGGAACGCACTTTGTTTTGATTTACATAACCTATAAAAATCTTCAATAACAATCTCCGAGTATTTCCAGGTCCCAAATTATCTAAACATTATCCATTTAATTGAACCGTCAGGGAAGCGTAAATACAATGGATACTATGCTGCCAAGATGTGTGAGCTGTTGGCGCCAACATAGCACAAGCATCAAGATAACTCAGGGATTCTGCAGACCTTAGATTAGATCAATGGATCATTTTTAGATACATTCCGAGTACCCAAAACACAACACTAAATTTCCTGGCCACTGACTGGTGGCTATCAAAAGCCTGTGGTACCAGGATTGGTTAGCACCCCTCCGAAAGCCGCCTGTAAGTCGCTGTGTCGAGGAGTTTGTAAATGCCCTCGAGCTTCCAACCTAATATGGTCAAAATGCCTACTATGGAACAAGAGAGGAATGTAATAAAACAAGAGTAGGCATAAATTAGTTTTACTATAAAATTTTGCATGAAACTCCACAAATACAAACATCAACAATCCACAAAAAAAAAGATTTCTTCCAACTGTGTAGGTATGTCTTTATTATTGATTCTATGATAAACTAAGCATGCAAGGTTGCTTTGATGAACCTTCATAGCCATAGGCATAGCATGCATAACCCTTAAATCACCTAAGTGAAGCTACATTTTGTATGTCCCTATTTCTTAAGTTGCTTTTCCTTGATGAACACTACAACATTGGGCAAAGGAGGGGCATACTACCAATTTATTAATATTTTAAGCTTTAATAGATATTTCTGGTCTGTTTCAGATATGTAAAAGCAATTTAAAAACAATTATGGCATATGTGCAATATTAGCAGGGGCCGCTCATGATAGTTGTTTGGAGATTATTACCCTTGCGGGTGAACATGCACAACAGCAATATATCAAGATGTGAGACAGCAGAAATTAATGTGATGCTGATGACTGTGTTTAATGATACCTCATTTGTAAAAACTCTGTCTAAACGTAATGTGTTGGTGAAAAAATAAATAAAACTAAGTTATTTTGCAAATTTATTTTATTTATCAAGCTTTTCCTAAATAAGGTGAAGTGCTCCCAAAAACCTGAAAAAAAAATATCTTGCTTATTAATTTATCAATAAAAGTTCCTAAATGTTACATTCTGTTATTTGCTTATTATACCTATGGCAACAAAGTTTCGCAAAACCAATAGACTATAATTGCCTCTAAGTAAACAGTTATTTTGACTACCTCTGTGGTGCGGTGGGCGAATGTCCACCTGCAATGCAGAAGGTTGTGGGTTCGATTCCCTTCTCCTTAGTCATTACACTCTTGGCAGAGTGGTTGTGGTCCTCATATTAGGTGGCATGCCTCACAATCCGGTTGCCTTCCTGGTACACCCATGTAGCGGACCATTTAGTGCAGCTTTAATTTGGTCCGTCCAGCGCATGGGTGATCTTCTGAGTGCTCTTGTGCCGTCAACTTTTCCTTGAACCACAAAGCGGTCCACAAATGCGTCCTTACGGCGCGAAACATTGTTTTCTATGTTTATTCAAAAATATCTATCTTACTAGGTACTTATGCTTAAAATTTACTGTACCATGTATAGGTATCAGTCCTAGTTAGTACTCACAACATATAAGCTTAGCTTAGCTTAGGGCTAGATGATGCTTGTGGATTGTCCAGAATTATTATATACTTACAGTACTAAACAGAAGTGATTCATAATGTTGCAAACTAATATAATACTACTCTTCCTCTCCCGGAGAATGGAGTTCCTCTCTTTTTCATTCTGTAGCTTCTGCTCATCTAGAAGCAGAAGTCCCTCATCACACCTTTCTGAAAGTAGACAAAGCTAGTTCAAAAACATTGGCAAGTAAATTTTTATGACGCTAATTAGAAGCATCAATATATCTTAGGCATTGAATAAACGATTCCGAGTTATGCGAATTTATTGTCCTAATTAATTAGGTATTGAATTACTTACCTTTCGTGGCTTGAATTTATAGCATTTTCTGTAAAAGCTTGTAGAAAGCAACCACAACAACACAACATAAACATAACCTCAAAAGATGCTCCGAAGTAACTGTCTGTGGTAGTAACTATTGCAGTGTCACACTAATCTGTGCCATTTCACGCTTTTCGCGAGCGCGTTTGTTTGACAGATAAAATCGTGCCCGAATCGCACCTGTGACACGGTTTGGAATGTCAGTGTGGCATAGGGAATACGGTTTAGTCCGATTCCACGCCGGTGTCTTGTCGTAGATACGAAACGTGTTGGATTGGCAATAGAGCATAACCCCCCTGTTTAATTTTCTTCTCTCCATCCTACGTCAGTCACGCACGTTCAATCCGATAAAAATTACGTACGTTGCAGTAACTTTAGTCCCGACCCAGAAAATAATATATAACAATTTTTACTAGGTATTTATTTTCTCGAATTTAACAGTAGTGCCTAGAATAATGGTAAAGTGACGAGACGATACAATTTTACCTGCCTCATACATATTTTTGCCAGTTGCTATGAATAACATAGGAAAGATGAATGGTCCTGGGACCTCGGGATCTACGGTACGTTGTTTTCTTTCTTTTCTGCCCTGCATCAAGTATATCATAAACAAACCTGTTACTAACTAAAGTTCTTGTAGACGTCAGCATCCACGCAAGAGTTCAAGATCAAAGTGCCAAAGAATGTGAAGAAAAAGTATCATGTGATGCGGTTCAACGCAACCCTGAACGTAGACTTTGCGAAATGGAACCACGTGAAGATGGAACGAGAGAATAACATCAAGGAGTTCAAGGGGTTCGATGAGGATATGCCAAAGTAAACATCTGTTGATAGTTTTTCACAATAGAGGATTGTCAGCAGGAAACTCATATTTTTCTTTAGTACAAATGAAGTCTAGCTTTTTACTAGGATCTCAACTGTTCTAGGTTCGGTGCAGGCTCAGAATATGGCCGTGACATAAGAGAGGAGGCTCGCCGCAAAAAGTTTGGTATCATCTCTCGCAAGTATAAGCCTGAAGATCAGCCATGGATACTCAAAGTTGGAGGAAAGACTGGGAAAAAGTAAGAAGTGAGATCTGTTTACATCCAAATTAACAACTCCTTTTGTCGGTTATAGAGCCATTTTCTACTAAAGCGTAAGCATGGAACCTACTTGCCTTATGCCTACTTTTGACTAACCTTTCCTCTTATTTATCTGCTTACTTAAAAAATTATTCTCACTCTGTATTCTTCTATTGACACAACTAAGCAGATGTTTTAAGTTTGCAGACTATTATGAATAAGTTGGGTTGAAGTTTTTTCATTACGTAATAACAAATTAACCATGTATTTTCTTTGACAGGTTCAAAGGCATCAGAGAAGGTGGTGTATCAGAAAATGCAGCCTACTATGTGTTTACTCTTGCCTCGGACAGTGCTATTGATGCATACCCCTTGCAAGAATGGTAATATACAACAAGAATCTATTATAATAGTAGAACAGGGTCCTCCAATGGGTATTCATGTCGATCAGTTGACCTACCTTTAGATTGTTTGCAACAGCTGTCTTCATAAATATATTATTATGTATATCATTTATCTAGTACCCATAACACAAGCTCTACTTAGCTTGGGCTAGATCATGCTGTGTGAATGGTCCAGCATTATTATTTATTTGTTTAAGTTAGCATAACAATTTCAATTTCAAAATACTATTTAGTTCTAATTTGTTTATTATAAATTTATGATTACATACTTTAAGATACAGGTTGGAATAACAATAATTAAGCTACATAATGATGAATAATGCCATGGCACTCGTCAGGGGAGGCCTATGTCCAGCAGTGGACTGTTAAAGGCTGGTGAAGTGAAGTGAAGTGAAGCTACATAATCTTTCAATACAAGTTTCAATACAAACCTTCATACTAAAGTAATCTTAATCAATGCATGACTTTGCCACACTTATTGCCAGTTTCTTTAGGATTAAGAAAATTAATGCAGAAAGTAAACTCTTTTTATGGTAATGTTTGTCTCTGCCAACCCTTCTCATTATGTTACAATTAAATGTATTGTGTAATTTTCTTACAATATTTTTTTTTAGGTACAATTTCCAACCCATCCAAAGGTACAAAGCTTTATCTGCAGAGGAGGCAGAGCAAGAATTTGGCAGGTAAGTAGCCCAATTAGCTACATGGCTACACTCTGTCCCTATCACTCCAATACCATTTGCTCTCACATTATTAAGCTTCCTATAAATTTCTCTCACATCACCTGGATCCATTGTAGCCCACGTTACTAAGGAATAATGAAGCTTTCTATTTAAGAAAGATTTTTCAAGAACAGACTATTTATTCGCAAAGTTATGCCTTATTCTCAAAATACATTTACAAATCTTTTCCAGAGATTACCCCTTACTGAGGAGTAGCTCAAAATACATCTACAAATGTTTTCCTCCAGACGCAATAAAGTGATAAACTACTTCTCGCTAATGTTCCGCAAACGCATGCGCGGCGAGGACGGCGCCGACGACGCAGACGACCCCGACGAGAAGAAACCAAAGGGAGCCAAGGCCAAGAAAGGTACAGTTTGTTTAAGTACAAGGCCCAGAAAGTTACTTTATCAGCCTTTCACAAGGCTGATAAAGGTGCAGCGTCTATTTTAGTACAAGGATACAAGAGGAAGCTACGTGTTTTATTAAAGTACAACTGCACAGAGTCAATTGAAAGGTGTTAGAGGGCCGGACCATAACGAGCTGTGTTCTAGCTCCAGTTTGGCGCACTTCTGCTAAGGTCATCAATATACCCTGTGAGATAATGATAGTAAATGGCATCCATCCGACCACTAAATACACAGTCAAGATCAACGCTCCAACATTCTACTATGTATGGAATTATGGTCTATGGTGTTTGCAATAGTGGTCGGAATGTAGATTTCAACAAATGTAATATCCCCCTAAGATGGGTGGACTATTAGGGCGAAACTGAAGTGAACTGTTGTGAGTTGAAGTTCTATGCCCACACTACTATTGACTTTCTATAAAACTAGATGAAGAAAAGCAGTGTGGACAAAAAAAATTAGTTAAGAGATATAAATAACAACATTTATTTTTTCTAAAAATTAACTGTATGAAATTTGACTTGTCTAAGTGCTTATTTTGTAAGCCTAAGGAAATAAAGTTATTGAATCTAAATCTGAGTTGAAGTTAGTTACAATTTGCTGATGTAGAGCATGCCTTCTTAGAATAACTACTTACAATGTGCTACCTTCGTGGCCCTTAGGTACTAGATGTAATATCCTGTGCCACATCAGCAAAAATATTTCAAATTGCCTCGAGGGACATATTTTTATTTGTTTAATGTTCTATGGTATCACAAATTACAGAAATTGGTGGTAGAACTAGTAAATTTCAGGGACTCGATTAAATTATCCAGGAATCTGCATTCTTTGTAACTAGAGCTTTTTAGCAAGCATCGTCTAATGACATCTAATGATCTAAAGACGTTCCTAACTAGACCTTAATTATTTCACAATTTCTTTCAGACCTGAAGATATCCGAAATGGATGAGTGGATAGACTCTGACGACGAGTCCTCGGATTCGGATGGCGGGAACAAGGAGGAGGACAGCGATGGCGGCGCCAAGAAGAAGAAGGATAAACAGAAGAAAGGTTAGTTGTTATAATATACATATAGGTATTAAACTTTTTAACCTTTGTAAAGGATAAGACTTTTAAAACTATCATGGTTATTAACACTAAAGTCATTTATAATGGGATATTTACCATGATTTGAGTTTTAAGTTTTCCAATATTTCGGCACAGTGCGCCATGATCACGGAACAAACGGCGCATGAAACTGTGCCGAAATATTGGAAACTCAAAACTAAAATATCAAAAATAAATATCACTCTGATAAATGATGATCTTTATTGTAATTGGTATCGCGAAGCCCGATCAGACTAATAAATGACGACGCTGGTTTTGCTTGTTATTCGCCCAAATCAAAGCTCGAACGCTTTAATTAAGGTGAATGGATCTTTAAGCTTCTTTTACCATAATCATACCTTTTATGCAACAATTAATTAACATATAGTTATATGTCCAATGCAAAACAACATGAAGTGTTGGGAGGTTTGTACAAATCTTACAAAGTAAACATAGTACACTTGGGTGCAAAAAATACGCACATGTATAAATTTTCATCAAATTTTCAAAAATAAAAAAAAAACATGTTTGTTTTTATTTTTTGGTATCTTATATTTAAGTTTATTTCAAAACCTATCCAGCAGTACCTTTTTTGTCCTTATACCACGTCTACTTAGTGAGTTTTGGGTAAATGTCTGAAGTACCTGTTTTTTGTGTATTTACACCATAAAAGTTAGAGGTTGAAATTAAATTAAAAACATAAAAATCAGCATAAAAACTTTTTTATTAATAAGGGGTTTTCCCTCCCCTAGCCCGAATGACTGCTTCCATGAGTTTTTTCATTGACTGAACTAAAGTTTTTATAAAATCTTGCGGTATGGCCTCCCATTCTTCTTCAATCGCATGTTGCAGCTCCTGGAGACTCGTTGGGGCAGTGTCTGTGGCCCGAACTCGTTTTTTTAGCTCGTCCCATAAATGTTCAATCGGATTGAGGTCCGGGCTGCGAGCTGGCCACTCCATGACAGGCACCGCAACCTCTTCAAGGTACTTCCTCAATGTACCTTTGAGAAGTGAATCCCCTTGATCGGCGGCCAGGATTCGCTCCGGAGATGAAAATAAGTTCAGTCTTTGCCTCCAGTGATATGCCTCCCCAGAACATGCATGATCCACCGCCGTAAGAGACTCGTTCTTCGATGCAGCATTGTTGAAATCGCTCGCCTGGCCTTCGGTAGACTCTTCCTCTTCCATCGTTGCCATGTAGGCACATGCTGCACTCGTCAGAGAACAGAACTGCGCTCCATTGGTCTTCAGTCCATTCCAAATGCTATCGAGCGAATTGAAGGCGGGTTTGTCGGTGGGCTGGGGTCAGTTTCGGTCCATTTGCTGGTCTGTGCGCAGTCAGATTCCCTTTCCGTAGTCGTCTTCTAACTGTCCATCGGCTGACATCGACTTCCCGTGTTTCTTGGAGACGCTGTCCCAATTGAACTGCATTCAAACGCCGATTGCGCAATGCAGTCGTCACAATAAAGCGGTCGTCACGCCTTGTTGTGGCACGGGGTCGGCCAGATCCTTGGCGCCGTTTGAAGCCGCCAGTCTCTTGATACCTCTGCCATACTCGACGGACAGAGAACCGGCTTAGATTCAGTTGTCTTGCCACTTCAATTTGGTTTTTCCCTGCTTGAAGTAGGGCCACCACTTGAGCGGCTATTTCTGGTGTGGTACTCATTTTTTAATTTTGGGTTACGATGTTATCAATTGACGACTGTTCAAAGAAAAGGTTGATGTGCGAATGAGGTCACTACCCTTAAAATGCACCATTTTATACCTGTGACAATTAGTGCGAGCGTCTCTACCTGTAACGAGCGATTTCGGGTTATGCTATTGTATTGTTGTTATTGTATTGTTTATAGAGGTTGATGGTCACTCGATGTGTCACTCAAAAGCCTACGTGTGCATTTTGTTTTAATGGTAGTAACATATTGCAGTACCGTTAAAATCACAAAAATAAAAATGCAGCGAAAGTCAAAATGTTGCATACGTGCGAATTTTTTGCACCCAAGTGTATTATATGTAGTAGTAATACAGTAGATTAGAATTGGTAAGTGTAGTAGTAGTAAATAGTATTTCTTTTATTAGTAGTAGAATGAGTATTTAGAACGAAAAAAATAGGAATAAAATATATAGTAGATAATGTAGTAGTAGGACGTACTGTACATAGATTAGATGCCTATAAGTCGTTCCATTATACAGGAAGATAAGTGGCTACAATCAATACTTATAAAAGTATTACATAATATTTGTCTCTGATACCATGCTGATATTCAACCGAACCGGTATTTGGAAAGGCGCGGGCAGTTGGGTCAAAAAATCACTTGCCATTCTTTACCAAGCAACGAAGAGTCTTGTAGTGTTCAAAAGAAAAAAAAATCTCATTGATAGCCGAAAAGTTACGTTTGTTGATCCCCACAGCAAATAATATAACGGACCGACTACAGTTACTGATACACATGTAAGTAGCTACGATCACACAGACAACATAAAGAAACAAATACGAGAATCTTGGGAATATGTTCGTATTCCCGCGATTCTCGAATTGTCATTTTGGTTGTCGCTGGTAAGTGGGGGGCCACTTACCTAATTTAGGTTAAGATGCTCGCTGTAAAATATATGTATACAAGTTTAATCCCACATTTTAATGGTTATTTTTATGTATTTATTAATTTGAATGGTTATTAAAGCCAGTTACATTAAATAACAGAAAAAATACATCATCACATACAAAGCTCATTAGACAAATCATTAAATCTCACTTTTAAATTACTTACATTTATAATTTTTTATAATGAAGACATTCACAAAATAAAAATCACCTACCAAAGTTTTATCCTGTGTTGTAGCGGCGCTGGATGTAAGCATGATGTCTATGTTAAGAGTAGAGCGCAATACGATCGAAAAGTTATAAACAAAATAAGAATTAATCAAAAAATTGTAATCCGTTCTTTCAGCGGCAGCAAACAAGAAGAAGAAGAAAGTAGATGACGAAGCATTTGAAGAGAGTGACGACGGAGACGAGGAGGGCAGGGAACGGGACTACATCTCTGACTCGTCCGAGAGGTGAGTCACAAGAATATATACTAATATTGTAAAGAAGAAAGATTTGATTGTTTGTTTGGTTCCGAAACAACTGGAACAATTTGAAAAATTCTTTCACCATTTGAATCCTAAATTACCCCTGATGAACGTAGGCTTTAGAATATTGTCTAAAGTGAGTCATAAAGTTAGGGATATTAATGAAATATTCAATAATGTAATCGCAGTTGTGTAAAAATTTGTAATCAGTGAAATTGGAACCCGTGCGATGCAGGGGCGGGCCACTAGTTTATTAATATAAATAATATTGGCTAAATGACAGAACAATTATTAGGTTCGCCATGCATTCATACAAATTAAGAACAAAAAAATTACACTGATTATACAATCGTCAATAAAACTTACAATAATATATATAAAAGTACCTTTAAAACAGTTATTCGACCCCCTAATATAAACCTTCCATAAGGTGTCTAATGCCGTGAGTATTGTTGCAGTGAATCGGATCATGAGAACAAAGCCAACAAGGAGTTGAAGAGCGTCGCTGAAGAAGATGCTCTCAGGTAACGAAATTACAATTTGCTTAGTTTACCAACTTACTATAGGTACTAAGTATAATAAGGTCGTTTTGTTCGGGTATGAAACCCATATGATCTCGATCTGTCTGCTTTTTCTTCCATCTACTACCGCAGCTAAGTGTAGCAAACAAACTAAAAGTAGCTCAACTATTCAAAATAAATTTGATCCTTTATTATTTATTAAGGTAAATTAAATTAAAGTTAGTTGACTATTTCAATTTGAAAAATTTATTGTAGTACTTGAATATCGCGCCTCGAAACACTTGAAGATCGATTTATTATCGCATAGCATTCGGGTGAGCTTTATCTATCTCTACATTCGCATCACAAACTTTTTATGAAAGACAAAGGGCTTCGCAAAAACCTGTTGTCTGGAGCATCTTAATGGGTAAGGCCGCCGTATCAGCATTGCAGCAGTTACCGCTAGTATAAATGAATGTCTCCAGAAAACTGCTGACCTCCGACGAGGACTCCGACGAAGAGGAGAAGGAGCCGAAAGCGGAGCAGTCGGAGCAGGAGGACGAGCCCACGCGGGAGGGCGAGGAGCGCGCCAGCAGGCTCACCAAGAAGAAGAAGAACGACAAGACAAAAGAGAAGAAAGGTGAGTACTGCGGGCGGGGCGGTCTGCGGGGGGCGGGGGGGAGGGGGAGGGTCTACACAGAGGGGGTCGGGGGAGGAAGCGAAACAAAAGCAGATTGGTTTACATGAATAGAAAATAGATGTTCGTTTGAACATAGCCTTATCTGATGGTAAGTGACGATGTGGCTGGCAATAGAAAGAAAGGAACTCGGTGATTTTGCTCACAAAACATACATAAGTACAAATAAATAACTTACTACGAGCGCCGAGCGTGGGCACACGGAGTGAAGGACTACCCAGAGGCGTTTGGGGAGAAACCGCATTTATGTTTACGTAAATAGAGTTCGTTCGTTTGAACATAACCTCACCTGACGGTAAGTGACGATGTGGCTGGCAATAGAAAGAAAGAAACTCTGTGATTTTGATCATAAAAAAAAATTAAATAAATAATGCTGGACAATTCCACGCAGCTCTATCTAGCCCCAAGTTAAGCGGAGCTTGTGTTGTGGGTACTAGATAACTGATACACATAATATACGAGTAGTATAGATATTTATTTTTTATAAGTACATAGTAAATACATAGGTAAAAATAAAAAACCTGATAAAAACAAATTTAGAGTGAGGCAGGAGCCTCAGCATAATGTTGCTCAACAGGAATCGAGCAACGCTGGTTTGGCAGGACCGTTGGTGCGTGCGTGTAATATTTTTTGCATACAAAATATAATACACTTTTAATCAAGATTGTTCAACACGGGTTCCAAGACAACCAACCAAACCAAGTGCCGAACAACGTCTGGGCCAGACCTCTTACGACACCCACGGGAAGAGTTGGGGTGGTGAAATTATTGCCACACGGCTTGAAAGGGATCGTGGAATACTAGTATATTATGAACCTTATGTTTTACCTGACAGAGTCGAGTAGCGAGCTCAGTTCAGACTCCGACACGGATCCGGAAGCGAGCAGTGGTGCCAAGAAGTCTCACAAGAAAACTAAAAAGGAAGACAAGAATGCAAGTAAGTGTAACTAGCACGAAGCTCTTTACACTTAACAGTACAGTATTTTAGACCTTCTAAGTCTTAGTTTAAATAGCTCGCACTAATGAAGTTCGAAACTTCTCTGTAGACGCGAGGAAGAGTAACTAGCATAGTGTGGCGTCGCCCGGATAGTATTCACAATTGCATTGGTTTATTTGTTTTAGCTAATTCATTTGCTAAAATAGAAGTAGTCTACGCTAGCCGATTTAACACTATCTGCTAGTGAAATTCTAAATAGGTCCAGTCGTTTCGGAGATTACCTCAAAGCACAACGGCACAGAAGTCTTACCAGATTATTTAAATAAACTGTGATGTAAATTTCAGTTTATTAAAAAATCTGTTATTAAACTAAATCCATTTATTATGTCATACATATTTTTAGGTAAATGTTTTGTGAGTGAGCTGTCTGATCATAAGACAGTGAGAAGATGTTTTAACACACAAACTATTAAAGATAAATATACATTTAATTAGCTACACAGGAACAACTATTAACATCCAGGTGAGCCTGTTGTCTGTTTGCAACAGTCTGCAGTTCCTTTAATTGTTTCAAATGTAAATACTAGTTCTAATTTGGTTATTGAATTGTAATTTTGTTTGTCATAAGGTTAACAACATTCCAATGTACGTTGTGATCTCATTATTAATGTAAGCGGGTTAACTGCGAACATATTTTGTGCTGGAACAACATCAACTGATGAAGGGTTCTGATCGGAACTGATTCCATCCCTTAACGAGGGATGAAATGTTGGTGTTCTCCAACACAAAATAGGTTCGCAGTTAACCCGGTTACATTCATAATGAATTCGTCAAACTACTACTACATGTTTTTATTTATTTATGAAACAAAATCCACAGCTCTTAGATCTAAATAATAAAAAGAAAAACTTATATTAACCTACAGCCAAACAAGATTTACATTTTATACAATTAATCTGAAATTGACTATCACTAAAATTTAAATAGAGCAGCCAAGAATCAATGTTGACTTACGGCCCGTTCACACATGTCTCCGTTGTACTGTTCCGTTTTATCGTGTACATATTTTGTTCGATTTTGTTCGTCGATCTGTATACAGAATACTGTGCCATGTGTGAAGTCGCTCATACAACCACATACGCCATCGACGAAAAAACTACGTACACGATAAAACGGAGACATGTGTGAACCGGCTGTTACATACTACGATAGTTTTTATATTATAATAATGTTGTGTTCGCTTGCAGGCAGCGCTAGTGCGTCGCGCGCCGGCTCGCCCGCGCCGTCGGCGGCGTCCGTCGCCGTGGCCGCCGCCATCGCGCACAACAACCAGCCGCCCTCCAAGAAACCCAAGCTGGACGCCTCCTACTCGTCAGTATACATCTATTTAAAAACCATAATAGATAACACGATCTACAGATCTTGTATCTATCCTGATTATATACATTTATCCACGTGAAATAGCACACTATCTATCTAATAAATAATATAAATAAATAATATAAATAATAGGAATGATAATATCTGCAGATATTATCATTCCTACCTTAGTATTTTGTCTATATTGCCATGTTTTTTTGTTTTTTTAATTTTTTTTTTAACGTAACACAGATAGATAGAAAATAGTTGATCATACCACACAAAGAAAGAAAACATTGCAAACAGACATGCTTATGTAAAGGAAGTACAAAGGCCTTATCGCTATGTCCGATCTCTTCTAGGCAACCTTGACACAGTGTTACACTAGCGCGGGTGGTAAAGACTCTTTGACTTGTATGCTTAGAAAAAGTTACCAACCGCAAATTTGCGTAAACAACTCACTGTTAGAATAAAATCAAGAATCGTAGAATGTTTAGTTTATTGTAAGATAGCTTATTAGTTATTATAGTTTTAAAGAACTAATAACTAATAAGCTATCTTATACAAGTTTATTTTAAGATGCGTAATAAAGTATTTCTACACGACTAACCATTGGCTTATTCCCAGAGGTTGACTCCATTGCTTTCATTTAATTTCCAGCGAGTGCGGCGTAACCGAGGAGGCCGTCCGTCGCTACCTCGCGCGCAAACCCATGACCACCACGGAACTGTTGACAAAGTTCAAATCCAAGCGCACGGGGGTCAGCAGCGAGCGCCTCGTCGAAACCATGACGCAAATACTGAAGCGCATCAACCCGCTCAAACAGAACATCAACGGGAAAATGTATCTTAGTATTAAGCAGACGTGATTAAACATGTTGATATTTTTATACGTTGTTTTTGTTGATATTCTTTGTATGGTGATATGATCAGAAATCGGTATAATAACTTTAAACTATAAAGCTTAAAAAAATCACTGTTATTTATGGAATCTATAATGTAAAAATCGATTGCTCTTCGTTAAATAAATAAATAGTATGCTTTTATACACGCTACCGCTACGTTATATACTAGGATTGTGTTGAGCAGTAAAATATTTTACCTTTACGGCGTAAAATTACAAAAGAGGTATGTAGGACGATGCCGCGGCATCGCCCTACATACCTCTTTGTAATTTTACTAGGTGTTGTACATACATTTTAAATTGGTAATATAAAATTGATTGAAAACTCAGACAAAAAAAACAGAAAAATATAAATTTTATTTTACTTATTTATGGACATTACAAGCAAGCTTACAACTATACAACTTACAATCATCAGTTCAGTTACTTTATTCAAACCGTTTTGGTTATCATCAGCACTATACATATATTATATCAGCACATTATACCTTGAAATGTATATTAAAATAAGAGTTATTAAACACTGCTTGCTTGGGGCTAGATGATGCTGTATGGATTGTCAAGCATTAGTTATTTAAAGTTTAAATATTCAACTCTAAAATGGTTCTGATCACCCTCTCGTGTCTGTCTTGAGATGTGTGTGCGCTCGTATCGGTTCAAACCTTGGTATGCATCTTAGTTAGCCGAAGTCGACTGCGTTTTTGTTTTCTAAGAACATTACTTCCGCCCCTTCAACTTCTTTTTTCGGTTTCCTGAAACAAATGTTAGTCTTATCATACACAAGGGGATTTGCTTAAATAAACATTCGTAGGTACCTCTTACAGGTATCCTGAAGCAAGTACCTCTTCCTAGTTTCCACCAGTGGACCAAAGAGAATAAAGAAAAACGTATGTGAAGAGAAAATCAATAACACCTTTTTTTCTTATTTTCATTTTGTTTATATATAAAATGGCCGATATAATCTAAGCCACACGAATACCAAGTCTATTTACTCCGATGATCATGTCAGATAAAGTTAACCTTTGTGGTGCAATGGGCGAAGGTATGCCTGCGACGCTGGTTCGATTCCCGCCTCGGGACGCATGTTTTTACTAAGCAGACATTTGTTCCGGGTAATTTATAAGTATTAAAACTTACTATCATACATAACATAAGCTCTGCTTAGCTTGAGGCTAGAAAATGCTGTATGAATAATAATTGCCAAGCAAAATCATTAGTTGACCCTTGGCCAATCGAGGAGTGAGGAAACCCCACATCGTCCCTACGTGGTAAAGCATCTCACCTGCAGAGCGAGTGATCGCGGATGAGCGTCTCCGCGTCGGGTTGACCCTAGGACAATCGAGGAGTGAGGAAACCCCACATCGTCCCTATGTGGTAACGCATCTCACCTGCAGAGCGAGTGATCGCGGATGAGCGTCTCCGCGTCTGCGGCATGGGCTGGCCTCTGGTCTCGGGCAGCAGCAGCGCCGCGCCGCCGCACGCCAGCCCGGTGCCGCCCAGGATCACCAGCGGTAGCCCACTCCATACGCGACCCTGAAGACACCAGCAGGGGTATTTTAATTCATTCGATTCGTTTCCTATTGAAAACCGTCGGATTCGAATTCGATTCCGTCGAATCCATAAAACGCTATTGATTTCGTTTCGGATAGAGAATCGAAAGTATCCGAAGCGAATCCGCGGCTTGATGGAAAATGTGCATTTACGGAGACTGTTTTGAAATGGTACACACTTTCTTTTTTGGCCCCAAGTAGCACAAACCTGCATTATAAGATATCACACAAGGTCCACGTCGGTAACTTCAGCGTTTAAGAAGAGTTATTAGAGTACACTCGAGCTGCAATAGCTCACAATTACGCATTCGGCTGTATATAAGCACTATATGGCGTCACGGAGACAACACTGTAATGTTGCGAGTGTTAATATAGTGTTACAGTTCAGTGTTATACAGCTCTTAGGAATCAATAATACTATCAGCTGCATTATAGCACTTTAATGGACCAATACAAGCCTTCTATTCAGCTATATTCTGAATAGAAGGCCACATGTGGCCCTTAAAACGCTTGCATTTTAAGAAAGAACATGTGAACTACTATAATGCTTGCAGTTATACTGTGACTCCAATTAACAACAATATAATTCGTCTTGCTGCACAAAGTGGAACTTTAATTATGTTAATCAGCTTGTTACATGCAATCGTATAATAGCACTATAACAGCCCACATGATCACTATG
The DNA here is from genome assembly GCA_963931895.1 of Eupithecia pulchellata. Classification (NCBI taxonomy): domain Eukaryota; kingdom Metazoa; phylum Arthropoda; class Insecta; order Lepidoptera; family Geometridae; genus Eupithecia; species Eupithecia pulchellata. The sequence continues at coordinate 1,989,553 of OZ007522.1, forward strand.
GGTGAATTCTTATGATGCTAAAATACAGCAAACTGCTTAATAACAAATCACAAGTGACCCAAGATCCCGGTTAGAGCTGAATACTTGTACTTGCGTAGGCAATTAATCTACTAATGCAGTTAAATGAGTTCATGAAGACTGTTTATTTCAGCGCCCCGTATAGGATTATATAGACTTGTGGTATTGAATATCGAAATGTAGAAATATAAACGTAGAACAGGAGGAATACGCCGAAAAATTACTGCAGAATACTTGAGAATTTTAAATAGAGATACGGGAACACTGATCAAGCTACACGTTTGATGAATAATGAGTCAAGGGGGAGTAAAATTTTAGAACGGCAGGGTTCCCGATCCGCAACTGTTTGTGTAGAAGGACGTGCAGATTTAGATGGACAGAGCTCTGCAAGTATACAGCAAATATTAGAAGATAGTGGTTCCGTATCTTGCAGTAATGACAGATAGATATCTCTAATGTTTCTGAAAATTCAGACAGTGACAGTGTGTGTACTGAATATGATAAACAAGAAAAATGACGTGAAAACATAAGCAAATGGGCAATTGAAAAAATATATCTTATTATTTTTATTTATTTTTTATTATTAATATTGCATATATCAAGCTTCGCTAACATAGCGGCTTGATTGGAAAGAATGGTTTGTATATCTCCCGTGTTGATAACTTGTAGTGTTTCTTGCTGCTGGAGTGCTTTTTCGCTGGCGGACGTTTGTGAATTATCCTGTAATATAAAGTAAGTAGGTAGGTATATGACTAAATAATAAATATGAAGGACGTTACACACAGCGCTTTAATTTAATTTTATAAATTACGGATCCCTAAATTTTCTACAGAGTTTAGTGGTTCACTGTAAAATATTTGCGTACTTGTTACCCGCTATTAAGCTTGTGGCTGACTTGTTTCACACAAGAACTACTCTTTTCAGCTCATTGCTGATGTATGTACCACGAGTGAATACATATACAGCCCATAGCATTTAATTGTGATTAATAAAGTGCACATTGCTTGTCTGCCATTTTTATGTTCTAACCTATGAATATGAATATATTTACAGTTTATATCTTTCTCTACAACGAAAATAACAACTGGATTTGAAGAGAAAATCTGTGATTTATGAGTAAACAGCTTATTGTCAAATAACATGGACAGAATAATAAGATTTCTGTTTTATTTTTTTATCATCATCAGCGCATTTTAAATTATAATTTTCAAGTAAAGGGTACTATTTTGAGAGCGCATGAAAATTTTCATCTATATTTATATGATATTTGACAGTAAAAATGCTTTCCCATTCGAATTTTACGCGTTTAGAAGAAAAACTCAAGATTTTACTTACCGAAAACAATATCAACATCACAAAACACTTGTCAAATTGTTTCACTTGGCACCAGCAAGTAGGGGCGAGAACGTGAAAATTATTCACAATTTTGCAACTTGTGAATTTTCAACTCCATAGCGTTTAAGATCCTGGTCTGTACTTTGTGCTGTATAATAGGTAACACAAACTCTGATAATCAGCATTGTGCTGTATAATAGGTAACACATACTTTGATATTCAGCCAATGTTCAGCTCTTGGGGTGACTGTTACCTTTAATAATGCTCAAATAATGCTGATATACAGCAATCAGTTACGTTATTCAGCCTATAGCTGTTTAATTTGTGCCCAAATCAGAGTTATATCAGCTGAAACAGCGCTGCTAACGCTCTTATTCAGCAGACTTGTACAGCTAAGGATTCTATTGTGGACAGTTATTCAGCTTTTATACAGCACTTTTGTGTTACTTGGGGCATGACACTACAATCTATCTAAGCTTTTATATTGTGCCGTGGCATAGTCACTTAAAGAAATGGCCCGGTAGACTTAATTCACCTGACGTAAACCACCTGGGTGCATTAAGTGCTACGCAGACTTAATATAAACAGGTTAAGTGCAAGTAAGTACAGTATAGGTGCTTCGGATTCAGAATAAGTACCTACGTAACTTTTAGAGAGCTAGAGGTCTGTGACGGACGGACAGTTATGAAACTAGTTAATGTAATAGGTATAAGATAATAATTCTTTATTCTCAAAACATTATGTAGATAAAACTAAAAGATATCAGAGTTGGCGACCTTATCGCTTGAAGCGATTTCTTCCAGGCAACCAAAGCTTAAAATAGAATGTAATGTACCTCCCACAAAGTCGAAGAATGGACAGAAATGTCGGGAACCACGCGAATAAAAAACGCGCAATCCGTTCTACAAGAAAGTAATAAGCGGCTCTCGTACAAAAACCTTACTCGCACTTCACAATATCTTGTATGCCCTCACCGAATAAACAATCAGAGGCGAGACAGCAGTAGCCAAGTAAATAGTGATGTGTATGATGGAGCTGCCGGTCGCGCGCTGCGCCGTCGGCAGGATCTCGGCGGCGAGCTGGAACTGGATGCCCACAGACATGTTGATGGCGAACCGGATCATTATGGCCAGCACTAGTTGCGGGATACCTGAGGAGATGCGACTTTACGGCTACTTCATAAGACTCAATACTCAACAGTCTTGGATTGGAGAGCTAAGTTATAATAATAATAATGTGCCTTGAGACTAGCTTCTTTTTTATATCCTTCCCTTTTCCCATATCAGAGCGAAACACAGCAGACCAAAATAAGTCATAGACTATGCATTTATTTTGTGAGCCTAAAGAAATGGCTACTTCATAAGACTCGAAACTCAACAGCCTTGGCTTGGAGAGCTAAGTTATAATAAGAATACCGCTTGAGCAGCTTCTTCTTTTTTATATCCTTCTCTTTTCCCATGTCAGAGCGAAACACAGCAAACCAAAATAAGTCATAGTCATGGACATGTCATGGATAAGCGTTTTTTGCAAGCATAAAGAAATAAACGTGATTTCTGGTTGGCTTCAAATCTTGGTAGTGCTAGCAGATTGAGGTTCCTTACCCTGTGGCATGAAAGCGCAGACGATTGATAATCCTCCAGCGATAGATACGGTGAGACAAGTCAGGAAGCGACGTCCAGCTCTGAAACATATTATTTTGTATATTAAACATCAACAAAGCCCTTTGTCTATGCTTTGCGTATCCAAATGGCACCATCAATTTTTTTCAATACTATCGAAACGTTTTAAATCTAAGTCCACTCTGCACAAATGCGTAATGCATTCAACACTTTCTCTGATTCGGTTCACTATATACCTAGGCGGTCCGCCGTCAGAGAATAAATAAAGTTTGATAAAAACCGTAGGTATCATAAACTATCAACAAACCTGTCTAAAATCAAAGCGACCAGCGTCATCGCTGGTATCTCCGCCGCCGAAGACAGTGCAAAAGTCATGAAGAAATTAGTCCCGATGGTCTCCGAGAGGCGGATGATGGCGTCGATGATGATACTGCTGCCCATGGTCACGAGGATGACGATGATCAGGCAGTTGCGAAGCGTGGCGCTTTTCATGACTGCGGTCATTGACTCGTCTGACACTGTTGTGGCAGAGCCACTAGTCTGTTATCGGTTAAAATTTGTATCAGATGTTAGAACGCTTCATGTGTGGATCAATTTTCAAGCAAATAGAACGTTCATCTTACGACAGGTTGGAGAATGAGAGACAATTTGTACCTTTTAAAAGCACCTGTAAGCGAGAGATTTTTTTCGTGATAGTTTTTCAGAGATATTAATTTAAGTTGTAGCTTTTCGTGACTGCGGTCATTGACTCGTCTGACACTGTTGTGGCAGAGCCACTAGTCTGTTATCGGTTAAAATTTGTATCAGATGTTAGAACGCTTCATGTGTGGATCAATTTTCAAGCAAATAGAACGTTCATCTTACGACAGGTTGGAGAATGAGAGACAATTTGTACCTTTTAAAAGCACCTGTAAGCGAGAGATTTTTTTCGTGATAGTTTTTCAGAGATATTAAGTTAAGTTGTGTTGTGTATATACGGCCATGAAGCGTATTTTGTAATTGGCTCCTAATAAAATAGTAGACTCACCATAAACTTGTTTAACAGTTCTTCAGGTATTTTCTTTCCGTTGATCCGTTCAAACCGCTTCAAGATTTTGACGGCCCTTTTCGTTTTCCCCTTTGAATTTAACCATCTAAAATAATAAGTATTTGGTAGAAAACCACTCATAGCTAACTCTTTCTATTCCTGCGTCCATATCAGGCACCAAACCCTTTTTTTCAATTTTGTAAACCAGTCTTTCAAGTGTAGGCACCTAGGCACTTAAAATAGGTACTTGTATATCTTTGTGTATCTATATGTAGTAGGTACCTATGGGTTGTTTGTATTTCAACTACCTTTTAGTCTCTCCTTCTTTCTCCTTAGCTAATCTAGTACAACTTTATTTAAGGGTTTTAAAAAAAGTGGAACAGTAGATAGGTAAGAATCTATCTTATCTACTGTGCCACTTGTTTTATGATTTATCCTACTCATATCTATTTGACTGGTTGCATATATGGATACTTCTTTGAAACAGTAAATTTCTTACTGAGCGCTCTCAGGCACGGTCCACGGGGCAGCCAGCACGATCAGCATAGGCAATGACGTCACGAGCAGTAGATGCTGCCAGTTGCGAAGCCAGTACGCCAACACTGGCAGGATCATACCACCGCCGCCTATGGCTATCGCCATGGACAGGTTGCCTACCCACGATCTGTATCTTGAGTCCACGTATTCCAGAACTGAAATCGGGAAATGTTTATAAGGCCATTCACCGCACCTGAATCATAGTAAAGTGGCCACAGTAAACGTAACCCACAGTCCAGTCAGACAAACACTGGCGTGAATGGGACGAAGACCTTCGTAATGGGACAAATGTCAGATAAAAATGTATAAACATTTTCAAACAAAGAACTCCAGAATGTTGCTACGCCCTTACAATGGCTCATTATTTTTATTAACCTTTAACTCAATAAAAGAAACAATAAAACAATTTTCAGTTACCTAGGTACATAATTTATTAATAAGACAAAAGACTTTTTGTTTTTTAGTTTGTTTCGTGATAATAATTGCAGTCATGTAGAATCTACATGCCATCATCACCAAGGCGATTAAAATGTTACACCTTGTAATGACAAGGTGTAACATTTTAATAGGAATAGGACATGAATGCAATAAATATAATAAATAACTTACCAAGAATATACAGCATGGTGAAATTGAAGTCATTGGAGAAACCAACCAGAAACCTGCAGAAGGCAAAATCCCAGAAACCGACCGTGATGACGCTCGCCACGCCCCCGAGGCAGCCAATGAGGTTGGACCCTTAAAATAAAACAGAACCTTTAACTTTTAAATCAACTTTGACACAAAAAGAAGAATCCTAAAAATCTGATAAAGAATCTGATGCTATGACTCATGTACCTAATAAGAACCCTGTAAACGAAAAACAAAAACAAAGACAATAAATAATCCCGGACACCCCAATCCAAACAACATCATCTAGCCCAAAGCCAACCAGAGCTTGTGTTATGGGTACTGGAACTAGATGACTGATATACGTAATACAATATTATTACATAGATAGATATGTAAATGTAATACCAGTATAGGAAAATAAATACCCATGAAAGCCGGAACTCTTCCGTACTTGTCTCCCATCCACCCGAACAAGCCACATCCGATCAGAGAACCGACGCAGAACAACATTTGAGCGTAAGGACCTCGGCTTGCCCTGTCGCACACCCATTCTCTCTGAAAATATTAAAAGATTCGTTAATCGGGCTCTTACGATGATTGTACCTAGCCTCTAATAGATTTTATTCTTCTGCATATGACATGCCATCGTATAGGTAGGTGCATGATAACTATATGACAATTTTATGGTATTTCCAAAGGGGATTGTAAAAAATAGCAAGAAAAAAAAGTAAAGCACCCGTAAATAGTTGTCGGCAGCATGTAATAGCTGAGATGCTACAGGTGTCCGTCATACATAAGCTGCGACAACCTCGTCTCATCAATTTAGAAAAAAATCAGCATTGCCTCTTAAGGTCTTTGGCACAATTAGCTATGGTGAATGGGGGCATTTTCATGTGTTCTACCTCTATATGTATACTCAAAATATATAAAAATATTTTCAATTTTGTTTTCAAAACTGGTTTTTGCTGCTCGATAGAGTGATTAAAAGTTACAAAGACAGCCTAGGTTTTTGAACAGTTGCCATGAACACGCCACCTGATCTATGGCTATTAAAGCTTCTCACCTCACTAACAACAGTAGAGTACTTGATATCGTCGTATAGAAACTCCCACCCGTGCTGGCACGGCTGGACCGGCGTGCCAGGGTCCGGCGGCGTCAGGTTAGCAAGAACCTTGGTCCAGTTGGCATCGAATACGGTGCAGTGGTCCCAGTTTTCGCCTTTAGCCGCGCCGGGGATTGAGAGATTCCGTCTGAAAGTATTAGTGTTTTATGGTATTTAAGCACCATAGTTTTGCGATTTTTTGCAAGAAAGGTGTTTCTTCTCTTAATGGAAGAGTGGCAGTTAACGAAATGTGGAAAGGTCGTGAAATGAAATCGCTCATTGAGCGACAAAACAGCCCATCTTAAGAAAAGTTATCTATTCGAAGGCCCCATCCGGCTTTTTAATGTTTTATGTTATAACTCACTTAAAATGAGCCAAATTTTGCTGACGCAAACAGAACCCACACACATCATCAGCATTCCTAAACTAGAGTCATGAAAGCTAACCTGAGATGAACATCCAAATGTGCCAGCTCCGGCACTAAACACCAGTGCTGATGCGGCGTCGCAGTCACGAACATCTGAGAGTTGTATGTGAACGCGAAGAACACCCCAAAAGGCAGCATCATAAGGAAGAGAAGCCTTTGGTACGTGCCCAGCCCGCCCAGTGCTCGTAGGATCTCCTCCATCACGTCGGAGTCCTCAGCTGGTGGCTGCAGGGCCTCTGCTTCCTGCTGGTTCTGGAACGTTTTGTTACTTGACGACCTTTGTGGCGGCGAAGGTCCGCCTGCGACGCAAAAAGTAGAGGGTTCGATTCCCGCCTCAAGACAAATCGTACGATCTGCAGACATTTTATTGGGTGTTTTGGGTGTTTTCTTCCGTTTTACCAAAGAAAAGATTTGTAGCTTAATGGATAATTTTTTTTTTACATGATGCTTAAAAGCATTTAAAAAATTGCCCTTAGTTTTCTATGGTACAATAGACAATGTTAATGACATCCCATTGATAGGTATACATCGCAGAGATTATTGAAGTTTAAGAATCTGTAAACATGGGTACTACTTTATGTTTAAAAAAAATTCTTAAGGGTAAACTAGATACATAGGTGTACCTAGGTTTTTAATTAATTGATAGGTAACAAAAAAGTTACATGTCCGTAAATGTAACTTACTTAAGCCACAGATAACATAGCTTAAGCTAAACAATTAAGGTAGGTATATAAATTGTAGCACAATAAAAAAATATAATCTTTATGTATAATATTTTGTAGATATTTAAATATCTATATTATATTAAATATAAATATATATTATTATATTTGGATATCTAAGCGTTATATATGGCGACTTTATTTTTATAATACTGATCGTCTCCTGTAATATATTTAGTTTTTTTTTCAAAAATAATTTTTCTTTATTCTACCTTAGATATTACTAGCACGCGGAAGCAGGTAAAAACTCACCGTATCAAGATTCTTCTCAGACATTTTAAAAACTACAGTAATATCTTAAAACTGAATATCTTAATTAAAAGTGCTCTAATTCGCAACAAAGAGAAGAATACACTAAATACAGTCCACTGTACGTGAGATTTTATCTCCACACGTGTACACACTTGCACTGCTGGTATGTTTTGAATCCTTAAAATAGGCTATTTATATACTCGCACCGAGGTACAATGCGCGATTACACAAAATTTGATAGTTTGGTATATAGCACTTGATATTTAATCTCTTTCTACGAGTATCTATACTAATATTATAAAGAGGAAACATTTGATTGTTTGTTTGAATAGGATCACAATTACTGAGCCGATTTGAACATTCTTTCACCATTAGAATCTTACAATATTCCTGATGATAATAACTTCAATAATGCGTGTATGTGCGAGTAAAAATTTATTATTTAAGTTTTTGTGGAGGGAAGCCGGGGCGGACCGCTTGTTGTAAATAAGGTCCGTCAGGTACGAGTGAGACTTGCGTGTCACCGTGTCAGGGTTCCCAATGCTTAACGTTTCCTAAAGTATTTTTTATAAATCTTTCCAAACAAAATCTGTTGGAATTAAAAGAAATACCTTTCTCAAGTTTCACATGAAATCCCACCTACCTACTTCAGTTGCCCTTGCCTATTTTATTTCAATTACATATTCAAAACCCTTATTTTTAATAGTAGGTAATAAATAATTTGTAATAGTATTAAAGTCTCGTAATGTTTTTACTGTTTACGTCCGTAATTCCAAAAAGGATTTTAGATTTGCTCGATAAGCGTCAATATTTGAACAAAAGATTTATTTTATCTGTTTGCCTGACTTTCACATTATGTAAACATAATTTATCATTAATGCAGGAACTAATAAAAGACTCTTTGTATCGTACACTTTTATTTATTGTTACATCATTCAGACTTAAAGTATTGTACATTATTGTAACAGAGATAACATTCTTAATAAAGCACCTTGCAACCATAATCACATCACAAGACAAGACAATCTCGGATTTCGTCCGTAGATAAATTGACAATACGTATTAGGTATGTGGGTACTGGCTTGGGGAGAGTGGGGGAAATGCGAACGCGGGGTAATCACTAATCACGAATCCAATGATTCTAATGTGTACACTCCTTAATACTTTCTTTATTTTAATCATGTCTGTTTGTTCTTTTTCTTTGTGTGGTATAGTAAATTATTTTCTATATATCTATCGATCTTCAATAACTATAGAATAGACGACGTTAAAACCAAAAATATCGGTTATTGATATGCTATACCTATCTATATTTATGTATTGATATTTTATTAACTATATTATATAACTACCTATATAAAATATAAACTTCTCGTACCTATGCAGTTTCCCCATTCGAGATTGTTGAACAGCTTATTATTCCCTCAAAATTTCAAAAGCAATATCAGGAAGAAAATATTAACTATGCTTAAGAGCCTTTCTTCGATCTTTAATAGGTGTCTTTAAAAGACCAGTTACACGAAAAGGAGTTTTCCCTTTCCCATTGTCCTGTATTGTTTAGAAAAACAGCTAAAGTAAAAGAAATCAAGACAAAACCAGAAAAAATACCGTATAAAGAGACAAAGAATTTCAAAAATATTAAAAGATTATAAAGAATCAGAAATATGAAATCCTTTAGTAACCCTCGTCAAAATAGGAAAGAGAAAAATAAAAAGGTGAAAAGGAAATTAAGAAACTATTGTATTTTGTGTAGATATGAATATAAAGATCTATTCAAAACTGGATTATGTGCTACGTGTGTAACAAATGAGCTCACGAGATTGTACTGACGGACAGGTTACAAAGTTGGGTTACAAACAACGGTGATCATGATCACTCTCGTTATTAAGTTTAATACGCAATTCCCCACTTGCTGTTCGTGTATACCCAACGCGTTTACACGTAGTTCGGGTAAGTTCCCTAATAACCGAAAAGCCGAACACTAAGGGTTTTGTTTTTTATTCATTCAACATTTTATTAAAAAAAAAAAAACAAATATTTACATGTTGACAAGTGAATTCGTTAGCCAGATAAGTAGAATATGTAATAAAAAAATAACGAAACTCGGTAGGTAATCAAATTCCACTGTTTTATTAAAGTTTTCCCTTAGGTGTGCGAGTTTCCCCCACTTATCCCTACTGACCGGGGCATAAATCCTCATGCTCGCTGCGAATAATACCTACATTACACCCCTATTTCCCTTACTTCTAAAACTGGAGGTCTTTTAGTTCGAATCCCAGCCGCGTCTGTTTTCTATAATGTTTGTCTTATAATTTACTATAATAATTATTTAACCTGCTGAACTTATTAAATGCTCTATGTAAACACACTGTAAACACAAGTGAGCAAGTTGCACCCCCACAGTGAGATAACTTCAAAATTGAAAATTTTGAATTGAAAGTTATCTACTTATCCAAAGCAAACGCGCTGTATCGGCGTCGTGTCAAGCTTACTTCGCTGTCACGGGACCATTGATTGGTGCCGAAATACGTAGGTACTTAGTAAGCATGAGTACATTTTATAGTGACAATGTGTCAACTTGGTTTAGGTGTAAACCTACAAGGCTGCTATCAGCCTCAGTTAAACCATATTTATGGATGTGGGATCAACTCATGCTGGTCAGGCAGACTATCTCTACGACCGACGTAACTGGAACTGTTCAGATGCGGTGTTGTCGCATCGCATTTAGATAATGCTTATTTTGACATACGACATGTAAGCAGAAAAAGCCTATGGTTGTTTGTATTGGTATCTAAGTTTATCCTTAGATATTCACAAAATATTGTTTTAAACGTTTCTAACAAGTTTTTTATAATGTACTGTATAGAATGTGAATTGTCTAAGTGCTTATTTTATAAGCTTAAATAAATAAAGTCATTGAAATCTGTTGTCAAGCATAGGGCGATTCCATATCGACCATTTTACAGTGAGACGTGCACAACCTTAAGATACATTCTATCTTATTTCTTACTTCCTAGAGAGACAATTGAAAAAATAACTAACTAATCGTTATCGTAAATTCATAAAAACTAGAATTATGTAGTTTGATCACAGGAGTTCGGATATATGTATGTATTCTTGATCCGCGAATATAGCCCGTAGCACTACGTGATAAGGGCCTTCTCGTTTTCCGTCTTCCATGTAGGCACTTCGATGTCTCTTTGTTCTGGTTTCCTGAAAAATGAAGACGACATGTTAGTGATCATATTCATGACTAGCGGTCCGCCCCGGCTTCGCACGGGTATTAAACAAAATTTTATTTTTCATACGGATCCCTAATTTTTTTGAAAACATTCTATAAGTATTAATTATTCTTTATGAACATTATATTCTATATGTTCATCGCGGAAAATGTAGAATTCTAATGGTGAAAGAATTTTTCAATATAGATTCTGTCCTCTATGCCATGCCATGAGAACTGATTTATATTGATTTATATTAGCCTGTTGTTATATTCCAAGCCTAGAATAAGGCTTTTATAATATTGCTTAGTGATGGTGTTCTATATTTTGATGAAAACCGTCTCTGCTGATAAAGTTTATATGTATGTTAAAATCTACAAAACGAAAAAAAAAACTACATAACCCGTGTGTCCACAGTAGCTACGATATGTTCTGAAATATTCCCACATAGTTAAAGTATATAACAAACAGGCCTCCCCAAATAAGGATTTAGCCATAACCAATACGCTTAACAGACGAAATGGTGATTACACGGCTGCCCTTCCGTTGGCTCTTAAGTCAACCACGACCTGAGTATTAGTCGATTACTCCGCGTCCCAGCCTAGGGGATGTCTATAGTCTACATCCCACAGTACAAACACATAACAAACAAACAGACAAACCCGCACAAGGACTGGTCGCGCACCAGCCGCTCGCCGTCCGCTATGCTCTGCGGCATGGCGCGGCCCTTCGTCTCCGGGAGCAGGACTGCAGACCCGCTCGCCAGCAGCGCTAGTGAGCCCAGGATCAGCAGCGGGAGGACCACCCATACACGCTCCTGGAAATGTACAAGTTTGGGAATTGAGTTAGGTATCAACTGCCTGGACTCAAGAAGAATACATAAATATATCTAATAAATAGATAAGCTAGGGCTAAACCGGCATGATACGAAAAAACATATAATTAGGTATATCCAGAATATAAAAAAATATTAAGATATTAAAAAGTTAAGAAAACATATGTTTGGAGAAAACATGGATGCGAAACGTGGACCATGACACAGTCGGACAGAAAGAGGATTGAGGCGTTCGAAAGATAAGTCGATAGAAATGGCAACTTTATAAGAACCTACAAGAAAACGTAGAAGAAAGGGGAAGATTAACAATATGAGACAGATCGAGGAGAAAAACAGAAATATAATAGTCGGACCAGACTAGACTACCATGGGTAATGCAACCGGACGAGGCAATGCCAAACTATTGAGACTGCTCGCCCAGTCGCAATTTTGGGCCAGGCTAAGAAAGAACCGGAGATGGAGCTGGCAACAACTTACCGAGTAGACGATGAAAGGCGACAGCACAGTCGCCACGTAACCACTCATGTGTATGGTGGAGGAGCCGAGTGCGCGGACTCCAGTGGGCAGCAACTCAGTGGACCACTGGATGGCCGCGTTGTACGACATGTTGATGAAGAACCGACCGAATGTTGCCAGGGTCGTTTGTGGGATACCTGCGGAAGGACATTAAGTAGAAGGTATGATACATGGAATCTTAGGCCTAAGCCCTATGATGGTTTTCATGCCATCATCTGCATCTGTGCAGGACTTGAAACAGTACCAACACCATCCTACAAGTTGTAATTTTGCTTCGCCCATTGTTCAGTCTTGCAATAAAACTTTCAACCCTTACTCTATAATGCGTAGGTTCAGACTCAGTTGAATGACTGCGAACTTTTAACTGTGTATCATTGATTTTTCGAAGCGTTTTTCGTAATTCGTTGATATTAATTATCTTAATAAACAAATAGGTAATATTTTTATTTATTTTGTAGAAAATATCCTTACACTATGAAAAGATATCCCAGAGGTAAGTAGACTCTAGCTGGAGACCATGCAACATCGCGCTGTTTTTGAAAAGCTAGATAGCTAATAAAAATCATAAAATGGCGATTGGGACCTAGAAAACATAAGTACCTTTAGGAACAAACATGGCGATGATTATTAGAGTCCCAGAAGTAGCAAGCGGCCCACAAGTCAATATTCTTCTGCCCCATCTGAAATCGGAAGAAAGAACATTGTAAGTAAACTGGCAACCTACCGTTAATTGACATTAAAGATTGCCCTGATCTTAGATTTGTCCTAATATAGAAATCTGCTTGCTTTTCAACTAAAGATTGAAAATGTAATCTTTAAGAAGATTATACAAGAAGATCTATTCATACTAAACGTACGCTAAGCTTAGGCATTGTGCATATAAATTAAACTAAGCTATAAACTTACCTGTCAAGAAGAAGAGCCAACAACGTAACCGAAGGGATCTCCGTCGCCGACGTCACAGTGAATGTGATGAAGAAGTCAAGTCCGAGGTTCTCGGACATCCGCACGAGTCCGTCGAAGATGAGCGCGCAGCACATGTACACGAACACCATTATCAGCATGGCGAGGCGGAGAGGACCGCTCTTGAGCAGCGTGAAGATTGTGTCGGTGGATTGTTTTGTTTGTCGAGATGTCACCTGTGTTAGGACAAAAGTTAATTGATATTAGTAACAGAAGTTAATTTAAGTTTTCTGTAGTTCTGTGTTGTTAGTTTAACGTCAGCAAGCCGTTTTTAGTAAGGGGTCGCGACTTTGCTATTGCTATAGAAACAAAATACCCTCACTGTACCCGAGTACTACATTGCTCTTTGGCTCTTAGAGACAATCTGGCTTTTTCTAATTCAAAGAAATTTCAAAATCGGACCTAAAATTTTAAGATCGTAAATCAGGAACTGTTTCAGTCATTCCTCTTTGACGGGTGCTATATCAATAAAAAATGCCTAAAATAGTGATGTAGTGTCGTTCGACGAGGCTATTTTGAGGCAATCTTATTCTTTCCAATGAAGTTGATTCCTTATCGAGAGACAATACGCATCATCACCTAGACTTGAATAAATTAGAGTAAATTAAAGACTTCCTTCTCTTAATTAAAAGAGTCTTCTGAGAAAATAACACAGTCAACTCACAATAAATTCGTCCAATACATCCTCCGGGATCTTGGTGCCATTAACTTTTTCGAACTTCTTCAATATTTCCACCGATTGGTTCACCCGTCCCCTCGTTAGAAGCCATCTGAAAGTTACAAATAATTATAAATAGTTAATAATTAATTATACTCGAGGGAAGTCTTATTCATAACAGGTAAAACGCACTATCTTGTAACGATCAAGGTACCTAGTACCTACCCTCCGGCCTAGCACGGCGCCGGCAAGACGGCGGCAGATAGGTACCTGATCGAAGACTCCTTCAATGTCAAGGTATGGTAGGTACCTACATTTGAGTACCTTCTTATTTTATTATTATACCTAACGAAGCCCACGTTCTACGTAGTTAACATATAATGCTGTACAGTCCAGCAGGATATAGGTACCTAGTTACCCTCTCTACCAAAATTGTTTTTGTCCAGAAAAATCCAACTGCGAATTGCCATGTGACTGATGACGTGCCTTCTGGATCAATGTTGTCGTTTATCATATTTTATAGCAGTCTGTGTGATTTAAAGATCAATTGATATCAATCTCAGAACGCTGTCTTTCGTTCCTTATTCAGGTCCGGAGCGAAGGAATGCTTTCACTATGTTGTTATGGTACCGATAAAAATCGATTAGCACAACAACGGCAAAGCTGTAAACGTGTTGTGGAATTAATGTTTCTATAGAATATGCGCTTTTGTTAATTTTGTATGTCATTCATTATGACATTGTAAATACAATGCTACATCAAATCTCAACAACCATAAGTTCTAGGTAGGTACTGAGTCAAAGTTCTTTACCTACATACATATAAAAAAATAAGTAGGTAAGCAATAAGAGCATCATCATGGCTTTCGTTCAAGGAAGGCATAATTCAAAGTTCAAGGACGAAACGTTCAAACACGTATTCTTATTGTTAAAATGACATGAATATTATGTATTATTTAACGCCCAAACTATTTCAATTAATTAGGTACGTAGCCACGTTGGTTTCTTTATCTATACCTAACCTACCAATAGCCTCTTCACAATGCAAATACGATTCATAGACATTTTGATAATTGGTTAAGGTGGATACTGGCCAGTGTTACGGGCCTAATGAAAGTATTTAGCTACCATTTGCAGCAAGCATGATACAATGTGCCATATGCTAAAGCACTTCTCGTTGCTATTTTATGTAAGCAATTTTTTGGAAATAAACTTTACTTTACTTTACTTTACTTTACTTTAGTTACGAGCGCCTTCTTATCCCATGGGTACTAAACTGCAAGAACGCCGTCGGTCAGACCCACCTCTAAAAGAATCGCAAAGTATAGTGACCACGCCATCAAAAGCAAAGCCATCACATTTCGCCCTCACCTAGCACTCTCCGGGACCAGCCACGGCGCAAAGACGACCAGCGCCATCGGAAGTGACGTCACCCACAGCAGCGTCCGCCAGTTGGCAACCCACAGCGCCAGCCACGGCAGCATCATGCAGCCACTTCCGAAAAACAAAGCTATTGACATGTTGGCTACGTAGGTGCGGTGGCGGGGCCCTACGTATTCTAGCACTGGGGAAGATACAGAAAGAATGTCAAAGGTGGACCCTAAAACTCGAATCGGAGGTTATATTCGAATTTTCGAAGGAAAATAAAACTATACCATTATGTTATCTGTGACTATGCTATTTTTCATGTGTAAAACCTGAGAAGTTCGATTTTGAGTTGACGTAGGTATATCATTGGATACTGCGCCTTTCACAGTTTTCACATAAACATGTAAAAATGGGATGAAATTGTAAACTTTTTCAAACAAGATTATAGACGGTAGTGTTTGGGGGTTCAATGACTTATAATTTCGGAGTCAATCTTCTAAATACGCTAATTCAAGCCAATAAAATCCCCTATTGTATATGGAAAAGGCCTTGCCACTTTCATTTATCGTGGTCAATGGAGAACCAACCTTGCATAAACTAATAGAGGATCTCACTCCACCTTAAGGGGCGGCGTCCAATACCTACCACATATTTTTTTAATTTTTTTTATAATGTAAAAGCGTTATCATTTAAAAAATTTAATAATTTGGACGCTTTTATCTCTCTCGAAGGACTGGTCGGAAACTGTGAAATTCAGATACCTAAACAAAATTTAAAAATTATCCGGATAATTCAGATTTCAAATAATCCGGATTGCACTCTCTATGTAAAGGGCAAGGAACTAGGAAAAATGGCGACTCCTTACCACGACAATTCTGGTCGTTGAGATATAAAAGTATGGAAGTGATCATTTGGACGCACCTTTATAAACGTACCTTATTAGAAAATTTATAATGTTCAGAACATGTTCGATGACTTTATAAACCTATGTACGTACCTAACTACTTAATCACATCGATAAGAATCTATCTATAGGACACTAAGCCGAAATCAATGAACCAAACAGCATACCAAGTTGGCCAACATTTCGTTCATTGTAATTTGCATACAAAGAACCACTGCAAGTTCATTGTAATTCACAGTGTGCTCCTATAATGGCTACAAATCACCGGCTGACATGCGGTTGGAAGCTGTCCTGAATTGACGCTATTTGAGGATAAAACCAAGGTTTGGCCCGCGATGCTCGATGGCAGAATTTAAATTAAGTATACGGTTTCAAAGTCGTACTTTGAAACAGTAAACTTACCGTTACCTTACATACATTTTTATCAAAGACTTACCTAGATTTACCTACATTGCAACTTAATTAACAAACGTGCAATCGTAATAAAATATGCTATGCTAAAGGAGATAAAATGTTGGAGAACTGGCTATAATGCTATCGATCACATATTTAATTTTCAACATGAATAAAATTAAAATCACTTCTGTCATAGACGAACCCATAATTTTATAATATATCTTTAAATAAAAAAAATTAGTTCTTTCCAATGATACAAACTCCTTGTTTCCTATAAGATGTCCTTAAAACGCCTGTAGAAGGTACTTAATGTTACTCTCGCAGAACAATTTTAAAACTTTCTCTTTGAAACAAATTCACATTGCCTAGCTTGGGTTAGATGATGCTGTATAACTGTCCTGAGTCATCATCATCAATCATCATAAATCATGATATACAATAGAAAAATCATTTATTGCCTGAACTGCATAAACTGGAAGCTACGGTAGTAGGTAAGTTACATTATCGTCAGCCTATAGTCATCAACAACAACGTCAACCTGCTGGACATAGGCCTCCCCTAATGAGCGCCATAGAGGGATTTATCATTTAGGGTTATTGCCTATAAACCCCACGCTGGGCTTGCGGGATAGGAATCGCAGTTCGGTGGAGCTGTTCAGGAGGGGGGATGCTGCCCGCCCCCCGGTGTGTCTCCCTTAGTCGTATCTTACGACACCCAAATTCTTACGAACCGAAACTCTTACGACAACCACCACCAATCGGCAATTAATTACATACTAACTAGAACACAGGCAATAGGAGTAAGAATGTCAAATCTCTTCAACATGGACAAAACTAACCATAAAGGTCTATATCGGAACTCACCTAAGATGTAGATCATCATGAAGCAGTTGTCATAAGCCATGCCGACCAGGAACCGGCAGAAGGCGAAGTCCCAGAGCCCGCTCGTGAAGATGGTCGCGATGCCTCCCACGCAGCCGATCATATTTGAAACTGGAAAAAACAAATTGGTTCTTTCGTCAAGGGATTATACCAAAGGCTCCTTCTGTATTTTAATACCTCTACTGACAGCCAATCCGTCTGCCAGTCGTATTACTTCTATTAAACAGGGCATCCCACGGCTATGCCACATGGAGGGAAAGTACCTTAAATATTCTAGGTGCAATATTTTACTGAAAGAAGACATTATTTTATTTTAAAAATTAATTTAAACTGCATTTTCAAATAGTTATATGGTTGAACCGGGAATCGAACCCGCTACACGAGATAAATAATTACCCTGTACCTTTGCCACACCGATCGAAAGGCTTCATCATAAGGATTTTTTTTTTTGCTATACAACTTAGTATCAGAAATAAAAGGAAGACCGCGAATTTTAACATTTGAAGTATAATTTTGTTCGCCAGTGTATACCTATGGACATAGGTAGGGGAGGCCTATGTCCAGCAGTGGACTATTATAGGCTGGTGATGATGATGATGATGATGATGATGTATACCTATGTATATGTATATGATTATAACTTGCCCAGCGAATTTGTTAAAAGCTTGTGAAAGCTCAAAGCTTACGATGTTGAGAATGAGAACATTTGTTCGTATGGTCTGTGGTATGGTTATGTTTTGCGCTTGGTTTTGCGTCAAAGATTTGCACAGACGTCACTACCCAACACATTAATCAATAACAGTAGTTCTGTGCCCTTGTTCTAGTAACTACATAGTTTCCATAAAATTGCACGGATACGACGAATCGATAAACTTTATTGCTATTGCAATCAATTATAAGATTGACTCTAAGATTGATGGCATTTTTTGTAGACTCCGTTTCTGTACTCTACACTCTAGTTAGTTTCATAATAGAGCTGTTTGGTCTAGTAACATTACATTAGTCATTGGAATAATCATCAGTGACAGGATAAAAACGTTTGTCACTGATGATTACTATAGTTCGACCGAAACCGCTATACCGCTCCTGAGGTATGCGCGCGGCGAGACGGGGGGGAAGTATCGGCCGCTCCGATCCATCAGTCTGCCGTCGACGCTCACGGCAGTAGGTCGCCTTTGTACCGGACGGTCTATGTCAGATACACATGAGATAAATATCCAAAGATGGGCCGAGCGCTATCTCGTGATGTCAAGGCCATAATTTTTAAAGTGGCCGAATATTTTAAGAAAAGAAAAGCAGACAGAGAGAGCTTTGAATATAAAAGTGATGCAAATATTGCCAAAATCGTGGCAGACGCTACGGGGTACTGCGAAAAAACCGCAAGAAATGTGATAAAAGAGGGCAATTCATCAACTGAAAATTTGGGCCGATTGAAATTTAATCCTCTAAAAAAATTATTTAAATTTTTTTTAATTTTTTTTTATTATTTAAATTTAGAATATCTGTAGATAATTTAGTTAGAAAAAAATATAAACATATCGATATAATATATAAAACAAAAATATTGTTTATATTGGTACGATATCGTAAGATATATCCGACAATATCGATCTCATGTGTATTCTTGCTCTTTTTTCCTCGGCCCCCACTTCGCCGCACTTTCTTAGGGAGCGGTACAGCGGTTTCGGTCGAACTATACCTATCTCTCTATCTATATCTCTATCTACTAACTATCGTATGGAGTTTTCTAAAGTATTATAAAGAGAAAAGATTAACTGTTTGTTTGTTTTAATTGAAAAGGCTCCGAAACTACCGATCGATTCAACAATCCTACATTCTCCTTGCTGAACATAGGCTAACAAAGAATGCCGTAAACCAACGGCAACGAGTATAAAAAGTATTTTTCAAAATTCGGCTGTTAATGTTGATGTTATCTGAGACTCATGAATTAGGTACAATATATCTATCATATACATACAAGAAACATGCAAAAGTTATGCATTTAGGTGTAGGTATCATATAGGTACATACAAGAAACATACAAAAGTTATGCATTTAGGTGTAGGTATCATATAGGTACATACAAGAAACATACAAAAGTTATGCATTTAGGTGTAGGTATCATATAGGTACATACAAGAAACATACAAAAGTTATGCATTTAGGTGTAGGTATCATATAGGTACATACAAGAAACATGCAAAAGTTATGCATTTAGGTGTAGGTACAGGTACTGCGCGGTTTCCGATTGATTTCACAATATTTTGGCCTAACACAGCAATCTGACTTCCTTGAACTAGGTGGAGTGCTATGATATTTAGGTACTCAATATTCAAGTCGGTAGGTAAATAGGTTATTCGCAGCAAAAAAAACACAGTAGCAAATAAGTACCCATTGTCCAAATTAATTATATTAGTTACCTATCTTTTGTATATTTCTCACACTAATAATATTTTAATATTTGTTTAAGCTAGTATAAGCACCTACAATAGTTACCTTTATTAAGCTTTGTGAGAGGAAATAAACTTTTTATTTATTTATTATTTAAATTTGATCTAGTACTTCAAAATAAGAGGTGAGGCAGGCACAATGTATGTATATTTTTTGTAAAAATCTTTCTGCAGGTACCTGATTTGATTACCGGGTTTGGCTATTCTATTGAACAAAAACCGGCACTACACGCGCCTGGCATAGGTAGGTCCGTAAGTTACTTTTTACATAGACAACAGAAATGAATAATAATATTAAGGCACCTGATTATCCAGATTGCCGTGTGGTGCCGGCATAGAATTTCACCACCCCAACTCTTCCCGTGGGTGTCGTAAGAGGCGACTAAGGGAAACACACCGGGGGGCGGGCAGCAGCGCCCTCTGCAGAACTACTCCACTGAACTGCGATCCCCAACCCGCATGCCCAGCGTGGGGATTATGGGCAATACCCCCCAAATGATAAGAACCGCCACAAAATGGCCCCCAGTTCCCGGCCGCCTCGCTATTCCTGGCCATGGTAGCGGCCACGGTAACGGCGGGGCAGGGGGTGCTAGGAATCTCCGGGCTACATTAGGCTACCATCCACCACACAAACTGACCCTGGCAACGTTTAACGGACGCACTCTGAGGCTTGATCACCATCTAGCGCAGTTGGAAGTGGAGTTAGAGAACATTAAATGGCATGTTCTAGGGTTATGTGAAGTCCGTAGAGAGGGGGAGGACACCGTAACCCTAGACTCGGGCCATCTTCTCTACTTTCGCGAGGGTGATAAAACATCCCAGGGTGGCGTAGGTTTCCTCGTCAATAAGGCCCTCTCTAACAACGTCGAAGAAATCTCCAGTGTGTCGACCAGGGTAGCGTACCTGATCCTTCGGCTGTCTAAGCGCTACAGCTTGAAGGTCATTCAGGTCTACGCACCGACCTCGGCACACTCGGATGATGAAGTGGAGGATATGTACGAAGACATATCCAAAGCCTTACATCACACCACCAAGGCTCACTTCAACGTTGTTATGGGGGACTTTAACGGCAAGGTGGGAACCCAGACTGGCAACGAATCCCGGATAGGCCCGCATGGTTTTGGTGTTCGAAATCACAGGGGACAAATGCTTGTCAACTTCCTTGAGAAAGAGGGGCTGTTCTTAATGAACTCTTTCTTTAAGAAACGGCCCCAAAGGAAGTGGACATGGCGGAGTCCCGATTCTGTGACAAAAAATGAGATCGACTTCATCATGACGGATAGCAAGCATATATTCAGAGATGTCTCAGTGATCAACGGGGTCAATACCGGATCTGATCACCGACTCCTTCGAGGCTCTCTGAATATCAATCTGAAGCTTGAAAGGAACCGTCTGATGAAGTCCACGCTCCGACCGAACCCAATCAGAATCATGGCGGGCACCGAGAAGTTTCAGCAGCTTCTCGGGGATAGATTCGCTGCCTTGGAACCCACTGATGACGCTGACGAGACCCTACACAATCTGGTCGAAACTTTGAGGGACGAGGGCATCAAGTTTTGCAAAAAGCAGCGTACTGGTAAGAAGTCCAAACTCTCGGATGAGACTCTTGGGCTGATGACAAAAAGACGGGAAACCACCCAAGCGACTTCGTCGGAAAGGTCAGACCTGAACAAGCGAATTGCGAAGATGGTACGGCGCGACCTTCGGAGCTCCAATACACGCCTCATTGAAGAGGCGATAGAGCGAAACCGAGGGTCCAAAGTATTCACTCAGCAGCTTGGCAGGAGCCACCTGACGAAGCTTACAACGCACGACGGAAGGACCGTATTGTCGAAGCCGGAGATATCGGCCGAGATAGAGGACTTTTATGGCCGTTTATACGCTGCTCATGCTCCCCGTTCCCAACGAGACGGTCACGATTCTAGAGCCACCTTGATACGCCACTATACCGACGAACTGCCAGACATCAGTCAAGACGAGATCGTGTTAGCTCTGAGGCAGCTTAAAAATGGAAAAGCCCCCGGTGAGGACGGAATTACATCAGAGCTTTTGAAAGCTGGAGGATACCCTGTAATACAGGAGCTACAGAGCCTCTTCAACACCGTCCTTCACAGTGGGAGAACTCCAAAGGCGTGGAGTGGGAGTTTGGTGGTGCTCTTTTTTAAGAAGGGAGATAAAACCCTCCTTAAAAACTATAGACCCATCTCGCTCCTAAGTCACGTCTATAAGCTTTTCTCACGAGTTATATCGAACCGTCTCGCCAGGAGACTCGACGAGTTTCAGCCGCCGGAGCAGGCTGGGTTTCGCGGAGGATATGGTACCATAGACCACATTCACACAGTGAGGCAGATTATACAGAAGTCCGAAGAGTATAATCAGCCCCTGTGTCTGGCTTTTGTGGACTATGAGAAGGCCTTTGACTCCGTTGAAACCTGGGCTGTTCTACAATCCTTACAGCGATGCCAAGTAGACTATCGTTATATCGAGGTGCTGAGATGTCTTTACGAAGCCGCCACTATGAGTGTCCGAGTACAGGACCAGCAGACTAAACCAATCCAACTGCGCAGAGGAGTGAGGCAGGGGGATGTCATATCCCCGAAACTGTTCACGAGCGCGTTGGAAGATATGTTTAAGACGCTGGACTGGAAAGACAAGGGCATCAACATAAACGGCGACTACATCTCACACCTGCGATTCGCTGATGACATAGTCCTAATGGCGGAGTCGCTAGAGGAGCTGAACCGCATGCTGGACAGTCTAGCTTCAGCCTCCCGATGTATCGGTCTTGGCATGAATTTGGATAAAACCAAAATCATGATCAATGGCCACATTGATCCAAGACCGGTGATCGTACATGGCCACCTCCTCGAAATTGTTTCTGAGTACACTTACCTCGGGCAGATTTTGCAGTTGGGTAAAAACAATTTCGAGAAGGAAGCCAAGAGGAGGATCCAGCTAGGCTGGGCAGCGTTCGGAAAACTACGTCGAGTCTTCTCGTCATCCATACCGCAATGTTTGAAAACGAAAGTTTTTAATCAGTGCGTCCTACCAGTTATGACCTACGGAGCTGAGACGTGGACACTCACGATAGGGTTGGTCCACCAGTTCAAAGTCGCTCAGCGAGCTATGGAAAGAGCTATGCTCGGAGTTTCTCTGAAGGATAGAATTCGTAACGAATACATCCGACAGAGAACCAAAGTCATCGACATAGCTCAGAGAATTAGCAAACTGAAGTGGCAGTGGGCCGGCCATATATCGCGAAGAACCGATAACCGCTGGGGTAAACGTGTTCTTGAGTGGAGACCGCGACTCGGTAAACGTAGTGTAGGACGCCCTCCGGCCAGGTGGGATGACGATCTGCGAAAGACTGCTGGCAGATGCTGGATGCGACAAGCCGAAGACAGGGCGCTATGGCGCTCATTAGGGGAGGCCTATGTCCAACAGTGGACTAACATAGGCTGATGATGATGATGATGATTATCCAGATAAGATCAAGGTGCCTTAAATAAGGCAATCTGAATAATAATTTAGATTTCTGTGACGTAGACATAGAAAAAAGAAGGTTAGTTAACCTATTATAAAGTTTTGACCTAATCTCCGGTCCTGTGGTTTCGACTAATGTTTTACAGGCCACCTTATCAGCTCTATTGTCGCAACATGCCTGACTTGTTGACCCAGTTGCTGGTTAATGTTTGCTTTCGACTGATTTTAGATTATAATCAATGGTTTACATTTTATACTATTTACACACATACATACTTACTTAGTTTGTTTGGACTTAAAAGAAAGTTTACGTTAGCCCTTCGCCCAGAAATGTATGGAAATAAAAAACCAAAAAGAAATTTAATTGATCTGTAAATCGAACAACATAGTCTGCTCTACGGATACTAGGTATCAGGTCCTCCAGTTTTGACCACGTCGTTCAGTTTCAATAGACCCAATATGAGTGTGTGCGTAAACACTCTCACTCTCTATTCCCTCTCTCTCATAAATGCCATGTACATCTACCTATCTAATGTTTGAGCTTTGTAGAGTAGGTACTAGTAGTATTAATATACGGCAGGGCATATCAATCTGAGACATAGGTATTTCCCTTGTATGCAAAATTATCAGAGTATTTCATAAGCAATCATATTTTGTCTTAAAATTTTATTTTATGGCACTCCAACACCGACTCTGGCAGAGTCGTCGCGAAAAGCAAGCGGCGCCGGCGCCATAATAGATAATCTTCCCAAAACTTTGTAACTGACAAAGAAAATATAATAAATAATATTAACGTACAACTGGTCATCGTTAGTTTAGTCAACACAAGATTAGTCGACTTTAAACTCCCATTGAGATTATAATAGATGTTCGGGTAATTGATTCTTATGCTCTGCGACTTCTGCGAGGTTCGAGTCATCAATACATAACAGCTTTCACTAATTAATTGGTCAGGCAGGTACAGTTGCTATAGTTTCTTCCAGCACATTGTAAAATACAGTCCCTTACCGATCAATGCCGGAATCCTCCCGTACCGGTCCGCCATCCACCCTAGCAGCAGGCCTCCAACAAAAGACCCCGCGAAGAACACCGCCTGAGCTATAGGCGCGTATCCGGAATACTCGCACACCCATCCTCGCTGGAAATTAAGATACTTTTAGGGTTTTGCCATCGGTTGCAAAACCCTTATGAAATCGCTTTGGGTCTGTTTTGTGTTTTGAATCCTTAATATCTCAGAAACTACTGCAGCTATTGACTTGAAATTTGAAATAATAATACATTTTGTGCGCCCACACATATTTATAGAAAAATAAATGAAAATAAATGAAAAATCAAAATGAAGATTTTCCATACAAATTTTGAAATCGAAATTTTAAATGGAACGTACAAAGTCGAAAGTGGTATCAAATGAAAGGTACTCGTTTGTAGATTTCAAAATAGTTTTTGAAATTTCGGTAGATTTCATACTTTTTAAAATATTTTGAAAATGGTCAAAAAAATGACCGTTCCCCCCCCCCCTATCTCCGAAGATTGCAGAGCGATCGACGTGATATGTACCAAGTGTTTGTAGGTATTGATCTATATTTTATAGGAAAAATATAGAGAAGTCTGAAAAAATAATACTTTTTGAAATATGGTCAAAAAAGGGCGGGAAAAAATTCTAAAGGGGTGACTACCCCCCCGAGTTGGGTATCAAATGAAAGGTATTGGTTTGTACATTCCAATGCAGTTTTTGAAATTTCGATAGATTTTATTCTTTTTGATATATTTTGAAAAAGGTCGAAAAATTGACCGGTACCCCCCCTCTATCTCCGAAGATTGCAGAACGATCGATTTAATATGTACTAAGTTTTTGTAGGTATTGATCTATTTTTTACAGGAAAAATATAGAAAAATCTGTAAAAATAATACTTTTTGAAATATGGTCAAAAAAGGGCGGGAAAAATTTCTAAAGGGGTGACTACCCCACCGAGTTGGGTATCAAATGAAAGGTATCAGTTTGTACATTTTAATGCAGTTTTTGAAATTTCGATAGGTTTTAAACTTTTCGAAATATTTTGAAAAAGGTCGAAAATTTGACCGTTCCCCCCCCCTCTATCTCCGAAGATAGCAGAGTGATCTATATAAAATGTACTAAGCGTTTATAGATATAGATCTATATTTTACAGGAAAAATATAGAGAAGTCTGTATAAACAATACTTTTCGAAATATGGTCAAAAAACGAATTTTCATACAATGGGGGCTATTTCATTGAGAGCAATATCAAATCAAAGGTATGGATTTCGACAATTCAAAACAGGTTTTAAAAATCATCTAAGTTTCATACTTAGTGAAATACGTAGAAAAAAGTCGAAAAAATAATTGTAGGTACCAACCCACTTACCTACCCACTAATCTCTGTAGTAACTGTAATAGTAGGGTTCCACAGCGCCACGAAACCGTTGTTCTCAAAATTTTAAAGTCCATACCCAATGTATTCCACTGCGCTCGAAGAATATTTAGATGCTAAGATTATTGAATTCATGAATTCCACCGTGCTCCAAAAAAATATGAGATGAGTAATGTATCCTGGATAATCCACACAACATCATTTAGCGACAAGCTAAGCAAGCTTGTGTAATTCGTACTACTACGATATCTGTTATACTTAATAAAGTATATATAAGTATCACATTAGATGATTTATTTTTGTGTACGTAGAAAAGGACTAGAACACTCGAACAAATAATCTGCAGATCTTACAAATATTAGTCCCGAAGCGGGAATCAAACCGCAACCTCCTGCGTTGTAAGCCCACCGCGCTAACAGGTCGTCAATATACGTACCTACCTAAACGACAAAAGTTCAAAACCCTCGGCGCGCGAGTTACACTCGCACTTGTCGTACTTGTTTAAACGTGGGTTTTCTCTCATAGTCAACGGGTATAATGTGGTAGAGTTTATTGGTGCTTTCAACTAAAGACTTCATCTTGGCCTATAGGTAGATATGGGGAATATTCGCGAGGTCCCTCGCTCTATACGGAGGTATTTTGTAAACAAAGATTCTTGATATAATAATAATAATGCTGGTAACTTTGGTCAGTACACCAGGATGTTTGTTTGACTGTCTCTAAATTCATGACATGCACCACCGTCTAAATTTCCGTGCCATGTTTATAAACAAACTACTTTAACTGTTAAATTCTCTTAAAGCAAGTTTATTTTAACAATTCTTTGGCGAATCTTCACAATTCTTCTTACTTCAATATCTTGAGCAACGCAAAAATCCTCGTAATTTTACCTAGGTATATAACTTATTCAAGGGTACGCCCGAGAAATCGATTATTATTTTCTTTCGGAGGCCCGGGTCGTTAACTAGACAGATACTGGCAGAATCTCAAAGCACAGAGCTGTTTTCATAGCTCAGAGAGGTCACATTTTCCATCTAACGAGTTCGGTTGAAAAAGCTCTACAGAACAATAACTCATTTGATTCTCTGGGTAATGGATAGACCGCGTCAAGAGAAGAGTAAGGCCCGATTCACACATCAGTGAACTCACCATTTAGCACGAAATAGTGAATCTCTAATTTGGTACAGAATAGTGATGGTCCGTCAACAGTCCATCCTAGTTGAACCTTGAGTAGGAAATTCATCATGCTCCTCATTATTGAGTGCAATGAGCTATAATCATTGATTGAACTGATTCGAACCGCATTCGTTGGATGGAAGCCAGTCGTACAATATGCATTATCGATCGTATAAACAGAAAAATAAAGTTGTTTGTTGCCATATGAAATTGTTGTACCTGTCTAATGATAGAAAATTATGATGCGCGATATTTATGTCAAGATCGCGTCAAGGGAAAACTCATGTCCTACATGCGAATCAATTTACCTGATTATTATCTATCTGTTTTGTATTTTTGCAAACGTTATAAAGTTAAATTGTCATGAAACTACATGACTAACTACAGGCATTGAAGAAGTGCAAGATTTAAAGGAAATGATAATAAATGCTCTAGTTTCACCAGAAACCTTTGATAAGCCGGCAGTAGTTCAAATACCTAATACATAAAGGGTCTTCAATTATGCATGTCCGAACTTTGACAGTTGGTAGCGGCCATCTTGTTGAAGCTACAACTGTCAAATTGGTTTTCATTTATTCATTTGATTTTGCCAAATCATCATGGATAGCTATAGCATTCAACAACAACGGTGAGCGCTATAGGTCGATAATGACCAACTTTTTTGGCATTATCTGGTTCATCTGAACACCAACGACATGTGGTTCAACAAGACGGTGCTACGTGCCACACAGCTCATGACACATTGAATATTCTGCATGAGAGATTTGAGGGCATTGGTCATCTCACGTGGAGCTGAAGTGAACTGGCCACCTGAGATCGTGCGACTTAACCCCGCTGGACTTTTTCTTGCGGGGTTTTCTTAAGTCGCAGGTCTACGCGAATAAACCACAAACCACAGCGGCCCTCAAAGCCAACATAACCTATGCCATAGGTCAAATTCAGTCTGATTTTTGTGCAAAAGTCATGGAAAATTGGATATCTCGCATGCGCTCCATCCAGAGAAGCCGTGGCGGACATTTGAATGATGTCATATTCCACACATAATGGTAACCCTACATCTTTCAAATAAATAAATCATTTCGATAATATCTCACATACACTTTGTTTTATTTAAATGTAAAGATAGGACACGCTTAATGAAAGACCCTATACATATTTTTCTGCCCGTGCTAGTCTTGTCAAATCACAATTTTGCCTCCCGTCGTTTTAGGCGTGCTCAGAAATTAATTAGAGTTCAAAATGCTTATCAAGACTAATCGAGAGCATAATAATCTTTGCCTTTTTAAGCCAACATTACATTCTCAAGAATTGAATCACGTAAGAAAGTTCTTAGCCACTTTACTTTTTAAGAAACGGAGAAGACTTTCTCCTATTTTGGCATGGTCTCAACGGTTTTGTAATAAAATCCCACCTCGCATAAGGGATTTGAAAAAAATACTTTTAAGTTAAGAAGGTTTCTCTTTGACGCCCAGAAGGTGAACGAAAGTCTATAAAGACAACGACAGGTCAGTTATATAATATAGGTACCTATTGTTTGTTACTTCAAAAATAAATAAGTGCATGAATGTTAATAAACTTACATTATTTTAGTTTCTTTTTTAATTTAGTTTTCATGAACTTGCACGAAAGGTTTTGTAAATTTTCAGTAGAATCACGCATTCATTGCGAGTCTTTACCATGCAATGATCACTTTTGCGCGCCAGCCTGAGCAGTAGATGTTTCAATTGTTTTTTTTTTTTTTCTTTTTACGTATATGTACGAGTATCATTATAATGTGAGTGAAATAATATATGTTTCACAGTTATACCTAGGCTTATTATGAATTTAATATAAATTTATGTAATTCTGCTTATTGTTTTCCTGTACTCAATTATTATTTAATTTAAGAAGACGCACCAACCTAGTTGGTCTCACATTAGCCTTCACTGAAAACTAGCACGGCGGCGGCGTCGAGAGTGTTTTTCCGGCACAAAAAGGCATATTTGCCACAGCTGTGCCCACAAAACCTGTTAAAATTATACCTAAGATTAATGAATCTTTAGTTGTAGTTTCGTGTAGATTTACATAGGTTAAAATAATAATGATCTATCTTTTTTCTTCAATAAAAGTTTTGTTCTGGAAAACTGGTAAAAACCTCGTACTGTATACCAAAATAGTCTATTGAGATCCATGGAGGACGTGCTACTGTCACCACGGGCGAATGCCGTCCAGTAGCCTTTAGCTCCATCTTGTATAGTTAGTGTTCCCTTACCTCACTAACAACAGTAGGATACGGTATATCCGTGAACTCGAAGTCCCAGCCGTGCTCGCAGGGCCCTGTGGGTGTGCCAGGGTCAGGCGGAGTGAGGGTCTCCAGCACGAGCGTCCAGTTCACCCTGTACGTGGAGCACTTGTCCCACTCCCCGCCCAGCGCTGCGCCGGGCGCTGACAGGTTCCGTCTGGAATAACGGAGATGTTAGGATGACTGCAGGCAGACAGACATATGGACTTACGTATAAACCTCTTTTTCATTTGTTCTGTTGTTGGCATCAGAAAATACTGCAACTAACAAGGCACTGCAGTCTGCCTTCCGTGTGTTCTCCGTATGTATTAGTGCGCCATCATCTTCGTTAAGATTTTTTTTGTACTGTATTTAATTAAACTTACCCGCCTAAAATCATATTTTTTTAACAGATGACTTTGAGGAAATTGCGTCACCTACGATAGATACCCTACGGTAGTTGTTGCATCATCCATTTAGATGATACGGGTAGATACCGTTAGGTCCACTAAAGATTTCCGTCCCGAATCTAATCAAACCAGTACGTAATGCTTCACAAGTAAAACAATATCGCCTGTTACCTACCTACACTTACATGCTTATCTAAAACTGATTTAATGATTAGGCACTGAAATCACTGACTATATGATAATAGACAATACATTTTTGATGAGCTATAATACCGTAGGTGCTTACTTATTATGTAGGTAGCTATAAAAAAATGCTACTGACCAAAATAAGCATTAATGTGGGCGAGAGAAAAGAGAAATAAGTACAAGTTGTACCACGTTACTTACAAAAAAAAGTTCTACTTACTAAGTCCCTAAATATTTATATAATATTTCGGCACAGCAGCCCTATATTAATTTTCCGAACTACTCAATTGAGTGTTTCGTTTACCATGGCAACGGCACTAAAGAAAAGCATTCAGAAATTTCGTGGTTCTTCATATCGGCCGATTGCTGTAATAGACCGCCTTATATTAAGGTGATATTAAGTATATATATTTTCACAGACACGCAACCTTGTTAGTTTCAAAAGTTTCGTCGCAAATCACACGAAATATCCCAAAACAGTAACGTTACCTGAGTTCCATATCCAAATGGTCCAACTGGGGTACCCTGCACCAGTGGCGCTGCGGCGTCGCGGCGATGAACATCTGCACAAAGTAGACGAAGGCGAAGAACAGCCCGAACGGCAGCATGCTGAGGAACAACAGCCGCTGGTAGCGGCCCATCTCCCCCACGTGCGAGAGGATCACCTCCAGCGCGTCCGGGCCATCCTGCTTGCTCAGCGCTTTTTTCGCCTCCTGCAAAGAAATACAATGAGTTTGACGACTTTTTCGCTGCGGGTGAACGTCCGCCTGCGACGTGTTGTGGGTCCTATTCCTGGACAAATGTTTTTACGCTCTGCAAATTAATCGTATTTATTATGATGTTGTACATTTTATGTATTAAGCAGGTATCGATCGTGCGAGAGGATCTCCTCCAGCGCGTCAATGGTATCCTGCTTGCTCAACGCTTTTCTCCCTTCCTATATAAGAAATGCATGAGTTTGATGACTACAACACAATGTTGCTGACAAATGTTGTTACGGCCAGATGTTAGATCTATATATAGTAAAAATATCTATATTATGTTGTATGTATATCATTCTTTATCTAATAATCTAGTAGTAGTAGGGGGCGGGGCACCGCCGCCGCCGGCCGCCCCGGCCGTATCGTACCGCGTGCTATGAAGATAAGGTATCGACATGGGAAAGGGTTGAAGAATGTGAGAGTATCAGAGAAGAGGGGGCAAAATTCCTTACACTAGACAATGGCGAAATTGAATCCTATATTTTGTATTATTTATAAATTATAATAACAAAATTAATTACGTTAAAAACCAATCTAAAGTACCTACTATCCGAATCATTTTCTACTTTTATGCGGACGAAGTCGCGGCCAAAAGCTTGTGGGCTAAAATTGGTTGACAATTTACGGCAAACTACGAGTAGGTATATTTCTGTTAGTTACATTCCTTGTACCTTTGGTAAAACAAAAAACCCAAAAAGTTTGAATCTCGCGTCAACACGAATTTATCAACATCAATGGGCTCTGCATCCGCGAATCAAAATTTGTTTTCATTTGGCGCTCACATAGATGGATAAACAATTGAGTAGGTAGACAATAAATCTAGGTTCTTTGATAACTGCCTATTGTATTATGCTAGGTCAGCTATAATGTTAGCCATGTTAGGTCAGGTCCCCGTGCATATGAGTAAAGGCAAACGACGATCAAACCTCGGTCAACCTAATTGTTCATGTTCATTCTACGATTTGTAGACTGGCGTGTTTGTAAAAATAAACAAATTTTCGCCAGTATCTGGACCTTTATTCTCTATGAAATAGGAGATTCCTTGCCGAAACCGTGTGACGTCACAATGCATTCTAAATACGATTTTGTTCGATTCCACGCCGCTGTCTTGTCATATCTGTGAAACGCGTTGTGAATTGCAATAGTGAATAAAGGCTCAGATGTGAACTCGTTTCAAAACTGAATGGTTTGGTCAAAAATGTTTGTTTGATAAGCCGGAATTTGTCGACATACTTACATGGAATCTATGCTCAATCTACTGGGTATTTTCTATACTTTTAACTGCTAATAGGTACTTTATCAAAATAATAATTTCTAACCTTGAAATGATCATCTTTATCACCAACAACAGAGCTCTTCATATCCGTTGAAACTCGACACTTGAAACAGCAATTTTTTCAACAACTTTGTTTGGTAAAAAAACGAAGAAAATCGATGATGAGAAAAAAATATTGTTTTTATGGTCAGTTTAGAAAAAGAACTTCTAAAATTAATAAACTCGCCCGCTACGCTTGGGAATGGACTAAAAATTATTTAATGTTTTTTTTGTTGCATTTATAACATGTAAATTCAAACTCGTTATCACTTGATCACCACATTACGTATTCATTTATTATCACTGGGCTAGTCTTCGGTTTATTTCATTATTTTGTTTTATTAATTTATAACCTATCGCGAGTCTGGTGGACCAGTTGTGGTATTATTAATAGAATGTATGGAGATAGAGCTGTCCACACGTGCGTTTAGCCGGCCGCCCGCGAATTACTGAACGACAAAGCTTATATACTCGCGACTGATATTTTCTAATCCGAAATGTTCGATAAAAAATACCTGAGCAAGAACTACCAAAAGATATGTATGTACCTATGTCCATTTCAATTCCAGTCTAATCTTTAGTTGCTTCGCGATTTCCGTTTTTATTAATTTTTTATATGCTCAACCTGATTTATTTAATGTACCTAACATTTGGAGATAGAACAATATAATGTAATGATTATTGATCAACGCAAATTCTTGCTCTTTAATGATATTCGCAAGAAAAAATCTCTCACTTATGTACCGCCTTTAAGTGATTCGATAATACAGCGTTCGCGAGAGAAGAGGTAACCTATTGATTCCGTCTTATACTCGCCGAAGACGCCCTAACCTGACTTACTTACTTGTTACTGGACTGGTTTCCGCAACTAGGCCACAGATGGGCCCTTTTTGCGTGGCGGGTGGGGTCTGCTACTTTAACCACCCGATATCCTCCAGGAAAGCCAGCAGCTCGCTGACGCCGGTGCATGCCTCCCTAGATGTTCTCGGTCTCCCGAACCTAACCCTAACCTGACAATCTCATATTGAATCAGGCTAGGCCAAGAAGTCGTAAGAACTCAACTTCATTATCATTAGGCTCACACGCTCTCCGCGCTCGTCTTAAATTCTAAAAGTACCTACATTTGCCTACTTGTCTAGTCTGGACGGGTTTAGGTTTAGACAGCCAGGGTGCAGCCAGGGTTATCAAGCGCAACTAAAACGCATCGAGATTTTTCTTATATGGGACTATACAGGGTTATTCGTTAGTATATTACGTGTGTCATATTTTACTTTTTGCTTACGTAAAACCAAGTGCAACAGCGTATTTTAAAATCTCCACAAACTAAGTAATATTTGTTTCTTAAATATCTTTACGAAATGTGCAGACATTTAAGAAATTGGCGAACTTGTGGTGTTACATTATTCTAGATGTAGGATAACGATTACAAACCAGAAAAAATCTCGACTGGGTCACAATTTTCAGTTCTTTTCGCAAAATGTAGCTGGAAAGCTATTTGAAGCTACATTTTGTTGGCCTTTGTATTGCGGCTTATATAGCTGCTATACATATAAGATTCCAAAGCAGTAACTTTGATATATTATTTATCAATAGCTTATGCCGTATTCTTCGAGGTGATAGTGTCCTCTAACATAACACAAACTAAACTAACTAGAAAATCATAACGGCGCTGATAAAATCCGGTATCCGCGATCATACCTATTACTGCTAGTCCAATACAAGAGATACTACAGTGATACACATAGTCCCGTATAACATAGGCGGCTCTCGTTACATAGGTATGTATCTTTTGAATAGTGGCCGTACATGGTAGATAAAGATTTAAAAGGAAATTACGATTTAATCGTCATTTATCAATTTAAACCTTTGGTATTACCTTCTAGTAGATTTTTAATGATAAAACTTTTTAATAGATAAGTATAAAATCTTTTCCTGTTGCATTTTGATCAAGAGATATGACGCAAAAAATATCAAAAAATATTTACATAGAAAGCTTTTTTATGTCACGCCCCCTGCAAGGAGAAATAAGGGCTACATTTTAAAAAGGGTCAGCAAATTTCACTTGGAGTCCATTCTGCCCAAGTCTCTGATCGTGTCAACTAGGCTAAAAGAAAAGTTTATGAACAAAAAATTCATACGCAAATTACAAAAAAAAAACCAACAAAAAAGGTAAGTAAGGAGTACTAAGGAGTCCACGTACCAATGGAAAAACAAATAATATGAAATATTAATTAGTTTCATTGACTTTTTTATTAGTAGGTAATCTTTTAAATCTTCTACGTAAATATGTAAACAAGCTGTAAATTAGATTAAAACAACTTAACAACTGTTAATTTATCAGTACGGCTTTGATTGATTGATGACAGAGAAGATGTAGGCTAGGTAAGTGTAATGTTTAACAATTTCTGTAATTTTTAGACTTTAAGGGATATCATTTTGACATCAGCTATTTTTTATTTTAGTTATTTTCTTTTATTTTGGACATTTGTCATTTGTTTGTTTCATCTAGGTATTTCTATGTATGATGCTTCATCTTCTGTTAGTACTTCTTTACGTTGCATGTGTCACTTTTGCACTTAGAATTTTAACCATCGTAAGTTATTTCGTGACATGGAAAATAAAACACTGCCATCTACGAGTATACTTATTAATTTCCTTATGACAAGACATTTCCTTCTCAAAACGACCTAAAGATCGATGTTAAAACATAGATAGCTAAAGATCGATGTTAAAACATAGGTAGCTATTACGAAACAAACTGGAATATTATATTAATAGATTTATGGAAATTGGCAGAAGAATTTCATAATGAAGATGATGATTGGCAATCTATGCTATGGTATGCAGGATATGCGTATTGCGAGTCCACGGGAAAAATATAATTACCGTCGTACCTATAGCAAACGTAATGGGGATTTTATTTAAAAGGTAATACCTATTTCTTCTTTATACTTACTGCCATCGTAAAAACATTACAATGGTAGTAGGTAAGATAGTAGGTAAGACATTACCGTTTATTCACGCTGCGCTGAATTATAGAACTGACGCAAAAACTTCAACGTGAGGAAATAACCTCGCACCTAATTAATAACTCATATTATGTACCTATATAGCTTTTACACGCGTTGGGTTATCCTAACTTTTTTGAAAAGATTCTATAGGATATCATTAGGATTGACATACATATAGTATAGGATATTTCATCATCAACATCACCAGCCTATAATAGTCCACTGCTGGACATAGGCCTCCCCTAATGAGCGCCATAGATGGCATCATTATGTGGGGGTTATTGCCCATAATCCCCACGCTGGGCATGTGGGTTGGGGATCGCAGTTCGGTGTAGTTGTTCTGCAGAAGGCGCTGCTGCCCGCCCCCCGCAGTGTTTCCCTTAGTCGCCTCTTACGACACCCACGGGAAGAGTTGGGGTGGTGAAATTCTATGCCGGCACCACACGGCATAGGATATTTAATTCAACTAAACAAACAATCAAATCTTTCCTCTATTATACCTATATATTTATTGAACGTACAAATTTATATACTTACTTCATAGGTAATTTTTATTGTTTTGTCCACAGTTTGGCCTGCTAGTAGGTAGGTTAGGTACCTAAGTCCGTACCTACCAAGCTTTATATTTGTATTTCTGTCATAGATAGTGATAATTTCCTGATGTCTCAGTGCTTATGTTATTATAAAGTCATTGAAATCTGAAATCTGCAAAGAATCTCAAAAGCAAAAGATCCTAAATGGTCTCTTAACCCTTAATTACTCGCGTGGGGTATATTTAACCCCAGTGAGGTTTTGAATTGTTATAACTCTGCCATTTTCAAATTTAACGGAATGGTGTTCCTAGTACCTGCCTAAATATCTGCCCCCTCTCCGAATCAGTCGCGTTTGCCGCTCCGCACCGTGTGGTTGTGTCCAGAGATCGCATCTGGGGTATATATTGCCCCACGCGAGTGTTAGTGCGACTATTTTTGACTGGTAATTATTTATAAATATTAGTTTTTTATTGAGTTATGAAGGTTCAGTAGAGTGTATTTGTTACTTATCTTTATTTTTAGGATAGTAAGCTCGAAATGGCACATCAGCGACTTCCTGACCACCTAATTGATCAATGTTTATTAGATGAGGAGGAAGAAAACATAATAGACAGTTCTGATGAAGATGAAGTTTAGGCAGAAATTATTCAAAGTGGCCATGAATCAGAATCTCAAGAGACTGCCAATGAAACAGATTTGGAATGGAATGACAAAAAAACAATACCACAACTACCTCGTACTATACAAAAACATTTGAAGATAAATGTTGAAATTCAAGATGCTGGCTCCAGGTCTACAGGCGGTCCATCAACAAATTATAAAAGATGCCATCTTTGCCCAAGGTCCAAAGACAAAAAAATAAGATTTGTGTGTGCGAAATACCAAGACCATGTTTGTCATGACCATTCCACCATGACATGTGATGAATGTACCAACTAAATAGTTCCTACGTTATATTGCTTTATCTCTTAAGTACTCAATTAAAATTTTAATTATGAATAATGCTATCCTAAAGTAAAAAACATGATTCTTTCTAAATTTTATAATAAATATAAAACAAATTAATCAAAAGTTTTTTTATTTCACCTTAAATATTGGGGTTAAATATACCCCACGCGAGCGTTAAAGTAACTTTTTTGACGCGAGTAATTAAGGGTTTATAAATACTTATTTTAATTTATTTGTTTAAATAAGAGCTTGTGTTATTGGTATTACATAGGTATATTTTATTATTATACATAGGAAACGACCAGGACACCCAGAACAATTAATATCTACAGATCGTACAAACATTTGTCCCGAGGCGGGAATCGAACCCGCAACCTTTTGCTTCACAAACGGACCTTAGTCTACCATGTCATATAGGTCGTCAAATCAAAAAGTCGTCGAAAAATCACCGTCTGAAATGATTGAAGATTACATTATTATTAGTTACCTTATACCGAAAATGCGTTGAAAACAAAGCTTTTTATGTTAATTCTGAAACCGGATATTCAAAAATAACTAATTTAAAAAGTGTGGGTATTTTTTACCAAAACGCGTAACAAACAATTAAAGGAAATGAGCGTAATAACTAATTAAGAAGTTGTGACGAATTTTAGGTCACGGTTTTAACTTCACAGAGTGGGTCCCACGATGACGGTACAATTTAGGAACAGACGAAAATAGACCTTACAATTACAATATGCAAGTTTTTGTTTAGAAAATTGGTCACAGTAACCAAGCCTGGAAGCAATTATACTTATACAGTAAGATGTAGTCTGTCCAATCGAAAATATCGTCTTAGAAATCACATAATAACGACCTACGAAAGACTGCAGATGGATTCGACAAGCTGAAGACAGGACGTGGCGGTGGCATTATTAGGGGAGCTTAGTTATTAGGGGGTCCAGCGATTGATACTAGACCTATGCTGGTGATGGTGGTGATAAGATCTTGAAAAAAAATACTCCAATTTCTTCAAACATAAATAAATAAATAATGCTGGACAATCCACACAGCATCATCCAGCCCCAAGCTAAGCAGAGCTTGTGTTATGGGTACTGAATGACTGAAAAAAAAAAAAAAACATTAAAACATCCTATATAAACATAGGATGTAAGTAATGGATAGGTGCTGCACCTATCCATTACCTTCCGCAGCTTTGATTCTACTCCTATTTTTTAACGATTTAACGACTTTTTCTATAGTATGTGTTCCCAAAATAACCTATGTATAACCTACTGAATGTAAATTAATGCGTTCGCTATTTATGTATTAATATTAACAGCAACAACCAAGCATGCTCGTGCTAAGTATTTTGTATACACCAGAGGGAATGAACATCTATCTCCACTGACCGAAGTCCAAAGACCGACATCTTGCTCGTGTCTTTTTTACTAATACCACACAAATACTGCATTAAACCACTACCTAAATATGTTGTTGTTGTTGTTGATGACTTTCTTATCTACATTTATTATAAACGACAAAAATCGTACATAATATCGTACGATTTTTATACGTATATCGTACGTACTGAACTCGTGAAAACCTCGAAAACGAAAACGTACAAAACGTTTTCAGATGCGATGTCCAGCAAATCTGTGATTGACATCCTACTAGCATGTGTAACTAAATAATCTAAATAGCAAAAAAACCAACAAACTTATTGCAAAGACTAAACTCTAACTTCCTCTTAAAGAACTAAACTAACTATTTTACTAACTAAACTAACTCTTTAACTAACTAAACTAACTCTTTTACTAACTAAACTAACTCTTCAACTAACCAAACTAACTCTTTAACTAACTAATCTAACTCTTCAACTAACTAAACTAACTCTTTAACTTACTAAACTAACTCTTTAACTAAGTAATCTAATTAACTTTAAACTAACTCTTTAACTTTGCTAATCGGTAGGTAACTAAATCAAAACTCATAATGATTAGTACCTACTATTCTATCGGGTATTTATCGCGTTTAACAAAAAAAGGTACCGCCAAAGACGACTTAGAAGGAAGTGCAACATGGACATCCCGTTGCCAATTGCAAACTCACAATAATTTGCCACAATTGCTATTGCGTGTGTTGTAATCATAAGTGAATCCGGCTCTTGGGAGGTAATCGAAGAAGAGGGAAACAACGATTCGAACAGAAATGATAACCCAATTAAAAGGAAAACTCGTTGTAGCAGTTATACTTAGGTACCTAACACATCCATAACTTAATAATATTTAGGTGTTTGTGTTTTTAAAAGTGCGCAAAAAAATGATCTGAGTTCAATTCATTCACTTCCGACTGGTATGGATATGGATCGGTTGCGCTCCCTGTAAGTATATTGTTTGCAACACTGCAGGTAGCTCCATTGTTTGAATTGTAAAATTACTTATTCTAATGTGGATATTTAATAATAATTATCTTATTAGATATCGTACCTAAACCTGAACTTTAAGGATAGACTGATGATTGTCCAACCACCATGTAGGTACACTAAACTAAACCAACATGTCAAGTATGAAAAAAACTAAATTTATACAATAGTTATAATATAACACTGCACCGGTGGTAAATGGTCTAGAACACCCACTTTTAATCACAAGTTAGGTAAATATAATCCTATTTATTAATGTAATATTTTAAACGTGAAAGTTTGTTAGTATGGATGGATGTTTCACGCAAAAACTACTAAACGGATTTTGATAAAACTTGGATATTTTATGACCTGGAATAACATATGGGCCACTTTTTATCCCGAAAGTCCCACGGGATCGGGAGTTCCTCGGATGAAACCGCGGGCACCCAGCTAGTATAATATAAACAGCTCATTGATTACCTTTTTAGTAGACTTGTAAAAAAGGTCAGCTGTTACTAATCCGTATGATAATCAATTGAACTAACAAAACTGTCCGTAAACTCTGTTAAGCAAACGATACTGGGTATACAAAATTATTTATTTGACCTTCAACACCTTTGTGCCTGAACCTACATGCTCGACCGTAAGTAGGGTATTTTGCAAAGATATTTTGTCGATGTATTTTTAATGGTTATTAACGGGTAGATTATAG
Organism: Eupithecia pulchellata; assembly: GCA_963931895.1. Classification (NCBI taxonomy): domain Eukaryota; kingdom Metazoa; phylum Arthropoda; class Insecta; order Lepidoptera; family Geometridae; genus Eupithecia; species Eupithecia pulchellata. The sequence goes on from OZ007522.1 coordinate 2,028,966, forward strand.
GTAACCAAGGAACTAGTATTTTTGCAATTGAGCTAACTGCAGGCTGTTGTAAACAATCTACAGGTAGGTCAACTGATTCATATCATAATCGTAAGCAGTCGGAAGCGTCCCTACGGCACTGATTGCATTGCCTCACTGTATGGCTTGCTGCTGATGCGCTGTGCCAGATACTGACCAGCGCTCGAATCATGTTATTACTCGTACCTAGATAAAAAATAAAAATAAGAATAAACTACCACCCTCCTATCTGGTATTGCCTGAAATAGAGCTTTAGTGGTAAAACTCAAAGGTGTGATTAATCAACGCACAGCCCCATCACAGCCCAAGCCAACTGGATGGATCATGCTGAAATATGGCATGCACGTAGATGTTATGAGGTAGGCATCCGCTTTTAAAAGAAAGGATTTTGATTAATTCTACCCCCAAGGGGATAAAATAGGGGATGAATGTTTGTATGAAACTTTGTCAATTTTAAACCGATCGGATTGAGACTTTGCATGCATAAAGCTACTATGACGTAGGCCTCCCCTAAGGCGAGCGAAGCCGCGGACAAATGCTAGTCTACCTAATACTTTTTGTAGATAAAGTCACTATTTATTTAAGTTGGTTAAGTCAAGATTATCTTCACCTTGGCCCACAACAAGTAGGTACCTAATCCGTTATTGGCAAAACGACTTACGTACGACGGCACACACTTGCCTGTTATGGGTAACAGGCAAGTTATGTACAGTGATCGACAAAAATCGATGAACAATGTCAACTTTTCAAAAGCATTGCTTTATACGGGGCGTGCCAATGAGTTTAAAAATCGACTTCGTCCAGCCATTGCCAGGTGCAACCTGTATAGATTTATTTCATTATTTCATTTAATTTATTTAGCTTGTGCCATCGGTTTTCCTCGCGGCCTATTATCCAAATATCTAGCCTATTATTTAATTTAGGCTGTGTTCTAAATGTTCGTCATATTTAATTTTTATCTGATTAGAAGTGTTGGAGATACAGTACCTACCTACTAACCTAACAAGATAAAGGTTTCTTGATCGCTTCTTTACTTTACCTTAAAAAGATTTGAAGTAAAGAAAAAAATTAATGGATAGCTTTATTTCCCAGTACCTATTACTTTTATAGATGACTTATATTTAGTGACGTGTCCTTAAAGGCTAGTTCGGATTAGGCTATTAATTTAGTAGAGTACCGAGTAATATAGTGGCTAAAAGTGTGTGAACCACAAAAATTTAGTCGAGTAGTTTAGTGAACGATTAAGTCGAGTCGATCCATTTTACTCTATTTTTATCGGGCGAGTAGCAAGTAGAAACAAGTCCGAACCTGTTGATTAGTCGAGTTCATTAGTGGACTTATCAAAATTGTATCTTTACGCTGAATTTGAGAGTGTATTTTTGTTAACAGAAAATTCACACAACTTTCGGACATTCTCAAACTATCGAAGTATTCTTTAGGATCTTCCAATGCTAATTCCTTCAGAAGACAATTAGTAGCTCCTTGTGTATCTCTTCTATTGATCCATTTTCGTACCCATAACTTCTTTTTCTTAATCAGTAATCACACAAATTTCCTTATCCACGTCTTCTAAAATAGCCGTTACGATTAGTTTAATCAGATTATTCACTCTATTGCGTTGCAGCCCGTTCATTTTGCGAAACACCACTTACTTGTGTACTATACTGGACCGTAATGCGAACGATTTCAGTGCAGTAGCGAGTAGTTTAGCCACTAAATTATACGTTACTTTACTAAATTACTAAAGTAGTCCGAACAAGGCTTAAGTCCCAAGGTTTAAAGGAAATAAAGCACTTTTATATTTGAGTACCTGCCTTACTAATGATTTCCTTGGTAGGTGGCTTAACCGGAACACGCAAGGTTTTCCTGGTCAGGGTCAAAAATCATGCTTTCCCCGGACCGTGAACTGGTCGTCCTTGGAAACTATTTTTGATCATCATCATCATCATCATCATCAGCCTATGTTAGTCCACTGGTGGACATAGGCCTATCTAATGAGCGCCATAGCGCCCTGTCTTCGGCTTGTCGCATCCAGCATCTGCCAGCAGTCTTTCGCAGATCGTCATCCCACCTGGCTGGAGGGCGTCCTGCACTACGTTTACCAAGTCGCGGTCTCCACTCAAGAACACGTTTACCCCAGCGGTTATCGGTTCTTCGCGAAATATGGCCGGCCCACTGCCACTTCAGTTCGCTAATTCTCTGAGCTATGTCGATGACTTTAGTTCTCTGTCGGATGTATTCGTTACGAATCCTATCCTTCAGAGAAACTCCGAGCATAGCTCTTTCCATAGCTCGCTGAGCGACTTTGAACTGGTGGACCAACCGTATCGTGAGTGTCCACGTCTCAGCTCCGTAGGTCATGACTGGTAGGACGCACTGATTGAAAACTTTCGTTTTTAAACATTGCGGTATGGATGACGAGAAGACTCGACATAGTTTTCCGAACGCTGCCCAGCCTAGCTGGATCCTCCTCTTGGCTTCCTTCTCGAAATTGTTTTTACCCAACTGCAAAATCTGCCCGAGGTAAGTGTACTCAGAAACAATTTCGAGAAGGTGGCCATGTACGATCACCGGTCTTGGATCAATGTGGGCATTGATCATGACTTTGGTTTTATCCAAATTCATGCCAAGACCGATACATCGGGAGGCTGAAGCTAGACTGTCCAGCATCCGGTTCAGCTCCTCTAGCGACTCCGCCATTAAGACTATGTCATCAGCGAATCGCAGGTGTGAGATGTAGTCGCCGTTTATGTTGATGCCCTTGTCTTTCCAGTCCAGCGTCTTAAACATATCTTCCAACGCGCTCGTGAACAGTTTCGGGGATATGACATCCCCCTGCCTCACTCCTCTGCGCAGTTGGATCGGTTTAGTCTGCTGGTCCTGTACTCGGACACTCATCGTAGCGGCTTCGTAGAGACATCTCAGCACCTCGATATAACGATAGTCTACTTGGCATCGCTGTAAGGATTGTAGAACAGCCCAGGTTTCAACGGAGTCAAAGGCCTTCTCATAGTCCACAAAAGCCAGACACAGGGGCTGATTATACTCTTCGGACTTCTGTATAATCTGCCTCACTGTGTGAATGTGGTCTGTGGTACCATATCCTCCGCGAAACCCAGCCTGCTCCGGTGGCTGAAACTCGTCGAGTCTCCTGGCGAGACGGTTCGATATAACTCGTGAGAAAAGCTTATAGACGTGACTTAGGAGCGAGATGGGTCTATAATTAGGGTTTTGCCATCGGTTGCAAAACACTTATGAAATCGCTTTGGGTCTGTTTTGTGTTTTGAATCCTTAATATCTCAGAAACTACTGCAGCTATTGACTTGAAATTTGAAATAATAATACATTTTGTGCGCCCGCACATATTTATAGAAAAATAAATGAAAATAAATGAAAAATCAAAATGAAGATTTTCCATACAAATTTTGAAATCGAAATTTTAAATGGAACGTACAAAGTCGAAAGTGGTATCAAATGAAAGGTACTCGTTTGTAGATTTCAAAATAGTTTTTGAAATTTCGGTAGATTACATACTTTTTAAAATATTTTGAAAATGGTCAAAAAATGACCGTTCCCCCCCCTATCTCCGAAGATTGCAGAGCGATCGACGTGATATGTACCAAGTGTTTGTAGGTATTGATCTATATTTTATAGGAAAAATATAGAGAAGGCTGTAAAAATAATACTTTTTGAAATATGGTCAAAAAAGGGCGGGAAAAATTTCTAAAGGGGTGACTACCCCCCCGAGTTGGGTATCAAATGAAAGGTGTTAGTTTGAACATTCCAATGCAGGTTTTGAAATTTCGATAGATTTTATACTTTTTGATATATTTTGAAAAAGGTCGAAAAATTGACCGGTACCCCCCCTCTATCTCCGAAGATTGCAGAACGATCGATTTGATATGTACCAAGTTTTTGTAGGTATTGATCTATATTTTACAGGAAAAATATAGAGAAATCTGTAAAAATAATACTTTTTGAAATATGGTCAAAAAAGGGCGGGAAAAATTTCTAAAGGGGTGACTACCCCACCGAGTTGGGTATCAAATGAAAGGTATCAGTTTGTACATTTTAATGCAGTTTTTAAAATTTCGATAGGTTTTATGCTTTTCGAAATATTTTGAAAAAGGTCGAAAATTTGACCGTTCCCCCCCCTCTATCTCCGAAGATAGCAGAGTGATCTATATAAAATGTACTAAGCGTTTGTAGATATAGGTCTATATTTTACAGGAAAAATATAGAGAAGCCTGTAAAAACAATACTTTTCGAAATAAGGTCAAAAAACCAATTTTCATACAATGGGGGCTATTTCATTGAGAACAATATCAAATCAAAGGTAGGGATTTCGACAATTCAAAACAGGTTTTAAAAATCGTCTAAGTTTCATACTTAGTGAAATACGTAGAAAAAAGTCGAAAAAATAATTGTAGGTACCAACCCACTTACCTACCCACTAATCTCTGTAGTAACTGTAATAGTAGGTAACTGCAGATCTTACAAATATTAGTCCCGAGGCGGGAATCAAACCGCAACCTCCTGCGTTGTAAGCCCACCGCGCTAACAGGTCGTCAATATACGTACCTACCTAAACGACAAAAGTTCAAAACCCTCGGCGCGCGAGTTACACTCGCACTTGTCGTACTTGTTTTTAAGAAGGGTTTTATCTCCCTTCTTAAAAAAGAGCACCACCAAACTCCCACTCCACGCCTTTGGAGTTCTCCCACTGTGAAGGACGGCGTTGAAGAGGCTCTGTAACTCCTGTATAACAGGGTATCCTCCAGCTTTCAAAAGCTCTGATGTTATTCCGTCCTCACCGGGGGCTTTTCCATTTTTAAGCTGCCTCAGAGCTAACACGATCTCGTCTTGAATGATGTCGGGCAGTTCGTCGGTATAGTGGCGTATCAAGGTGGCTCTAGAATCGTGGTCGTCTCGTTGGGAACAAGGAGCATGTGCAGCGTATAAACAGATTCAGATTCAGATTCAGATTCAATAACTTTATTTCTTTAGGCTTACAAAATAAGCACTTAGACAAACGGCCATAAAAGTCCTCTATCTCGGCCGATATCTCCGGCTTCGACAATACGGTCCTTCCGTCGTGCGTTGAAAGCTTCGTCAGGTGGCTCCTTCCAAGCTGCTGAGTGAATACTTTGGACCCTCGGTTTCGCTCTATCGCCTCTTCAATGAGGCGTGTATAAGAGCTCCGAAGGTCGCGTCGTACCATCTTCGCAATTCGCTTGTTCAGGTCTGACCACTCTGACGAAGTCGCTTGGGTGGTTTCCCGTCTTTTTGTCATCAGCCCAAGAGTCTCATCCGAGAGTTTGGACTTCTTACCAGTACGCTGCTTTTTGCAAAACTTGATGCCCTCGTCCCTCAGCGTTTCTACCAGATTGTGTAGGGTCTCGTCAGCGTCATCAGTGGATTCCAAGGCAGCGAATCTATCCCCGAGAAGCTGCTGAAACTTCTCGGTGCCCGCCATGATTTGGATTGGGTTCGGTCGGAGCGTGGACTTCATCAGACGGTTTCTTTCAAGCTTCAAATTTATATTCAGAGAGCCTCGAAGGAGTCGGTGATCAGATCCGGTATTGAACCTGTTGATCACTGAGACATCTCTGAATATATGCTTGCTATCCGTCATGATGAAGTCGATCTCATTTTTAGTCACAGAATCGGGACTCCGCCATGTCCACTTCCTTTGGGGCTGTTTCTTAAAGAAAGAGTTCATTAAGAACAGCCCCTCTTTCTCAAGGAAGTTGACGAGCATTTGTCCCCATTTGACACCTACGCCACCCTGGGATGTTTTATCACCCTCGCGAAAGTAGAGAAGATGGCCCGAGTCTAAGGTTACAGTGTCCTCCCCCTCTCTACGGACTTCACATAACCCTAGAACATGCCATTTAATGTTCTCTAGCTCCACTTCCAACTGCGCTAGATGTGATCAAGCCTCAGAGTGCGTCCGTTAAACGTTGCCAGGGTCAGTGTGTGTGGGGTGTGGTAGCCTAATGTAGCCCGGAGATTCCTAGCACCCCCTGCCCCGCCGTTACCGTGGCCGCTACCATGGCCAGGAATAGCGAGGCGGCCGGGAACTGGGGGCCATTTTGTGGCGGTTCTTATCATTGGGGGTAATTGCCCATAATCCCCACGCTGGGCATGCGGGTTGGGGATCACAGTTTAGTGGAGTAGTTCTGCAGAGGGCGCTGCTGCCCGCCCCCCGGTGTGTTTCCCTTAGTCGCCTCTTACGACACCCACGGGATGAGTTGGGGTGGTGAAATTCTATATTATGCCGTCACCACACGGCAAGAAAAGGAAAACTATTTTTGTGGAAAAGTGGAAACTATTTTTGATTACCTAGCGAATATCACTACATAGTATAAAACAAAGTCGTTTCCGCTGTTTGTCCCCATGTATGCTTAGATATTTAAAATGATGCAATAGATTTTGATGCGGTTTTTAAATAGATAGTGATTGATGACACCACCCGTGCGAACCCAGGGCGGGTCGCTTATTTACCTACAGATACATAAAGTTATTTGGCTAGACCACGTGTATATCTGAGAAGGAGTTATACAGATATACAGATGTGGGTGCTTTGTACCTGTTCCTTTGCCGTAAAATGTGATAACAATTGCCGCAGACTCCGTTGCTAGGGCAACGCGATTAGGCAGACCCAAAATTATAGGTAAAACATAAAACTGTTTTAATTTATGATTATTACTTTCATTATTCCAAACACTTGAAGTAAGGAACACCTTATTTCTTATTTTATATTGACTTGTCTAAGTGCTTATTTTGTAAGCCTAAAGAAATAAAGTTATTGAAATCTGACTGAAACTACGTTATTATCTCTTGCTATATTAGAAACACCATAACATAAAGGTAGGTATCATTTTAATTTGTTTCTTATTTGAAGAACATTTTGGTTCACTACGCCACAAATGATTCGTAGGCCCTTTACACGAAGAAATTGTGTAGGTACCTACCTAGACCTACATCAACGGGAGCCAGCGTCATCAACGCTGCATTGCTTCGTAGCAAAAGCATAAACCGACATGCGCGTTTGAATCTTTTGCAAGGGTGCTTACGGCCCCTACACTTCGTAGGCCTAGGGAAAGCGTAGACGTACTTACACTACATTGGAAGTTAGAAGCCTCTACGCTGCGTAGTAGCTTGGTAGGGAAGCTCCCATAGTCACACAGGTGTCACTATGGGAGCTACCGGCCTTTAAGCTGCGTTGTAGCTTTATTTATCCAGTTTTACGAGTATGATTTAGTTTTCAAATTGTATGATATTCATTCTTAAGAAACCCTGTGATAGGTATCAAACAGACTGCATGGTAAGCCATAGCGTAAAGAAACCTACACTACGGGAGCGGGCAACCTGCACACTCCGTAGCTTTGTAGGCTGTTATGTAGCGACAGCGTAGGCCTTTACTATCTGTACTACACGTAGCTTCGTATGCCAAGGCTCGCGTTTATGTCTTTTGTATGGCAGCTTGTTACGTAGGTATACCTACCTAATGTAGGCAAGGTAGATCCGTTAGCATAGTATAGGTACCTGCTCAAACGACGAAAAGAGACGTGCCTACCCATTATCTACAGTAGGTAGGAAACCAGTTTTGATTTATTTATTAAGTATTTGTAATCTCTCATTAGTAAAATTGTAATCAAAAAGAAGATTTACAAAAGAGGAATACAGCAATCTGTTTTACAGGTTGAAAAGTTCTTCAAGTTTCGAAACACTCACCATTGTAATATTTATTATCCCTTTTTTATCACTTCGGCCACATACTGACACTCACAAAATATTGTACAACAACGAAACCTGTACTGTAAACAAAGAATACTGAATGGTCCTTTCACTAAAAAAGCTCGCGTTCAAAGTTCAAAATAAATTATTCAAAACAATCTGTAAGGTATCAGACCACTTTTAGTGAACACGTTTATGTTTGTACTGACGCACGGCCACCAGCTGAGAACTCAAAGCATATGTTGCACACCACATTTAAAAAGAATCTCTATTTTTAGCATCTTAAGCTCGTCTTTCACGAGTGCGTTAGCTGTGCAGCTCGTGTGCGTACTATCTGTTTTAGCTTTTGAAAGAAAGTTGGCTGGCAAGCGCAGTGCGGCATTTCCTAGCGGCTGACCAATGAGAGTCGAGTAGGTTCTGAGCTCAGTAAGCTTGGCTTGGGACTTAAAACAGAACAACTTAATGAACTTTTTTATCAACAAGATTTGTTAATTTCACCTTGATATAAATCTCTACATTTAGGTGTTTACAGAATTTATTGAGTGAGTACTGTGAGTAGGTCAATTGTCTCAATAGTGAATACTAAATTATCGTTTGGTTATTTTTTAGTATTTTTTTATTAGTGAATAGGTAAAGCCTGCTTATAGTCATTTATTTATCAGCAACTATGCAACAATCAACAATTAAATTAATTAATTAACAATTCCATTGCCCATGTCGCATATATACGTGTACAAGCCTGCCTGGGCAGTGAATGTGTTAGTTTAGTAGTACCTGTGGTAATGATATGAGATGATTATCAAGCTACACATAAAACCGGCAATAATTTGATGCCATGGTACCTAATACTAGGGTAGAATCTGAAATAAATAATTTCAAATAATAGGCCCGACGGCATGACACTTGTCATACCCATGGCAGTTGGGGAGGCCCATTGTATGGGACGCTACTTGCGTTGACACACTTGCGCCCTCCAATCTTCCGAGGACATCCGTGAGGGCTGGTACGGTAGCATATTTGGTCGAGGATCTTAAGACGCGTAGGTCTCGACATAGCCTACATATTTGCTTCCCTTGGAGTCGTGACCCTGATACCGAGGCTCTCCGGGTTTTCATAAATTATCTGAGCGTCTGGTCGAATTGACGTGTGTCCCAAGAGCGGATCAGTTTCGGCGCAGCGCAGGGTAATACCGATGTATTGCTATTGCTACACAACGAGGCAATGGAGCCAGTATCTCGGTTACCAACTGGTATTGATATGGATCAGTTGAGTTACCTGTTTGTTTGCAACAGTCTGCAGTTAGTTCGATTGTTTCAATTGTAAATACTAATTCATCGTTCAAAATACTATTTAGATCGATGACCCTGAGTATTTCTTTTCGGCACCTACTTTGTTCAAGCGTGCTGTTTACTATTTATCAGGGGCAACTTATTTCTCGATCTAAAAAGCTTTACCTACCTTCACATGTACGAGGAGTTTAAGAGGGGTCCCTCTGCCACCTCTGTCACCTACAATGCATCCCTATTGAGAGGGTTCCATTGTAGGTGGCATATGAATTATTATATAGTGGGTATACGTTATCTTATCTATGCAAACTTCCACTCTCCGTTGATCTTAGACTGTCCGACATCGGACAAGTTGTTTGACGCCAGTTATAGTTATAGTCACACAAATCTAGATAATAATGCCTTAATATTCAGATTATGTGGTTATAGTGCACCCTGTCACCAATCCTGATGAAGCTATGACAACTGGACTGGGACTGGGAATGGGAACACTTGGCTGCCCAAATGGCAAGATAAAAATGACCGAACTCGTTTTTAATTGCATCACACAAGCGGTGGTGATAATAAGACAACTATTAGTAGGTAGGATTAAGGATACCACCTCTGGCTGGACGAAAAAACGGATTTGTTCGAGAACACGAAGTGTATTCACCTTAATTTATTTTAAGGTACCGGTAAAAAGCACCTTTCGGATAGGGTTGCCAACTGTACGTGGTTCCTCGTACAAAGACGAGATTTTTGGTCTTCCGTACGAGGTACGAGGACACAATCAACCTCGTACAATTATGTAGGTACGAGATTTTGGCAAACGAAGTAATTAACATGATTTTTCATTTTAATTGTAGAATAAATTGTAAGTCACTAAGAAATACAGTTTGGCGATGACAATTTTCAACAATTGGCCTGTGTTACAACTGCACGCAAACACATTCGCTCACAGTTATATTTCCAGACTTTCCAGTCCTGTACAAAACACTGTTTCCAATATTGAACAACAATACCTAGTTCAACAAAAACAAGTATTAAAATCGAACCTGTAGTTCCGGAGATTTGCGAGGACAAAATAATATACTTGAATACATAGACTTTTTAAATTTGGCACACAAGGGCGTCGCCAGCCCACGGCCCAGGGGGGGGGCAAGCCGTAGCCAGAAATATGTACTAATCGGCGGGGGGGGGGAGGGGGGTTTAGAGATTACGACCCTAGCGCTCAATAGGAGAAGCCTATGTCCAGTAGCGGATAACATGGGCTGATGATTATGTACGCTAACTTTATCCAAGTAATTTTCAAGGCAAAGTGTTTAAAATTTTCCTATTTGCCTGGTCCGCAAACAATATGATCTACAACTGGCATTCAACGCTGCAAGTGATTGAGCCAGCACGACAACTTTTGTAACTTTTTGGGGTGATTAAGTAGTTCAAAAAAATTATAACAGAGTGTAATGAGCGCCGATATTTTGTAGTGTGCGGCCGCTGGAAATAGTCGAAACTGAAGACTATAGAATAAACGGCGAGCGGAGCGAGCCGCGATTTTTTTTAGACTTTTTCGGACGTATGCAAAAAATTAAGAAGAGTTTGTATATAATTATATCTAAAGGAATAACAGCAAATGGAGGGAGCAATTAAATAATGGCAAAACAAGAAAATAGGTAACTTAATACATTCATCGATTAACGAAATTAAAATTAATTGTGTGATCTGCCTTCCAAGATGGAGTCGGGCGTAAATGAATGTGATGCGTGCTCACATATAAGGTACACTTATATAAAACGAATCGAATGAAACAGCGTGAGAGCGAGGCACCCGACGAATTTTGACGAACAAAAAAATTGAGTTTTAAAGACAGAACAACCACTTCAAGTACTCCCACGTATATAATATTTTGTTGCAAATGACCGACCGAAACATCCGAAAAAAAAATTACTTTAATACAATATTTTTTTTTTAGATATATTATTGTACTAACTGTCACTACTTATTCCTAGTGATAGTGGATTTATGCGGGATTTATCGGCAAAGCAAGACAAAAGCAGGACTTTCGTTGTTTTGCAGTTGGCTAGGTACATTTTTTTGATCTCTAGGGGGGGGGGGGCAGCTGCCCCCCCCTGGCGACGCCCTTGTTGGCACACTTAATTAGAAGCTGACATTAACGAATACTAGACAGCAAGGGCGTCGCCAGCCCACGGCCCAGGGGGGGGCAAACCGTAACCAGAAATTTGTCTTAACGGGGGGGGGGGGGGAGGGTAGAGCTTACGAGACGACGGTTAGTCCACGGACAAATAACGATTTAGTTAATGTTTTTTGCAACATGAGCTGATGAATCTTTGTCCAAGTAATTTTCAGGGCAAAGTGTTTTAAATTTTTACCTGGTCCGTAAACAATATTATGATCTACAACTGGCATTCAACACTGCAAGTGAATGAGCCAGCACGACAACTTTTGTAAGTTCTTCGGGTCATTAGGTACCTAGTATAAAAAAAAAATTAGAGTGTAATGAGCGCCGATATTTTGTAGTGTGCGGCCGCTGGAAATAGTCGAAACTGAAGACTAGGTATAGAATAAACGATTTTTTTTGTGATATTTTCGGACGTAGACAAAAAGTTTAGAAGAGTATGTATATATATATATATCTAAAAGAATAACAGCAAATGGAGGCAATTCAATAACGGCAAAACAAGAAAATAAGTACTTAATCCATCCATTGATCAACTAAATTAAAAGAAATGTCGTGATAGTAGTAGTAGTAGTAGGAAGGCAGTCCTAGATGGAGTCGGGCGTAAATGAATGTGATGCGTGTGCCTGCCTAGCTCACTTCCATTATAAGGTACACCAACACAATACGAATCGAATGATACTTAGCGCAGGAGAGAGCCTATAGACAAATTTTAACGAAAATAAAATTTGTTTTTAAGCCAGAACAACCACTTCAAGTGCTCCCACGTGTGACACGAAAGGTGACACGTATCCAAGAAATCTTTACGTATTAAAGTTTCATTATAAACGGTGCCTCAACATTTCGGGGGGTGGCTTGAATCCCCAAAACCCCTTATCCCTACGGACTTGTTTTCCTGTATAGCGATAGTAAATAAGAATAGTTTCAACTTCCATGTGAAAAGTTTACGAGCACGTACATATTATAATATTTTGTTACAAATAATCAAACAAAAAAAAAAATTTGAAGTTATAATACTGCACTGTCACTACTTATTCCTAGTGATTGTGAATTTATGCGGGGTTTATCGGCAAAGCAAGACAATAGTAGGACTTTCGTTGTTTTGCAGTTGACTAGGTACATTTTTTTGATCTCTAGGGGGATTCAGATGCCCCCCCCTGCCCCCCCTGGCGACGCCCTTGCTAGACAGTTCTGTAAATATTACGTAGGTACATACGGGTCGAATTGATAACCTTCTTTTTTGAAGTCAGTTAAAAACATTTAAAAACCGGTTAACTGTAGCAACTATGAACGGCACACTTCTTGGAGCGCAAAATTTCCAACACAAGCTGAATCAATTTTGAACCGACGAAAGATGAGGAAACTGGCAATAGTTTATTTCATTGTGTAAAACGCCCTAATTTTTATAGTTAAATCCATTAACCTTGATTTTAGGACATTTTTAATGAATAAACGAGGTTTGAAATCCATTATACCTACGAGATTTTGAGCTGCTTACCAAACTGCTTACCTCAGATGAAGGAATTCCTTCGTCTGAGCTTAGTACCTACGAAGAAAAAAAATTCTACGGTTGGCAGCTCTGCTGTATAATACGACCCAGTTATACACAACCCCGGAATATTATGACACAATGGCAGAACTTTCCGGGGTTGAACCTGAGGTTGAACCTCAGGTTGAACTTTCTTAGCCTGTTCACAATTTTTACAGCTTGCAAGTCACAACCCCGGAAATTACGGCCGTGGAACTTGTGTCCGTCCATGTAATGTACAGAAATTCCTGGGTTGTAACGTCCCTGGTTGCAATTTAATAGGTAGGTTGGCACCCGAACATAGTGACATTGACATTACAAATGTCAGAACCTTTGTCAAATTATTGAAACTGACTGTCTGCTGAGCGTGGTGCCAGATTAGGCGAATTGTCGCCATTTAGGCTACCTTGGGGGGGTCAAATGGCGACCAAAAAATCCAATTGGCTACCAGTAGCCATTTAGGCTACCTAGAAAAAAATGATCGAACGATTTAGGCTACTTCAGAATTACTCGAATTCGTTTGCATTTTAGTGTGAAAAAAATATGCTGCAATACATTTTGCCCTACGACATAGACTGCACAGTTCAAAAATATACCAAAGAAGACCGATTGATGCTTCAACCACCATTTCAAGGAATGAAAATTCTCGCGCTGAAATTGATAGCGAATGGATTACAAGAGGAATAAAACAATAACTTCCTGCTGAACGAACACACAATCTACCCATGATAAATAAAAAAATCCTTTCTATTTGCCTTATTTGGGCTAAATATAAGCTGCTAACCTCAAAATCGTAGGAGAATTTAGGCTACTTGTACGAAAAATTATATTAGGCGATTTTAGGCTACTCGGTAGACAAAATTAGGCGAATTAAGTTTGCTTTTCTCTGGCAACCCTGCTGCTGAGTCTGACTGACACTCTTGGTTGGGAAATGTTGGCACCCGAACCGAAATCAGTCGTAATTTATTTTTCTTTGAATTATTTGCAAATTTGTACATGTTGTAATTTGTAGGAAGTCCGTATTAGCTATTCTACAGTATAATATCCAAAACCTATTACTCTGTCTCATGTAAGTTTCCAATTGCGACGGTACCTAATCGCTTTTGTTTTTCCGCCTGTTCTCGCAATATTTTTCACGTTATTTAGTGTAATGTATGAATGGTATTGTTGTTATGTCGATACACACGTGATCCAAGGCCACTCGTTGCCTCAATTAATTGAATTATTTCTTGTGTAGCTTCCGCTGGTTTGTATCGAGTAGGTACACAGTAAAAGTACGTACAATAACAGACGTACCTATTTTGTATTTGTAGTTAGATTATGAAATCATTCTCTATCAGGTTGTCTACACGGATTTCCTTTGTGCATGTACATAGTTCGTTACAGGCCAGTGCAATAAACCTGCATCATCGATGCATCATCACATCACAATATCAATGAAGTAAATTGCTGGTGGGCATTGACTTAAGTACTTATTTTTTGTGTAGATATTAAGTCTGACACATTGAAGTATCTAGTGGCCTATCTATCCTTTAATTATGGTATAAAATTTATGTTGTATGCCAACTATCACTACAGGGTTCGAATTATGTGAATGCTTCATGGGCCAATCATTGAGGCAAAGAACTGGATGGTCCTCTACTGTGATGTGAAGAGGAGTCATCATGTGGACCGCTAGTGGCTTGGGGCTGCTAGCCGTGCTGGCTGCAGTTGATGCCGACATCTCTGTATTCACTCAGGCCACCCCACATTCAGTAAGTCAACTTCATTTAACACACTTACCTATAATAAAAGATTTTTCTAAGGGGGCAACATCCTTTATGGGCTCCCAATAACATTATCATATCTTTTTTGTGCTTGAGAGAGGTCTTTGCCCTAAACTCTAAATTAGTAAACAAGTTTGGGCTCAATATTTCAACAATTGAGCTTGAGTGCAAAAATTTGGGTTATGTGTTACTTGATTGTTTTTGTTTTAAATTGAAATGAAATGCTTATTATGCTACATGGAAGGAAAGGCTTTTGTAACTTTTGTAAGGATATATTATTACATAGTTTAATAATAGTTTCTCTATTTTAGAAGATTTTATGTAGGTTCATACTGTTCATTAACATGACAGCTTTAAATTTGTTACATACTTTCTGAAATTTAGGAACATTTGTTCTTCTTTATGAAATTACTAAAAAGTTAATGTAAGAGCTAAATTCTGAACCCTATCTATCACATTTCATTTACCAAAATTTCGCAGAACTTTCATTATTGCTTTGACCCAGGAATCAAATGATAAGACATTTCATTACATAATGTACCTCTAAATCAATTTAATCTAGACTTGTATTGTAGTCACTATTTAATGCATGAATGGCTTACCTCAATGTGACCTAAAACAAAGTAATCTAAACCTTATACCAAGGGCACACTCAACTGAAAGGATCACAATATAAAGTAAGATGATACAGTTCTACATAGACAAGTTTTGGTTAGTGAAGTAAAAATCACAGTAAATATTATGCTTTTTTAAACCTGCTCATCATATCCACCTGCTGGACAAACCCAATCATTATTATTATAAAAAAGTAATAGAATAGGATTAAATTTGAATAATGTACTGTGATCTTGGGTGGCTTTTTAGATGGTTGGCAGTTATTTACATATTTATTATAGTTTTTGATTAAATAACTGAACTCAATGCCATAATGACTGTAAGATATGACTAGAATTTACGATAAATTTATGTATTCTGCAAGATTAGCCTTGGTTAAGTTAAAGTAATAAAGTATCTACCTACTTCTTTACTTTTGATCAGCTGTTGATTTCCTCAAATCTACAGAATAAGTCACTGATATTCAACATTCCACTACATAGTGTGACTATTTTGCATGCCAGGGATTGATTTTACAATCCTAAGCCAGTCATTGATTTACAACCCTATGCTAGGTCAAAAATAATAAGTAAAAGTATTTTAGGAATGCTTAAGTTTTAGCGATCCATAAATGAGTCGCCGCCAGGCACATTTCCAAAAATATCGTTCTAAAACATTATCGCGTCAATTATGAGGTGACGCAGAGCCAATGCGCAGAGCCAACATCCAAATATTATTTATCCTCAAATCATTAACATAATCAAGTCCATACAGTTTATAATTAACTAACTGGGTACAATGACAGTTGCGGAACAAATTTTCTTATAGCAATGACTGCTTGCAAGCATTGTCTTTCCAATACATTTATTTATTCTTCAGTATTTATATGTATACCTAAGAATACACTTCATTACCTTGTCTTACTAAACCGCTCTTATTAAAGTTATTAATTGAAGTAGTCGTCGGGTATATATTTAAGGGCAGACTATGTATAAAATGAGCAAAAAAACATAATCTTGCGTCAATCAATGTAAATCGAAAAGATGCTAAGGTTAGGTATCTTATGATCACGGTGCCGCCCCGGCTCTTATAAGTAGGCTATTGTTTATTTTGACACCAAAAAAAATTCGACTCAAAGAAATGTTATCAGACGCTGTGGAGGTCTAATAAAATAACATAGAAGCACTGATAATGATTACGAACCATGACCAATTAAAATAGTCGAATCTTTAATGACGAAGTTGAATCTGTTAACCTGTGACATGCGTAGGTAATGCGAGTAAAGTGCATTATTATTTGAATAGTATTTGACTAATAAATAGGCTAACCCACTGCCCGAAATGATAAAATGAAGGCCAAGTACATAATCTTATCAATATTTTACGTTGTTGTCTACAATGATTGTATTTGCCGCACGTTGCGGTGACTTTCGTGACTGCTTTAATCAAATTACGTTGTTGGTGTTAGAATGAGGATAACAATGAGGTCCAATTCCTCCGTTGCAATTTGAAATTGAACGCATTCATTAAAACATAAATAAATAAATAATGCCGGACAAACAACACAGCAGATAAACTCAGCTTGGCGCTTTAACACGATAAACGCCAATTCAAATTGAGTGGTTGTTCCATTTGGGCCGTGGGGCTCATCGGTGGGCGACAGCAATACTACCCGTTCAGGCCGTGGGGCTCACCGGTGACCGCGCGACGGGCTCGTGTCTGAACTCAATTTTCTCGCTGGAGGACACAGTGCCGATAGAAAACTATATAGAGCGTGCCCGGCGCGGCCCTGGAGAACAGTTTACGCATACTAGCTCATTTCGACACTGTATAAAAAATGACTTTAACAATTTTTACACAAGTAGTACACAAGATGTGGTTTTAAAATGAAAGAGGGTGTACAAAATATATGTTTTATTTGAAAATATTTGAAAACGTTTTATTATATGTAGGGCAATCACTTTTACTTGAATATTTGGCGCATAAATGAAACCAGTCAGTGTGGCCGGCGTCGTGACGTGACCCCCGCGGCCCCGCGGGGAGGAAATTCAGATTTCCAACGGCGTGCGCCGTGGTGGTCACCGGTGAGCGACAGCAATTATTTTGGTATTTCTTTTGATAATAATAAGAAATAATAATTTAAATCGGGGTTTTTGACTATTTTGAATCATATGAGTCAATAAAATATAGGTTGTAAAATTTGCCGAAATCGCGAATCGACGTCGGCCCATAAGGAAAGTATAGTGGTGGTCACTGGTGACCACCACGGCGTTCAATGTGTTAAACGACCTCAGCGCATTTACCGACATAAAGTTTGTACGGTTCAAGTGCTAGATCGAATTAAAAAGCTCTCGTGTCGCACAAAGCGCAAGAAAACGGCTTGATCGAGTTCTAAGCTCGGTAAGATTAGAACTCGACCAAGCTGTTTTCGGGAAATGGAACCATGATGCTTGAATAGATCGTTTTGAATAGCACCTGCTACAGGTACCATTATCAAATCAACCTATACCATAGATTTAGTTAGAGATTTTCCGTGAACAGGGCGCTGGCGCCCACTACAAAGTAAGTCCGCCTAGATCGCAATAACGCTGCAGGTAAATTGAATAGCAAGTACAGGTGCAAACAATATAATATCGTCTCGTATTCTGGGCTTGTTTCTGCCCGCGGCGCGGCTTCTATCGAAATGTTATCGGTTATTCCTATACCGTGTAAACTAAATTATGGGATTAAAAATAGCCTGTGCTATTCTAGTTCTAGACGTAGATAATCGCAAATTAATTATTTCAGCTCGCTCCATACAGTGGTGTCCGTCTGAAGAAGTAACAGGCATATCCGTCCGTATTTACAAAATTACTAGCGTCCCGCCCCGGCTTCGCACGGGTGCAATGCTGATACAAAAACCTTCTTGCATCACTCTATCTATAAAAACCGCATCACAATCCGTTGCGTAGTTTTAAAGATCTAAGCATACATAGGTACAGCAGACAGACAGTGGGAAGCGACTTTGTTTTCTACTATGTAGTGATTGTGATGATTTGTTAGAGAGCAAAGATCACCGTCACCGCAGCCAGTATGACACCGTGGGCGGGTAGGTGCGTACGTACTCGTAACATCTATGAATCATCAGGACACGCCATAGTTCTGTCTGCCATAAATAACAATTTGAATTACATTTTATGGTATTAATTAATGTATTTTATAAATAATATTGCGAGCCGTTGCTTGGTAATTCCTATACATTTTCTTTTGACATGCATTTTTGGTGAATAAACACGAATGCCAAATATTAAACATTAATCAATCGACGTTATCTTCTAACAATGTCTGTATCAATGTTTAGTAACAGTAAATACTCAAGATAACCCTTATCAAGGAGCTTTTAAGATGGATATTTCCACTCGATAATTAGTTTTAGCGTATCTTCATTAACGTATACTAGTCTCTTTCACTAAAACACTGGAAAATCATCATTCAAAAAAAATATTACTTGTCAATTTTAGTCGAAATGTGTCTGAAATTGTGTATTACATGGTAAATGCTAGAGTTTGCCGCCGCGGTAGGAGTGGTATTGGATGAAATAGGATGTAATTGAAGCTCCTTGTGCCGCGCTGTCGGGTAAAGGGCACCATGTTGCCACACCTCGCTGCAAACGCAGTGAAAGTCATGCAAATCATTGGGCTGCAACATTTTGTTAGTATGAACATTAACACCTTGAAATTAAACATTTCCCTGACTTGTAAACTCTTAATCGCAGCGTACCTATGTGAAGTCTGCGAGGTTCTGCGTCAGTCTGGAAAATAGTTCTCCCTAGATAGACGGAAAGAAAAGCAGTTATTTTGTGAAGTACGCAGTATATTGACGACGCTGGCTCAGCACAGCACCAATCGGTCAGGAAATCGACGATGATAATAAGCCAGTAAAGGCAGTTTGATTAGTAAACGCCTGGCGCCTGATCGGCTGTCATAATTATCATACTCGACTATATATATATATATATATATTGTAATTGTTAAACTACTATACGTACGGTTGTTTGATTTGATTGTGACTCAGCCATCGATAATTTTCAACACTCAAAGCACAATTCAATGGACAACTGCTGACGTAAAACATTGTATTTCCAGATAATGGAAGAGTTCTTAGACATGCCAGCAGACTTTGGGCTAGACATCCCCATGGAAGGCATCCGGGGGTTCTTGGTGGAAGGAGAGCCCAAGGACGGCTGCTCAAACATGACCGCACCACCGGTCGTAGACAACTTCACCGGCCGCTGGATCGTGCTGATTGCCAAGTGAGTTGCAACGATGCTAGACTTCTAGAGTTCTGACAAGTAAGTTTCAATGTGCTAGAGTTCTATTCTGACGTGCTGGGGGACTCTGGCACACGTTATTAGATGTTGGATCGTGTTTAAATTCAATTGAGCTTTAGATGTCCTGCTCTAGGGTATTCAATCCTATTAACTTGATAAACATAGTGTTAGCAAATCACAAAGGACCAAAGTAATATGGTAACTTTATTGATAGGGCTTGTTATTATACAGCATTATCATTTGTACCTGTACCCATGTTTATTACTTTCTATTTGCGTCTTCCACAGTTTTATCATTCATTATCAAATTATATTAAAATGTTGTTTTTCTAATGATCTGATGTGTCACGCTCCTTTTTGGCCGTAGGCGTTGACAGTGACAGCTCAACGCGTCATTCAATCTTAGTTTTCGTAAAATTCTTTACATTTACTCGACTGCACAGATAGGAGTCCACTGTTTCTAACAATTGGGTACTTCATCATCATGGTCAGTCTTTTACCACCCACCCGCTGGGCTTAAACTTTAAGCATTCTGTGTCACATTTGTCATAACAAGAATATTAGCAGTTACCTATCCCAAAAATAAAGTACCTCACATCAACTCGGCTAAGAATATAAGGGATATATACGTTATATATTATTATTATATTGCTAGATGATGCTGTGTGGATTGTCCAGCATTATTTATTTATTTATTATTATTTATTTATATAGATTTTTCTATATCGTAAAAAGATTGAGTAACAACCGTTTTTAAAAGTACAAACAAAGTTATTTTGCCCAATTTGCAACGATTCTCCACACGAGTGCAACGATTTGACATTGGAATTATCAATTCTAACTTAAATCCGAGATTGCCCCCTTCTTGGTATCACATTCAATTGGCGCCACATATCCAGCCTATAATCACAGATTTCCAGTTTTATGATTTAATATTCAAGTTTTATAATATACATTCTTAAAGAAACCCTATGATAGGTATCAAACAGACCATACCGATATATTATGATACTTGTTGCAATCGGACTAGTACCTCGTGTGTTCATAAGTTTTGAGACGAACTTATTTAATTAATTTAAAAAGAAAGTAATTAATTCAACCTTTTTTAAACTTTGAAAATTTTAAATTTCGAATGTTTTGAATCAGAAAATATATACATTTAATATTTGTTTCATTCTCCGTGAAAATGGCGCCAACAAAAGATTTGCGTGCGACTGTAATTTCACTGTTTCAAGCAGGAAAAAAACCAATGCAAGTTTTTAGTGAAATCCAAAGTTTGGGATGTAGTCGGAACTTTGTGTATTATACCATAAAGAGGTACAAGGAGACCGGCTCTTTAGAAGACCGTGGAAGATGTGGCCGCCCGCGGTCTGTAAGGACGCCCGCCAACATCAAAGTAATCAGAGAGCGAATTCGTCGCAACCCTTGCCGGACTCAAAAGAAATTAGCTCTGCAGACCAACATTTCGCGAATATCGGTGAACAGGATACTTAAATATGATCTTAAACTAAAGGCCTACAGTCGAAGGAAAGTGCATTATTTAAACGAGCGTCTTCGTAAATTGCGACTGGAACGCTGTCGGAACCTATTGAAGAGACACGATCCAAAAAATATCCTGTTTACCGATGAAATGATCTTCACGGTGGAAGAAAAGTTTAACCGGCAGAACAATAAGGTTTACGCCAGAAGTTCAAAGGACGTCCAGCCATCTGTACGCAATGTCCAGCGCACTCATCATCCAGCAAGTGTGATGGTTTGGTGGGGTGTTTCCTACGAGGGGGTCACTTCGCTTCATTTTTGCCAGCAAGGCGTCAAGGTGAAGGCACAAAATTACCAAACCGACATATTGGAAGCGGTGGTTAAACCATTAACCACCGCTTCCAGTATAAGTAACCCAGTATTTTCCAGCGAATAGCGTATCATAAGCTATTCGCTGGAAAATACTGGGTTTTCCAACAGGACTCTGCTCCCTCCCATAAAGCTAAGACTACCCAGCTGGAGGCCAATTTGCCAGGCTTCATTCGGAGCGAAGATTGGCCCTCGTCAAGCCCTGACTTGAATCCTTTGGATTATTCTTTATGGACGGAGCTGAGGGCATGCAGAAAGTCTCACCCAATTTCTGGATTCTCTCAAGCGAGCCCTTATTAAAGAATCGAAACGGATTCCCATTGAAAAGATTCGTGCCGCCATAGATGAATGGCGCACGCGTTTGAAGGCCTGCATTGAATGCAAAGGTGGCCATTTTGAATGATTTATTTTTAAATACAGATCTAGATGTCAGTAGTTTTAATTTTAATATCCAATAAATGAATACTCAACTTAGCTCCAAAAATATTTTAGTTTTACTGTGTCTCAAGACTTATGAACACACGAGGTAGTTTCAGCGATGCGTGGGAACATAAATTGGCTTTTTAAATACCTAAAAAAGGTGCCAGCCTTCAGAAACTTCCTTCATTGGTAGTTGGGTAAATACTTATAAGATAATATTTGTTTTAGTCACACTTGTATTTGTATATCCATGTACTAGGCGACAAGGCCTTGGAGTTTATAAAATCGAATCAATATTGTGAATCTTCACACTTAGTAATCTAAAAGTGCTATTAGTTTGTATAACTTGGACAGTATCTCATAAACGATTGTGATGAAGGGCACAGATAACTAATTGAATGAAACAATAACATATTACAACAAAGAATCATCAGCTGATTGAAGTAAAATAAAAATTTAATTAGAAACCTATATTTTAAAATAACAGACTGACAAAATGACACAACTCAGTATGTTTTGAAAATTGTATATTTATTTGTATAAAAAAATGTTCTAAAGCGTTCTTATTTTTAAGTCATAATATGCTTGTGCCGGAATGTCCTGCTCGTCCATACCACAGATAACATAACACTAGTATCCATACCAATACATTGATATAACTAATAATAATAAACTTAATTAATTATTGATGATTTTAAAAATTCAAATATAAAAAATACTCTATGAATTTTTCCTCTCAGCATATGCTAAGAGTCAGAGAGTCGGCAGAGAAGATCATGCCATAGAGCTGGTCTTCCGTGCAGACGAGCTTCGTAAGGTATACAATACAAACACAGATAATATAATTTCTCTAAAAGAACGCACAGTACAATAATAGACCGAACCTACGCATTTGCAGGGAAACCGAGGTATTAGCTGGTACCTAGCTAATCAGAATCAGAAATCAATAATGCCATCTATCAAGGAATACCATTTACTATTTACTATAAAGCATTCAATTTAATTATATAGTACTCAAGGGATTCTCCGAAACGAGTGCAGTTATTTTTATGAAGAAATTCTTTATTGATCTGTTGGTTAACTAACATGAACTCCAATAACCGATAAATAGATCGACCTTACGCCATCTATCGTAATTTTATTGAACCTCAAAAGCTTATCTATGGAATGAGAAAATAAAATTAAAATTTAACAAGTAGTAACCAGTGACTAGTGAGATGTTTACTGTACGTCGACCACACTCTTAATGTTCTTTCTTACCTCGAATACTCTTTATATACTTACCAAGTCGTTGTTGTTTGCAGACACAACTGCAGCTTCGAGACGCAGATCCGGAACGCGCAGGCAGCGGGCTTTGACGCGGCCATCGTTCACAACGTCAACTCCAGTCAGCTAGGTAAGTACTTATGTAGGCAGAGAGTGACAAACAGCATGGCTGTTAAATTTCATATCTTTATGATACAAAATGTCGACTCCATCAGCTAGGTAGTCATTTTGTTGGCAGACAGTCTATATGATACAATACTTCTTTTAGCTTAATTGTGTTTAAAACTACATTTGCCTGTGGCAAAAGCCGTGTTTTGGATTTAAACAATAGCTAATAATAATATTAGCTTACTTAGAAATAATATACAAAATAATAAATATAGAATAAGCGGAGTATTTCTAAGATATAACAAGTACGACAAGTGCGAGTGTAACTCGCGCGCCGAGGGTTTTGAACTTTTGTCGTTTAGGTAGGTACGTATATTGACGACCTGTTAGCGCGGTGGGCTTACAACGCAGGAGGTTGCGGTTTGATTCCCGCCTCGGGACTAATATTTGTAAGATCTGCAGATTATTTGTTCGAGTGTTCTAGTCCTTTTCTACGTACACAAAAATAAATCATCTAATGTGATACTTATATATACTTTATTAAGTATAACAGATATCGTAGTAGTACGAATTACACAAGCTTGCTTAGCTTGTCGCTAAATGATGTTGTGTGGATTATCCAGGATACATTACTCTTCTCATATTTTTTTGGAGCACGGTGGAATTCATGAATTCAATAATCTTATTATCTAAATATTCTTCGAGCGCAGTGGAATACATTGGGTATGGACTTTAAAATTTTGAGAACAACGGTTTCGTGGCGCTGTGGAACCCTACTATTACAGTTACTACAGAGATTAGTGGGTAGGTAAGTGGGTTGGTAACTACAATTATTTTTTCGACTTTTTTCTACGTATTTCACTAAGTATGAAACTTAGACGATTTTTAAAACCTGTTTTGAATTGTCGAAATCCATACCTTTGATTTGATATTGCTCTCAATGAAATAGCCCCCATTGTATGAAAATTCGTTTTTTGACCATATTTCGAAAAGTATTGTTTTTACAGACTTCTCTATATTTTTCCTGTAAAATATAGACCTATATCTACAAACGCTTAGTACATTTTATATAGATCACTCTGCTATCTTCGGAGATAGAGGGGGGGGAACGGTCAATTTTTCGACCTTTTTCAAAATATTTCGAAAAGTATAAAACCTATCGAAATTTCAAAAACTGCATTGGAATGTACAAACCAATACCTTTCATTTGATACCCAACTCGGGGGGGTAGTCACCCCTTTAGAAATTTTTCCCGCCCTTTTTTGACCATATTTCAAAAAGTATTATTTTTACAGCCTTCTCTATATTTTTCCTATAAAATATAGATCAATACCTACAAACACTTGGTACATATCACGTCGATCGCTCTGCAATCTTCGGAGATAGGGGGGGGGGAACGGTCATTTTTTTGACCATTTTCAAAATATTTTAAAAAGTATGAAATCTACCGAAATTTCAAAAACTATTTTGAAATCTACAAACGAGTACCTTTCATTTGATACCACTTTCGACTTTGTACGTTCCATTTAAAATTTCGATTTCAAAATTTGTATGGAAAATCTTCATTTTGATTTTTCATTTATTTTTCTATAAATATGTGCGGGCGCACAAAATGTATAATTATTTCAAATTTCAAGTCAATAGCTGCAGTAGTTTCTGAGATATTAAGGATTCAAAACACAAAACAGACCCAAAGCGATTTCATAAGGGTTTTGCAACCGATGGCAAAACCCTAATATATGAATACATAATTGTTTGATTGGTTTGAAAAAATAAATAAAACCTGACTTCAAATTCTTTAGTATTTAAACTGATATTTAAGTTTTTCATACATCGACATCCCTGTCGATACACATACAATATCTAAATAATTTTTAAATCGATCCATATTTGATCGATGGGACTACATACATCGTTCTTCATACAATAGCCAAATATTTTTCCAAATAGATCCATGATTGATGGATGGGATCACATCATTCTCCCTATGATAGCAAAATATTTTTCCAATCGATCCACAATTGCCAAAGAAAACAAGGCACATTCATAAAACAAAAAAAACCAACTCCTTGTTTTTCGCCGAATAAAAATCCAGATCTGAAGTTATCGTTGCAGCTAGTTCATTGTTCTTGTACATTATCTACAGAATGGCTCTCCGATACACGTAAATATTGTTTACAATTAATTCATATTGGTTCGTCATTGGGGGCGTACCTTTCTTTACTCATCTTACTAACTTAGCTTACATTCTAATAGTGTTTAAAATACAGGAAAATTAAGATTGACAGTGATTTTTAAGTGATTATACGGTAACAGGGGACATAGGGGAGGCCTATGTCCAGCAGTGGACTATTAAAGGCTGATGTGATGTGTGATACGGTAACAGATTAAATTACGACAATATAGATTTAGATGCGGACTTTGCTCTACGTTAGGTATTCTACAAATAGAAGGCAATCGTTGTATAAACATGAGGGTAAGTTGTCAAAACTTTACAAAAATACTCGTATGTAGTGAGTTATTATTTGATTATGAGATGGGGCCGTCAAATATTATTATATATAATATGTTTAGTTTATTTCGAAAAGGAAAAATAAATGTGTAAAAAAATAATATTTTAGTAAAAAGAAAGGACGTAAATAGCTATTGTACCTTAACTTCTTTTTAAAATATATATAATTTTTGAGCTTATGCTTATAATTTTAAGAATTTATTCGTATCTCGTTTCATATAAACTACAATAGTGTACTATGTAATAATGAAGAGGTATAATAAACTCAAATTTGTAAAAATACCACAAAAGCCAGATTTGCCCAGAAGAATGTTTTAGGTACTTTACTGTTCCAAAATAGTTTAATTCAATTAAAATTTGATTATCAAACCAGTAAACATCATCTATTTCCGGACGGGTAGTTCCTAAAACTCTTGTCTGTACTCTCTTTGTTACCAATGTAATGAATGCCTGATTAATGAACGCCTGTTATTATCAACATTGTTTTGTTTGCATAAAGCAGTTATTCTTAAGGCTTATCATTTTATTCAAAACAGTGTGCCAATGTACTTGTTCTTGAAAAGCTTTGTTTGCGATAAAAAGTAAAGCTATCCCAGAGCTGTAGAAGATTATTATGCGAGGTAGAATGAATGAGACCTTAAGAATTTAAGCGGGTTAGCTTCGAACCTCTCTCGGGCTCTCGTGCGTACTCTTTGAGCTGCGGAACGCGCGCTTATTCCTGCAGTTACCTTGAAGAAGTTCCTCGTTTAGACGTGAAAATTTGCTGTTCTGACATTCATAATGAATACATTAAACTACGGAAGCTTTTATAATAAACAGCATAATTGTTGAGTAAATAATACTTCAACTACATAGTGTTGAATAGCTTTCTTGATGAAGACGTCAAACGTACCTACTAAAATCCTAATTTAGAGGTACAAAACCGGTCTCAGCAACTATACTGCAGCTATTGACTTGAAATTGAAAATAGTAATACATTTCTTATACGTAAGCACATTAAAATAAAGATTTTCAATTAGGTACCACCCCCCCCCATTATTTCGAAAGTGTGCAAAGCGTCCATGTGCAATGTACTAAGCCTGCAGATATGTATCTATATTTAGACAAATCTGTAAAAAGAATACATTTAGAAATATAGCCAAAAACTACAATTAGCTGGGTAATGTACCGACATGTATTGTTGCAGAGGTGATGACGGCGGACGACGCCGATGGTATTAACATTGCAGCTGTGTTCGTGAGCGATCTCTCCGGGCTCATACTCTCGCAGGAATATGTTTATACCAATGGGTAAGACCTCAATAAAACATACATAAAGCTGGTTAAAAGCGCAAGGCCTATGTCCAGCAGTGGACTTTTATAGGCTGATGTTGTTGTTGATGTAAAGCTGTAAGAGCCACACAGCATCATCTAGCTCCAAAATTAGCTGGGCTTTTGTTAGTTAGTTATAGGTACTAGAAGTACCGACACAGTACAGACATCCAAACTTACGCATTCTTCTAATATTAAGATGAAAGTTTGTGCCGTTGCGAAATGTTTGTGCTAAGATAGCGCCACAACTATTGAATAGATTAGGCTGAAACTTTGCAAGGATGAAGTTGGGTCCCTATGATTTATGTTAGGTACTTCATAAATCCAAAACGGCAGAACCTAGTTTATAAATTTATAACATACTAGCGGCCCGCCCCGGCTTCGCACGGGTATTAAACAAAAATTTCAGAAATTATACACACTAACACGATGGGCTTCACAGTTTTCATACGGATCCCTTACTTTTTCTAACAGCATTGGGACTTTTGACATTGACTTGCACTCCATAACTGACATTGGCCGTAGAGAAAAAGCAAGCACCTTGCGCTATTGTATATTCAACCTCTTTTTCTATTCAGACGTGCCATAATAGAAAAGGAGGTTGAATATACAGCAGACGGTTAAATTATTGAATTTTTCATGCGGATCCCTAACTTTTTTGAAAATATTATATAGCCTATGTTCATCACAGCAAATTAAGGATTCTAATAATGAAAGAATTTTTCAAATCGGTCCAGTCGTTTCGGAGCCTATTCAATTCAAACAAACAAACAATCAAATCTTTCCTCTTTATTATATTAGTATAGAAGAGTGAATCAGTAATACACCAATTCAATTCCCAGTAGAGATAACCAGACCTCTTGAAGCAGTTTATATACCTACTTATCAATTTATCTACTCGATTCATTTGAAATTTGTAACTGCCGAGGACGCGACGTTCATGCTTTTGGTGTTTTTGGATTGAAATTGGATCAATTTTCAACCAATACTATTATAGCCGTTGCTCATTATTTTTCTGTTGCTCGTAACTAAGGTAGGTTATCGCAAAATGTACCGCACCGCTGAGTATAAAACTGTGCGTTGAAATATGACCTTTAACAAGTTTTTTATTTTATTAGTATTTAGTTGCTACGACATCAGATAACATACAGTTCGTGGGCGACTCGTTTGAAGCTTGCGGAAAAGCAATTTATCACTGTAATTATATCTAAAGATTACAAGTAGCAACATTTGAATGATTATGATGTTGCATCTATGAGCTTATACCCTTTATATGTTGATAAGCCCTAGAATAAGTTTTTTACCATCCATAACGGTTTTTATGTCGCCTGAAAAATGATTTGTTATTAAAATGATTATCAATGTAGACCTAAGACCGAGGAGTAAATCTGCTAAGCAATAAGTTAAATACAGTATAAGTAAAATACTGTTTATTAATTGCAGGTTCTATATAATGGTGAACGATGCGGTCCCTTTCAACATAAACACGCGTCTCCTGTTGCCCTTCGCCGTTGTAGTGTTTCTATGTCTACTTGTTGTACTCGTATTTGCCGTAAGTATTTACACTAGTTTTATAAAACGGTTGTTTGTAGAGTATTTATGTAGAAATTCCAAATCAATTTTAGCTTCTCCCGCTATCCATGAGGTTATTCTATCTTTTAGACATTGTAAAGACAATGAAATCAAATCTTACGAGAATTACTTTAGAAAAAAAATCTTCCTATTCTAAAATATATCTATATTTCTTGGAGTGCAAAACACTAGAGGTGTTAGCTGCCTTACACAATTTCTTCACACTTTTCTACAATATAATTCTCAAGAATTAGATAAAAATAGATATCCATACCCGAATCGATTGCGGAATCAGGAAGCAGTGCTCTTTCTGTAAAGTCTTTTAAAAATAGACACTGACAAGTACTAAGATCAGAAGCATCAGCTTAAGAGCTGCCTGCGTATCACAAATAATAACAATAAAATAATTTTCGCCGACAGATAGTGAAATGCATAAAAGACAGGCGGCGCGCGCGCCGGCACCGCCTGCCGAACAACGCGCTGAAGAAGATACCGACGTACAAGTTCAGTAAGGGCGACCCCTACGAGACCTGCGCCATCTGCCTCGACGACTACCAGGACGGGGACAAGCTGCGTGTCCTGCCCTGCGCGCACGGTCAGTGGGGATTCAAGATGGCGGACAGACGCCATCTTCGGTTCAAATATGTTTATTCTCATAAAAACAAAATATGTTCACTCTCAATAAGATACAAAAGATTCTTAAAAAAATGCTTAGACTAATTTAAATCTGCACTTCCGGGGCCCCGGTAGGCGGTATAACAGTATTTATTTACCTATTTATGTAGATATAACATTATTACAGAGAACCCGATGGTTGAGTTTATCCGACGCTCCTGTTTTAACATAGTTGTATGCAATTTTAAATTCGGAATGCAGACAAAAGCGGCGTTGTTAATGTTAGTAGAATAGTAACATTAAAGATAAATGTTTATATTATGTTATAGACGTATTTTTTAACTTTGTTTTGAACATACTTTAGCTAACACATTCCTTTATCTCGTTATGCAAGTTTTAAATAACTGTTCACCCTCGTCGACAAGTGTTGTACATATTCTCTAAAAAGACACAATCACTTACATGGGAACAGTTATTTAGCTTAGTATAAACAATTAAATATAGTAAAAATAAGAAGAAAGACGTATTGAAGTAGCCTAAAAATAGTTAATTACAGGGTGGGCCAGAGTAAAATTCACTTTTGAAACCTTTATAAAAATAGACTGATAGTACTTAAAGATTTTATTTAAAAAGTAACTTAATGTAACATTACTGTAATTTATTTCTTGAAAATAACATCGTCTAGATGTTCTCCGTCTCGTCGCAAACACTCTTCTAAGCGGTGCTTAAAATTTTCGAAAACGCGCCGGCACGTCGCTGTCGATATAGCCATTTCCGTTTGAATGTTTTCTTTCAAGGCGGTAATTGTCTGCGGTTTATTGGAGTACACCTTACTTTTGAGGTATCCCCATAAAAAAAAATCCGGTGGAGTCAAGTCTGGACTTCGTGGTGGCCACTCGATGTCACCTCTCTTAGAGATTACTTTATTGGGGACCATCTCCTTTATGACCCTCATGCTGGCATTAGACGTGTGGCAGGTGGCGCCATCCTGCTGGAACCAAGTCAGAGAGTTGTACCCTTGCAGCCCAGCAAGAGTTGGTCTTAAAAATTCTTCAAGCATTTTCACATATCGGTCCGTATTTATTGTCAATGCTTGGCCTCTATAATTTTCAAAGAAATATGGCCCAATGAGCCCTTTGGCTGAAATGGCTGCCCAAACCGTCACTTTCTGGCAGTGAAGAGGCTTTTGATGCTTGCGCGAAGGCTGTTCAGTGCTCCAATAACGGCAATTCTGTTTATTGACGAATCCGCTCAAGTGAAAATGAGCTTCGTCCGAGAAAAGGATGTTCCCGAAGTTTGAAAACCGCTCTAACATAATGGAGGAAAATGACGCTCTTTTGGTATGGTCATCATGGCTAAGTTTCTGCACTAGCTGGATTTTGTAAGGATGAAGCTTTAAATCACGTAAAATTCGCCTTAAACTGCTTCTTGAAACCCCTAAAGCTGCCGAACGTCGCCGCGTAGAGAGTTCCGCATTTTGCTCAACAGATTGGCTAACCTCCTGAATCGCTTGCTCTGTGTGTATAGTGCGGGAACGTCCTTGACGTCTCCTTGGAAGCGTCGAACCAGTTTCTTGGAACCTCTTCAGCCATTGTTTAAGTAACTGAGTGCTAGGACACTGGCGGATACTCGTTAAATTAAATTTAACTCTAAACTTACGCCGCGCAACAACGTAAGAATGACCATTATCGTAAAATGCTTGAACAGCGAACGCGCGTTGCTCCCCCGTGAACGAACTCATGGCGACTAAAAATGCGAAAGACGCGTGACCCGACCACACCCCGCGCACCCCGCTACCTGCCGCGGGCAACGTTCTATTTGACAAGGGAAAATGAACTTTAATATGGCCCACCCTAATGAGATTACTTAAGTTTACTTATTTCTAGTTGGTATGTAGCTAGCGAGTAAGCTTTAATATGACTGTTGGTATTGTTTCTAATTCTAAACTGAGATCTGCAGTGGCATTTCGCATGGGAGTGTATTATGCATTATCCCCTTGCCTAAACAGGCAAACATAACCTAACCAGCTCAGCTCTTTGAAGTACCGGAGCAGGACCTTTGGTGATTGTCAGCTTCCAATCAGCTTTTCTGTGGGTGTGGATAGGGTTGATGCCTCAATGATACTCATCAACCCCGTTTTCCATCTGACTCCCTCTGTGGTCGTGCAGTGTACCACATATAACGTGTTCCACAGTCTCCTGTTAATGTTTCCGCAGCCTACCACACGGTGTTCACTTACAATGAGATTACTTAAGATTACTTATTTCTTATAACATGCCTGTCTGTATCCGCAGCGTACCACACGGCGTGCATCGACCCGTGGCTGACGCAGAACAAGCGCGTGTGTCCCGTGTGCAAGCGGCGCGTGTTCGCGGCGGGCGAGCGGCGCGCGCACTCCGACTCCTCCGACGCGGAGGCCGACGAGGCGCGCCCGCTGTTGCGCAGCCCGCCCACACAGGTACACACCGCTACATACTATCAGCCTGCCGAAAAATGTACACACCACTACATACTATCAGCCCGCCGAAACATGTACACACCACTACATACTATCAGCCCGCCGAAACATGTACACACCACTACATACTATCAGCCCGCCCACACAGGTACACACCGCTACATACTATCAGCCTGCCGAAAAATGTACACACCACTACATACTATCAGCCCGCCGAAACATGTACACACCACTACATACTATCAGCCCGCCGAAACATGTACACACCACTACATACTATCAGCCCGCCCACACAGGTACACACCGCTACATACTATCAGCCTGCCGAAAAATGTACACACCACTACATACTATCAGCCCGCCGAAACATGTACACACCACTACATACTATCAGCCCGCCGAAACATGTACACACCACTACATACTATCAGCCCGCCCACACAGGTACACACCGCTACATACTATCAGCCCGCCGAAACATGTACACACCACTACATACTATCAGCCCGCCGAAACATGTACACACCACTACATACTATCAGCCCGCCGAGAAATGGGAAATAAAGTGATCACTTCGATTCATTGTTCACTTCAATCTTTTTAAGGTAAAGTAAAGAAGCGAACAAGAAACAAACTCGCTTCTCGCTGTCTGGGTTCTAACTCCCTATGTATGCTTATATCTCGGATTTACGCTGTTTTTAAATAGATTCAAGAGGAAGATTTTTGTGTCAGCTTTGCACCCGTGCGAAGCCGGGCGGCAGTAACTAGGTATTATGAATGTAAGCGGGTTAACTACGAACCTATTATATGAGCGCATAGAGGCGGTACGGGCGCGACGTGAGCTGCACTCACCCTGATGAAGTCCCTCGTTAAGGGATGAAACGTTGGTGTTCTTACAACATATAATAGGTTCGTAGTTAACCCGCTTACATTCATAATGAATTCATCAAACTACGATAGTTTTTATAGTAAAAAAAGTAACTAGGTAATAATGGTGAGCCGAGCTTGTGTTGGATGAGTTCGGCAAACGTAGTGAAGGACGCCCTCCGGCCAGGTGGGATATCAGTGAAAGATTAGGGTAGATGGAAGTGACAAGCTGAAGACAGACCGCTATGGCGCTCATTAGGGGAGGCATATGTCCAGCATTGGACTAACATGGGCTAATGATGGTGAGCTTATGTAATGGACAAATAAAGCTACTTGAGTCCATACCAAATATCATCCCTTGTGGTGTACCCCAATCAAAGTACATAATTATCAAGAGTAGGGCTCTGGTGAAAGGTCTTGTAAGAACAACCGCCCTTTTGTTTCGCCAAACAGAATGTTATGTGCTAGTTTAAAATGTACAATGATTGTGGTTTCAGGGCGGTACATTTGACGAGCAACGTGAGAATCCGTTCGCGCGAGCCACGCGCTTCATGGCGAGGCTGCGGGCTCGAGCTAACGGGGATCCAGAGGTATACAGCACCCAGCAAGAATTCTAAAAAATTAAGAAACTAACTACCGAATAAATGTCGCGATGTACATATGACGCAATTGTGCTACTATTGATTCAACCAACCCCCATCATAGTAAATGATTAACCCAGAAAGCAAGTTTCGTCTTTGTTAACAAGATTATGTTTATCTTTTACAGATACCCCCGTCACCTCCAAATGACAATGACCATATGAATGCGGCCAATATTAACAACGATGACAGGTATAACATTTTTTAAAGAACGCCCCCTGTGTATTTTGAAGGAATCAAGGAACCAATCAAAATAAAAGTGGTAAATTAATAGTGCTAAACAATCCACACAGCATCACCTAGCCCCAAGCTAAGCAGAGCTTGTAATATGGGTACTAGATGAATTATCCATAATACAATATATTAAATAGATAGATATTTTATTATATAGACGACTAGAACACTCAGAACAAATATCTGTATTTTGTACAAACATTTGTCCCGAAGCGGGAATCGTACTCACAACCTCCTGCGTCGCAGGCGGACCTTCGCCCACCGCGCTGCAGAGGTCGTTTATTTCTCTTATACCTTTATACCATCTTGGACACACGATCACAGGTGATGGTC
>OZ007522.1:2062764-2107624 GCA_963931895.1 Eupithecia pulchellata
AGATAGAGTGATTTGATACCAAGGTTTTTGTCACCACTGCACCCGTGTGAAGTCGGAACGGGTCGTTAGTTAAAAACATAAGCAACAAGTAGCGGAGCATTGTGCCCCAGCGGCTAACGCTCCTACGACTGAACGATAAAAAAAGTTTTAATCATTTATTGCTAAAGTAATTTATCTTTTTTACTTGTGAAAAACGATTTCGTCAACAGAGAGCAGCTTTGATCGCACGTTCAAACCCAACGTTATTTATAATTTCAAGTCCTCGCGATGACTTTCAAGCTTTAATTAGGACTTTAAATAAATATCGTCACATGACTATATCCCACCGTGCTCGTACGATTCACGCCTTTATGTCGCTATTAGGACGACGTTTAATGCACCTATTGATTATATATTAATAGCTGTGTGCCGGCATAGAATTTCACCACCCCCACTCTTCCCGTGTTTGTCGTAACAGGCGACCAAGGGAAACACAGCGGGGGGCGGGCAGCAGCGCCCCTCCGAACAACTCCACTGAACTGCGATCCCAACCCGCATGCCCAGCGTGGAGATTATAGGCAATAACCCCCAAATTATTACCAATGACATCTTTAGCGCTCATCAGGGGAGGCCTAGGTACAGCAATGGACTGCTGATGATGATGATGCGGTATCCTTTAGCTGTTGTGGTATCGTAGGTGGAATGAGGAGTGGACTGGTGTCGTAAGTAGTAGAATGAGAAGTGGACCATTACATTCTCGTCGAGACACTCGATAAGGTTCCATCAGGTACCCCAGTATTACATGCTGATGATGAGGTATCCAATAGGTGTTGTGGTAACATAGGTGAGGAATGAGGAGTGGAGTACCTTCTCGTCCAGACACTCGACGAGGTCGGTGAGGTAGCCGCGCACGGCCTGCGCGCGCCGGTACGCCGCGTCCAGCTCGCCGCGCCGCGCCGCGCACGCCTCCCGCGCTCCAGCGAGAATCAGGATCCGTTGCTGCAGGGCCTCGCGCTTGTTACACGTGTTGATTCGATCTAGCTGAAGTTCTTCTAGCCTGTACATAGATTGTTTTGAGTTTAAGTTAAGTAAGTTTGAGGTTATAAGGGCAATAACCCCCAAATATTGATGCCATCTATGGCGCTCATTAGGGGAGGCCTATGTCCAGCAGTGGACTATTATAGGCTGGTGATGTTGATGTTGATGTTGAAGTTTGAGTTTAAGTCTTTAGTCTATAGATTTATCTATTTGTGGGTTGGATTCAATGAAAGATAATTCTTCATTTTATAATCGAGTCTATTACAATATTAGACACGAGTACATAAATTACAAATACGATGTTCTATAATCCTAATTAAAGATAATGTGTGTTCGCGGCGATCGATTGATATGTGACTGGTTGGACTCTGCTTAACGAATGAATTTGCTAAATTAAAACAACACAGTGGAAAGGAGCAAAGGCGGCCGAAATTGAACCAGTAGGAGGCGTATGGGGATCAATGTGATTGGTTGATTAGACTTCGCACCGCGTTACGAGGGACTTATCCCGAGTGTTGTCAGCAAAGCTACAAAATGCTGACGGACAAACTTTGAGACGTCTATTTGTGCCCCGATTAATGGTCGGCTCGAAGCCTTTCATTAACACGTTGAAAAGAGTGAAACGTCAGCAAATTTTTTGCGGGTTAACAGCGCAGTGCGAGCTGACCTGCATTGCATTGTAAGGTGGCAGAGTCGCTTTTTAATTGAAGGATTCAGTGGATCTTGCCTTCTGTAACGTACAGAAGAACTATATTATATAGTTATTCTGTGCTGATGGTGCAGATGGTTAAAATGTAGTTCCCTCACCGTTCAGCAAGCGCCGCGACCAGCTGGCTGGGCGAGGTGGCGGCCAGGGGACGCAGGTGCGGCGCCATCGGCATCCGCGGCGGCGGCGGCGCCACTGCGAACGGATTCAACTCTATCGCACCCTCACCTGCAAATAGAGGTACATTCATCAGTTCAGTTAATGATGCATAAAGCATTAACACTGCCGGCTATAATAGCAGTACATGGTCAAAATATTCTCAAATTACAAATTATTTAGGCATAAAATCCACGACCACTGTGGCGCAGTGGGCGAAGGTCCGCCTGCGACGCAGGAGGTTGCGGGTTCGATTCCCGCCTCGGGACAAATATTTGTACGATATGCAGATATTTGTTCAGGGGTTCTGGTTGTTTTCTATGTATAATAAAAAATATCTATCTATTTAATAATATTGTATTATGTATATCAGTCATCTAGTACCCATAAAACAAGCTCTGCTTAGCTTGGGGCTAGATGATGCTGTGTGGATTGTCCAGCATTATTTATTTATTTAATGTTTGTATGGGGAGTTCACCGGTAAGAGGCCCCTTAACCGGCTCAGTTAAAATGAGTAGTGAGTGAAAAGGAATAACTACCAGTGATATCAATGATGGCGGGCATTGCTTTCTGCATCTGCTGCTCCACCCACTCCTCGGCCTCGCTGTTGTCTTCCTCCGCGGGGTCCATCGCCGCGGTGCCCCCTGTTACATATTATTACTTAATAAATACGCACGCATATTTAACAAACAGTTTTATAATCTAAAAAAAAAGAAGTACAAACCGGAGCAACAAAATCGGATGAAAACAAAAGTTTTGTTTTTCCCTAAGTCGCCTCTTACGACACCCACGGGAAGAGTTGGGGTGGTGAAAGTCTATGCTGGCCCCACACGGCAATAATAATGATAAGTGGAGATAATAAGAATTTATTCACATTCATGTTATGGCAAGACCTTTTTGATTCACACAGCTTCACAAAGCTGGGCGTGGACAAACCTTCTAGGGCTAGCCTAGGGAGGTATAATCATAATCGTTTTTATTCATAAAATAAAATCAATAACAGTCCATAAGTACATTCATGTAAAGAAAATAATAATTATTATACCTAAAATAATAATAATTATCAGATATATAATAATCTAATTAGACTAGATACTCACGCTGAGGCTTGTCGCTCGGCATCTCCAGCCCCCGGACGGCGATGCGGTCGTCCTCGTCGTCTGCGGAGTCGTCCCCCTCGCGCACCAGCCGCGACCCGGCCGCCGCCGGCTCCGAACGAATCGGCACGAAGTCCCCCAGCTCGCGGGCCTACGAATAACAACTTTGTTATTTCATTTGTTGATTAGGTGTGCAGCGCTGCGTGTATGTGCTTATGAATAAACTTTGGTTCAATTAATTGAATAATAATTTGAGAGGACTTTGATAGAAATCTTAGATAGTAAACTGAAACAGTTCTATGACTGGTATGTGAAAATATCAGTCACAGAAGATAAGGAAAATCATTTGGAATGGATTGACTATGAATTGATTTAATCTCAAATATTGAATGAAGAGTGTAATATTAATAATATTTTTTCAGTTATTTAAAACTGATACAAAACATTTGTAATAAAAAGTGAGATTTTGTTTGAATTCAATTATTGGTTAAAATGATTAGCAAACCTACTCAAACTTTAGCTTTCAAAATAAGTCAAAACATTCTTAAAAAAGCAGCGCTGCACAAGACACTTGTCCTATTTGAATAAGTATTGTAGTTTACACTCGCAACTCTTGCCATACATAATGCTCCATCTCTGCAGAAACTAGACAGATGATAATTATTATACTATAAGGAAGTCAAGGAAAATG
Source organism: Eupithecia pulchellata (assembly GCA_963931895.1). NCBI lineage: Eukaryota > Metazoa > Arthropoda > Insecta > Lepidoptera > Geometridae > Eupithecia > Eupithecia pulchellata. The sequence continues at coordinate 2,066,432 of OZ007522.1, forward strand.
GAATATAACTTGTGGCAGCAGTTACGTCAATGTGCGGCAAAACATGGGATGGGTTTCAATATGAAAAGAAGACAGCAATCAATCCAAAATGCCCATAGTCAGAATAACATTCAGCCTGTTATACAAGCACCTGAAAGTGTTCCTGCTCACATAGTATACAATTAGGAAAACCAGGGGTGGACAAAATATAATTTCTTAGGTGAAAAAAACAAGAACCCAAGCATATTCGTCACATGAATATATCAGAGGTAATCTATTGGCAAAGAAAGTACAACACTAATATCTCTAATATCCCTGTGAGTGTTAATGATGTTAATGACCATCGCATGATCGCTAATCTCTTTAAAGATCACTTTCGAGTAAAACCTTCGAAGGAATCTACCGCGCCCGGGTCGATCGATGTTGAGACTGTCATGCACCAGAGAACTACAAGTTTTAATGCCAAGGAAGTACAAAAAACTATTCTGTCTATGCAACGCGGCAAATCTCCTGGGTATGACGGTCTCAGCATTGAGCATCTGAGATATGCGGGTGTTCACCTGCCGCACGTGCTCTCTATGTTTTACAATCTGTGTTTGTGTCATGGGTACTTACCCGAAAAGCTGACTAAAACTATTGTAGTACCGATTGTAAAATGCAAAACGGGAGATGCGTCGGACAAAAACAACTATCGGCCTATCTCACTAGCGACCATAATAGCAAAGATCCTTGACAGCTTGCTTAATGACGTAATGCTGCGACACGTCCACCTAAACGATGCCCAGTTCGGTTTTAGAGCTGGGCTCTCCACGGAGAGCGCGATCTTATGTCTTAAGCAGGCTGTCAGGTACTACACGGAGAGGAAGACGCCGGTGTACGCCTGCTTTCTCGACTTGTCCAAGGCTTTTGATACGGTCCTGTACGATAAGCTTTGGTGCAGGCTGAGGGCGTTGGGGGTGCCGGCTGATATCGTCTCCATACTAAAAAACTGGTATCTCTGTCAGCGAAACCAGGTGAGGTGGTTGGGTGCGTTGTCCGACGCGTACAGCATGGAGTGTGGAGTGCGGCAGGGCGGAATAACTTCTAGTTTGCTGTTCAACCTGTACATTGACGATCTCATCAGCGAGCTCAGCAGCACCCACACCGGTTGTTTTGTAGACGGAGTCGCGGTAAATAATCTAAGTTACGCAGATGACATGGTGCTGCTGGGACCGTCGGTGGGCTCTGTTCGCCAACTGGTAGGAATCTGTGAGGTATATGCGGCTGAACATGGACTGAGGTATAACTCTAAAAAGAGCGAAGTTCTCGTGTTTAAGAGTGGTAGAGTTCGGCCAATCCGTGTTCCACCTATTATGCTCAATGGTGCGGCTCTAAAAGTAGTAAGGAGTTTTAGATATCTAGGGCACATTGTCACAGAAGATTTAAAAGATGATGAGGACATTGAAAGGGAGCGCCGAGCGCTGGCAGTCCGGGGTAACATGCTCGCACGCAGGTTCGCTCGCTGCTCGAGAGAAGTGAAAATCTCTCTGTTTAAGGCTTACTGCCAGTCCTTCTACTCGAGCAGTCTCTGGATAAACCACACCCGGCGGGCTGTCAGCTCTCTGAGAGTCCAATACAACAATATCTTTAGGATGCTGTTGCGGCTGCCTCGCTTTTGCAGCGCATCGGGGATGTTCGCGGAGGCGCGCACGGACGGCTTTCACGCGATCATTCGCAAAAAAGTCGCTTCCTTACTCCAGCGTGCGCGAGGCAGCGGCAACGGAATCCTGCAGATGATTGTAGCGCGGACAGACTGCCCTATTCAAAACAGGTGGATGCAGGTGATAATGGGTTTCACCTGATCCAAATTTTAATTTAATTTAATTTGTTATTTTAATTTTGTAATTATAATTTTATTCAATTTTAAATTTGGTGTGACATTTTATTAAGTTAGTTTTATTGTGTATAGTGTATATGTTTCATCTGATCCAAATTTTAATTTAATTTAATTTGTAATTTTAATTTTGTAATTATAATTTTATACAATTTTAAATTTTGTTGTGACATTTTATTAAGTTAGTTTTATTGTGTAGTGATTAAGTTGTTTTATGTAATATTCTCTATATGGATTTTGATAATCTGAAATAAATGAATAATAATAATAATAATATGAATGATTATCTATTGATAGGCTATAATAAAGCATATTATGCTTTATCTGAAGAAAACTTTTTTTTAGCCATGATATAATGTAACATAGATTTTCAAAATTGTTTAATCATAAACTGTGATCTTTACAGTAATCTGTTAAAATCACAGCTTGGGATGCAATCTCCTCCTTCATTCGCATTTAATCTCAGCTTACAAGAGAAAAATCTTGATAGTCATCAAAACGTCTAGAGCTGTACTACAAATATCTCAAAATCAAGACACCCAAATAAACTTGATTGGAGAACAATTGCACTCAATTTTGAAGAGAGTAACCAAATCTTCACTTAAAGAGAACCACTTCTGTTTTTCAGAAACCTTGTAGCGAGATCAGCAGCCACTGCCAGTCCCTCACCTCTCATACCTGCTGTCTAGTCTTGCGCGCGGCGTGGATAAGCGCAGCGTCGGGGATGGGTCCCCCCGCGCCCGCCAGCGCAGCCCTGACCGACTCGGCGCGGTACGTGTGGAACCCCCTGTCATCCTCTGTCTCTTCATCCGACACATCCCCAGCCCCATCCGCAGCCAGTGCTTCACGACCGGAGAGGATCAGCCCCTCTAGAGTCACTTTCTTCTTAGGCTTCGCAGTTTTCTCCGTGTGGTTTGTGTTTTCCTAGGGATTGAATTGATTATTTAATTCGGTGCTGGGTTTGAGTTGACCACAGTTTTGGTTACCTATAATAAGTGATATACATAATTTAAATACTAGAAAATAAACTCACTGTGCCCACATGTAGCACATGATTTATGTAAAGTGAACGAGGACAGTTTATACTCGCATCTACAACAAAACTCCAAGTGAGTTCCAAAAATTATGTATATTAATTCAAACAAATTGACAAATATAATATAAACATAATATTTGTATACAATAGTTATGGGTGAAATACATGTGTAGCTTGCTTAAAAAACTGTGGTCAAGTGATTCAAACACAAAATTACATATAAAACTGTTTAGTTCCAGAAGATACGAAGCTTCCTATTACAAGGTTTTTGAGACTTACCGTAACAAGTATTAATGATAAATTTTGAACAGTCCAGCTTCCAGTAAATGTTGTATGAATCTGTAAAGCAGTGTGAGAGTGTGTAACATCATGGTACGCCTTACCTCATGCCCGTTACTGTCATTTTTGTTACTATCACCATCAGGCAATTTCTTTTTTTCCTTATCTCTACGTTTGGACAGGCGCTTGCTCTGGGATGATTTCTTCACTTTGAACTCCTCACATTCATCATCTAGGAAAAAATCAAGAACTAAACAAAAAATGTTATAGCAGAAGTATGTCATGGAAGGAGTAAAGTATTTATTTCATATTCCCTGAATAAACTTAAAACCGTTTCACTTTGTTTTATGGAATATTGAAAGTTTTATACATTATCAAGTATCTATTTACAGAAATAGTAGTAGTATATTGGTATATTGTGTAGGTATTGAAATTTGAATTGCATTAGAATAGAAACCAATATGCAAATTTAGGGTTACGTTACAGATAGGATTTTACCCTCATCAGCGAAACTGAGAAGCGCCACACTCTTCACAGGCTTATTCTCTTTCTTTTCTTTTCTTTCCTTCTTCTCCTCTTGGCTGATGATCGGCGGCGGCGGGGGTTCCGGATCATCATCGTCGTCGTCATCATCAGCACAGAAAACACGTCTCTGTATCTTTTTCGGCTTGCGAAACATTGCTGATCGATCGGACGCACAACTAAAATGTGTAGAGTTATAGCCGCTCTAGAGAACAATTAAATACGAGGTACACAATAAATAAAACACAAGTAAAACACAAATGCGATGCGAAATATGCGAATGAGAGCTAGTACTGGGCGTTTTTTTCTAAAACAGTTTCATAAAACACTTTTGTCTATGTGAAACGACAAAACGCTTTCTCGTTCAATCATAAAACACTTACTAAAAAAACTGTCAAACGTCACGAATCTAATGCTGACTGAAACCAGTCTGTCAAACGAACAAAACTAAGGTTCGCTAGAACGCTTTTTGAACGAACGAAATGATTGGAAGGAACGGCGCGCCAAAACAGTTTCAAATCTGTCTGACAGGTGCGAACAATAATGAACTCTAATCCTTTAACGATAAAATATAAAATAAAAAGAGTTTGTCCGTGCTTCTCGAAAACGTTTAATTATACAAGGCAGGCAGGAACAGGCAAAACTGATCCTTATTTTATAGAGCATAAAATTTTGTTTGCTGTGGGATTACAGAAAAACGTGTTTTTGAAGAAACTCATGTCGTTTTTGGATAGAATAGGAACAGGCAAAACAGATCCTTATTTTATAGAGCGTAAAATTTTGTTTGCTTTGGGATTACAGAAAAACGTGTTTTTGAAGAAACCCGTTGCGAAGTGCGCCTACGTATGTCGTTTTTGGATAGAATAGTGAACTCTATTGTGATATAGATAAGATACAAAACGAACAAATTAAAAAAAAAACTTTAGGAGTGAAATTCGAGTGGAGTTCAAAGGTAAAGTTTGTTTTGTTTTGTTTTGTAATAATAATAACACTTGACACGTGCGTGCGTCATTCATGTGTGTATTGTGTATTGCTTTCGCTCATTGCAATTATTCGGTGTTTTTGGAATAATTACTTCGGATCGATTTGATAGTAATTATTCTGTGACTTCAAGTGTAAATTAATTGTTAAGTGACGATTAATGTTGAACAAAAAAGTGTTTTAAAAAAAACTGTTTCATGAAACTATTTTTAGTCTTAAAATAAGCGTCTCGTTTCGTTTGACGGAAAATGGAAAACTTCCCAGTACTACGAGAGCCAACCCAAACGTTAGGGTGCATTCCGAATTACGATTACAGCGCTGATAGCGATCACAACGATATTTGGCGTTCCGAATTAGATATCACGATATTGACAGTGGAATGTCAGTTTTGACAGAGCGTTCAGTGATTTCATTGGTGATATCGCAAAATGGCGACCTGTAATGACGTTTGACGCGACATCGTTGTCGCGATGTTGTCGCGCTTACAGTAATTCGGAACGGTTGTGAGCGCGATAATATCGATTTTAGCGTAATTCGGAATGCACCCAATAACATGAATGAATGAAATGAAATGAAATCATGGACTGACCTGACAGATCTATAACCATAGATAACGTTCTTATACTAGGGGTGGGAAGAAATTACCTATAATGAATATTATTTGAGGATTTTTTTAATTTAATATGAAAAATTGACAGTTCCAATGACTTTATGTATATAATATTTTTTTTGTTTAAAATATAATTATATTATATAAATTAAATATTATATAATAATTATAAAAAATAAATAAACTTTTAGTATAATCAAAAATTTCCACGTGAATAACTCTACGAATCGTAGGCTGCTTGATCTTAGGCAGAAACATCGAGTACCGTAAACCGGGGCTACTTTGCGCCTGTCAGGATATCTTTGCGCCAAATCTGATAAATGATTTTTTTGTCATAAAAAAAAAAGTTTGTTACATTACCAATTTGATTGATATCCAAACATGAAACCCAATGTCACAACACTCCCAAATTTTAAAATGAGGGCGCCAGTACTGTTATTTTCTCTGGAATGGGTTGCAGAGTGAAAGTGCATAAAAAAACAAGAGAAAAAGGCTGCCAAAATCCTAGTGTATCTGCATTATCACCGGCTCAGTATTAGTAAGCTTTTATTTTCACATCTGTTATGCATTCTTCTAGTCGATTTAGAAGTATATTGTAGCAATTTATCTGCCAATATTTTATTAAGATTTTTTTATGAGAAGTGGTCAGAGAACGCTTAAAAAAAATGGGGATACTTTGCGCCTGGCGCAAGTCAACCCCATTCGTGTTATTTTTACCTCCCTTAGTATTTTTTTAGGAAAACAACTATGCCAAGAGTTTATAAACGAAATTTGGGACGTCGGAAGTGTGCATACTATACTGATGAACAATTACAGCTATGTATCGCAGCTGTGCAATCCAGAAAAATTACAGAGAGGAAAGCTAGCGAGCATTTTAATATTCCGCGACAAACCATTGTTAACAAACTTAAAAAGGCCCATATGCATGCCCCGGGGCCCCGTCCGATCCTCAATGAAGATGAGGAGAAATATTTAGCAGCACAATTATTGAGCAGCAAGAAAAAACGCTTTTGTAGTTGTAAAATATGGCGGTAAATTGTACGCTGGTATAATTGTTGACTTCGATGAAGAGGGACGCGATGCAAATGCAAAGATTGGTAAAGACATGGAAATGGCCACAGACTAAATAGTCTGATTATTGTGTTAGAAGGTCGTACTAGTAAATATACTATTTTGAACATTATAATCAATCGTTTTAATCCATATCCCATACATAAAATAGATTTTTTGCATCTTTTAGAGGACAATACAAAGATCACTACAATTTTTGGCGCAAAGTACCCCCGGTTTACGGTACGTATCCAGTAGAGGCGTCATACTAAAAGTAAGGTGTCTTCTGTCTGTTCTCGACATTTTAAGGAAAATGTATAATAAATAAGTAATATTAGTACATTACAATAGTCATAATTATTATATGTATACTTTATAGTAAAATAAATAAAGTAGCATTATTGAAACAAATATCATAAATAAGAGACTCGCTAAAACATCCATATCAGAATCCGTTTTACCCCAATCCTTTTTAAAATGATGTTGTTTCGGACAGTCAGAACATGTGCAACTTCTTGTTATTCTGTAGTCTTCGACAGAATATTTTCGTAACCAATTAACAAATATTTCAACTCCACCTGTTAGGTGTTAAGGTTTTAATTTAAATTAGTTTGGACATCCCATGAGGAACAATTGTTTCAATAAGTACCTAAAGGGGGATGAATATGTTCAGCTCAGCAATGGGTCGATCGAAACGCGCTTACTTTAAAATCGCATACCTACTCGATGGGGAGAAAGACTTTATCGCCAACACCTTGATCTTCAATCTCATCTCATAAAATAATGTATAATTTGTATAACCGAAAAAAAAATGTCAAATAGAAGAGGCAATTATATTAATTATGTAGAAATCCAAGTTCCAAGATCGTGCTTTTTATTGCATCCAAACTATCGCTCCGTCCGACCATCCGTATGTAGGTAAGTGTTGGTATAAGGATGGTCCATGGGTTAAAAGCATTGATGCCGCCATCCAAGATTTCATCGGGTTTTTCCGTTATCTCGTTCATAGGTAACTCGATTGATATCATAATCGTTAGAAAAATCGATTCGTAAAAAATTGCTGAAGTGTAGTGGCGGCGCATCTCATCTCTATCGATCACTCAATCGGCCATTTTTGTCCCGCACGAAAGTTTGTGCGTTTAGTTTTGGTAAGTTTGTAAATTTTATTTCGAAGATAATCCTAGAAATCATGTGTTATTTTGCGATTTCCTATTGTAATTGTGCTAGAGAATATACGAAAAATTTAATAACGTAAATATTTTCCTGTTCGTGCATCAAACACGCAGGCACTCTGATTTTGAATTTCCCTTTGCAGTCCTTAAATTTCCCTACACCGCTCCACAAGATGGGTAGGGAGGACAAAGCTACTTGGAAGACCAACTACTTCACCAAAATCATCGTAAGTATTTTCTGAAAAGGTAAACATCTGCCTAACCTCAAATCTGTTCATCATTCTAACCTTTCTAACGCCTGTGATATATTCAGGTAAGCTCATCTAATAACCACGTATTGCAATATGTACTGTTTTCTTCTATGCATTTGTTAAATATTGAATTGTTTTCGGTCTATGAATACCTATATATAATCTAAAATCATTTAGGTTATCTTGACTGATATCATCTTCAATTTGGTCCACAGCAACTGCTCGACGAGTACCCAAAATGTTTCATCGTGGGTGCGGACAATGTGGGCTCCACCCAGATGCAGCAGATCCGTATCTCGCTGCGAGGCAGCAGCATTGTCCTTATGGGCAAGAACACTATGATGAGGAAGGCTATCAAGGACCACCTGGAGGCCAATCCAGCCCTTGAGAAGCTGCTGCCCCACATCAAGGGAAATGTCGGTTTTGTCTTCACCCGGGGAGACCTTGTTGAAGTGAGTTCATATCACAGAATTATTTAAAATCTTATTTATCATATACCTATATATATCTTATACATATTTACCATATTGTTGAAAACAATATTTTTTTTTCTGGTTCCGATTTTAATTAATATTTGTCATGTGTAATGAACACCACTACTCTCAAAATTAACAGCTTGAGCTATAATAAGTAGTAGTACTGGACTATGTAGTAGGTTAGGTACCTACATAGAAAATATATTGTGTTTTTCTATACTTTGTGGAAAAACTCATTAAAGGAATAGGTGCTAGCGTCTAGAAAGTGGAAGGCTCAAATTAGGTGCACTACAATCCCTGTGTTCTGGATTGCAGAGTTGAAACTAAACTAAAGCCTCACGTTTCCAACATGCAATTTTATTTTGAAGATAAATTATAAATAATGTGTTGCAGGTTCGTGACAAACTGCTGGAGAACAAAGTCCGTGCCCCAGCTCGTCCTGGTGCCATTGCCCCTTTGTCTGTCATCATCCCCGCCCACAACACCGGTCTTGGACCTGAGAAGACATCCTTCTTCCAGGCTCTGTCCATCCCTACTAAGATTTCAAAGGGTAAACTATCTTATTATAAAAGTCTTTCAAAATGTCTGTCCTAATACCATAGTGTTTTTTGGCATTATGGCTTCGCTTTCAGACTAAAATAATCCTTCAAATTTATCCTAGTGTACTTTTAAATTTTGATGAATGTTGCACTGGCATTTTGAAGATACAAATTATTTAAATTCCGAGGAAAAATAATCTTACCATTGACAAATTCTAATAGCAGCTGATTTTTACAGGAACAATTGAAATCATCAATGATGTACACATCCTGAAGCCTGGGGACAAAGTGGGAGCTTCGGAAGCTACTCTGCTCAACATGTTGAACATCTCTCCATTCTCATATGGTCTTGTTGTAAAGCAGGTAAGAAAGACAAAACTCCCAGTGCTTTTGAATCATAGTAAAACCAAAGTGTTGAGTACAGATTGCTTTCATGAAAAGTATTCTGAGAATTTATCTTTGGGAAATCAAAATGCCATTGTAAAGTTTTCAATTTTGATATTGCTAACGCCACTATTGGTTGACAAAATCAATGTAAGTCATTTGCTATTCATGTAAGATGAAATTCAGTATTAATAAATCTTTGTTTTATCTCAGGTGTATGACTCTGGCACTATCTTCACCCCTGCCATCCTGGACATCAAGCCTGAGGACCTCCGAGAGAAGTTCATGGCTGGAGTCGCTAATGTGGCTGCTGTGTCGCTCGCCATCGGCTACCCCACTGTGGCCTCCGCTCCTCACTCCATCGCCAATGGATTTAAGAACCTGTTGGCCATTGCCGCCGCTACAGAGGTTGAATTCAAAGAAGCTACCACCATCAAGGAGTTCATCAAGGTAAATTTACTATTTTGTTTTTCTGAAATAAGACATGTCTGTCCTAATACCACTGAGCCTTAGATTAGCTCCGTGGCTTCGCTTTCAGACAAAAGTAGAGTCTTCAATCCTATCCTAGTGTGAGTTTTAAATATAAACATTGCACTGGCATCTTGAAGAGACACATCATCCCAAGGTATTTACAAATTTAGTAGAACACTATAATAAAGACGTGTATGCTAACTAAAAGAGTGATTCCAGGACCCATCCAAGTTCGTGGCTGCTGCCGTCGCGTCGGCCCCCGCCGCCGCAGCGCCTGCTGCTGAGAAGAAGGAAGAGAAGAAAGTGGAAGAGGAGGAAGAAGGTTCTGATGATGACATGGGCTTCGGTCTCTTTGACTAAGCTTAACCGAAACCGCTTTCCCGGATCCTAAACATCTATCGGATCCACTTTATCCGAAGGGATATAATAACACCTGCATGCTAGGACAATCAACCCCGCCGGGCTGGACAACCCAATGGCGAATGATTGTTCCGAAACATGTTGAAATAAACGCCACTTGGTAATACGACGGCATTTCATTTACATAAACAACCTGATTCCAACATAGACAGTTAATAAAATATGTACTATACTAGGCTACATGATGATTCATAAGGGTGTAGTCTATAAGATCGCATCTTTGTCACATAAATTTCAAATTCAAGTAAGACACATCACATCAGACATTAGGTAGGTAGGTAGGTACTGACGAGTTCAGTAATTGGTGACCGCGATGATCATGGCTAAATGGTGTGCGGTGCCTTACTGCAGCGGCAAGTGGACTCCAAAAGAAAAAAAAATTTGACGAAAAATGAGCTAGGTAGGTACCTATGTCCGCCTTGTGTCTATAGTACCATTAATTTGTACCATCAATGGTACAAGTGATACTACTGTGTCCTTAGTACCGTTGAAAAAGATACTAGTTTATACCGTGTATTTACTCGTGAAAAAAAACAAATCAAAAATAATAAACCGTGCCGTTTGCAGGTCTAAGGGGTTTTAAGTTAGATTCAGATTTAAATTGTGTATTTACTTGTGAAAATAAAAATCAGATTTTTTTTATTTTCTAACGACGCAATTTTTCTAAAAACAATGCGACTGTAATGTCGCCTTGAATTATTTGCATTTGCACATGTTGAATGTAATTGTTGCGGTCGATCACTACTTTTGATCTTGAGTTTTGTGGCTCTGTTGTCAAAGCATTTACGCAATGGTATGCAGCATCTCTTTTTAGAACTTTTAGAAATTGGCATGTTGTGGTAGGTTTTCTCATAAAACGCTTGTTAACTACTTCTATTACTTTCCAACCCCTTGATGTCTGAAGATAACGAAGGCGACCTGAGCGGTACACAGCGCCCTTCGACATTATGTATATATATTTTCTTGTATGTTTTCGATGCAATGGTACTAGCGACACGTGCTAGTATCGGTAGTACCATTGATGGTACTAAGGACACATTGTAGTATCACTTGTACCATTGATGGTACAAATTAATGGTACTATAGACACAAGGCGCCTATGTCATGTAAATGTGCCTGAAAAATAAAATTAGTGCGCACTATGGTTTCAGAGTAATTTCAGTAACGTCAAAAAAGGTACTGCAGCGGCATGGCTGGTCCTGGCCAGGCATTGCAGCCCATTACTAAAAATAAATGAATTATGTACCTACTTTTTTATTTTAAAAATTATGAAAGAAAAGGCTGCCTTGTCGCTGAGAGAGTGACTTCTCACGGGCAATGCTTAGCTCAGCATATCATAGGGTGGCCAGCAGGGCAGGCATTTCAGACCAGACTCGAACAACACAACAAAGTCAAAATTAAGTAGGTACCCCCCTTGTCTACAAAATATTTACGACTAGGTACTTCTAATTTCCTTGTAACTTCACGCTCAGTATCGAATCGCCAACCCATAATACTCAAAATCTGAAATTCCCAACAATAACAACTATTGTGTCCCACATACATTGTGGGTTACTTATATGTGACGCGCACTGTACCTACTGAGTTTAGTTTTAAATTAAATAATTTCTGCAGACGGGTAATACATTATATATCGAAAACCCTCAACAAATATCTGCAGATCATACCAAACATTTACAAGAAACGAATCGAACCCGCAAACCCGGTTCAGCGCGGACGAAAAAAAATTCGAGGTTCGAAGCGGTTTTTATATGCACGCATCAAAATCCGTTGCGTTGTTCTTTATAGATGATCTTCCAACAACTACATTCATTATTTATTTATGTAGTTGTTGGAGCCCAGCATCTTAGATGTTTGTACAAAGGCGCACAACAGGATCCCAATTTACTAAGTATCTGAACACGCTACTGTACACTGCTACACTAACCGCCTGTGAGGACAAATTGTAGAAATCAGAATTTTGCTATGAGTCTGGTAACCCTGGCACATCTACCTACCCTTACCTCATGTACTCATGTATTTTGTAAGCCTAAAGAAATAAAGTTATTGAATCTGAATCTGAATCATGGCCGTAGGGAGGGGGGGGGGAGTTTGGGGGTTCAACAGTCGCCGTTTCGCCGTTCAGTCTGTATCCTTTTGGTCATTTTTACCAGCCTCCCGAAAATATGTCCAAAATTTGGAGGCTCGCTTCGCTCGCCATTCATTCTGTAGTTATTTTGTTAATCTTCTTTAAACCAAATTGATCTTAGCATTCCTTTCTTGTTCACACAGATTTAAAAAAATGTGGCTTAGGTATGTACTCTACTCGACGACATTTATATTGTATAAATTTCTCAACCATTTCCAATGGCCGCAAAAACTACAATATGTCAAGGCTCGTCCCACTCGCTGTTATTTATGTTTTCATATTAATAATAATAAATACTTAGTCATTACTTAGTATGAACTGTTAATAACCTATCCCTTAAGGCGCATACAGGAGCGAATGACCTTGAGCAATTTGGGCGGGGCTATGGTTTCGGCCCGCACCCTTCCGCGCGCCCCCCGCCGCGCCGCCGCATAGCCAAGAAAATGAAATAGATTTCGCGCGTAAGCCGCAAAAGATAAGTAGAAATCCTTCATGGCCGCGCGGCGCGGCGTGGAAAACCAAGCCGGCTGACACGCGATAATTACGGGTTCAATTCCCACTGCGGGATATTTTTTTACAAATTGTCTATCTTTATTTATGTCTGTGCTGTTCTTGTGAAGCTAAATAAATGTATCTTTGTCTTTAAAATTCTGCAAGTATTTGTTCTTGGTCTGAGAACAGAACTCGGTACTTTAGGTAAGTAATAAGTATGTATGTTACCGCCTTACCGCCTCTTGTTACTACCCGCGCGGCGCGGGGCGTTCGCGTTGTAGGTAATTTCCTTCTAAACTAGCCTATATTCCAATCATTCGAAAGTTTTATGCAAATCAGTTTAGTAGTTAGGTACATGGTAACAAACATTCATACAAGCTTCTCTAATTTTCAATGTTTGTAGGATATCAATGATAGGTAGGTTATATGGGTGGAATAATTTGAAACAATAAATCTCTGAGCTAATGGAAAAAGGTCATAATGGACCAAGAGAAAAAAATTACCATTACATGGTATTTACATAATATAGGTTTTTACACCTATTCAAAGAAATGATGCCAGAAATCGTATGTAAAGATTTGATAAAACAGTAAATTTCTAAGCAAGAGGAGAAAGGGCATCCTGGGCCAAGAGACAAATTTACTTTTATATAGTAGATTTTTTTTCTTTTATTTTCTTTCTGCTGTTTTTTAGGGGTTTGAAACCGAGGTCAAAACCCTAAAAACCAGCAGAAAGAAAACAAAAGAAAAAAAATCTACGATATATAAATTTTGTCTCTTGGTCCAGGGATCCTTATGACTTTGATTCTGTTTTGTGTTTTGAATCCATAATATTTCAGAAACTACTGCAGCTATTGACTTGAAATTTGAAATAATAATACATTTAGTGCGCCCACACAGATTTATAGAAAAATAAATAAAAAATTAAAATGAAGATTTTCAGTACAAATTTTGAAATCGAAATTTTAAATGGGACCTACAGAAATTAAGGTGGTATGAAATGAAAGGTACTGATTTGTACATTTCGTTTTGGAAATTTTGATAAATTTTATACTTTTTGACAAAAAGGTCGAAAAAATTACCATTCCCCCTCCCCCCCCCACCTATCTCCGAAGATTGCAGAGCGATCGATGTAAAATGTACCAAGTATTTGAAGATATGGATCTATATTTTACAGGAAAAATATAAAAGTCTGTAAAAATAATACTTTTTGAAATATGGTCAAAAAAGGGCGGGAAAAATTTCTAAAGGGGTGACTACCAGAGAAGTCTGTTAACATAACTACTTTTAAAAATTATGGTCAAAAAGGGGGGGGGGGATTTCTAAAGGGGAGACTACCCCCGTCGAGTGGGGTGGGGTATCAATTTGCACATTCCAAAACAGTTTTTGAAATTTCAAAAGGTTTTATACTTTTCGAAATATTTTGATAAAGGTCGAAAAATTGGCCATTCCCCCCCCCCCCCCCCCCTATCTCCGAAGATTGCAGAGTGATCGATATAAAATGTACAAAGCGTTTGTAGATAAATATACAATGTGTCTGGTCACCGGTGTCGGAGACTTTGGGGAGGGGGGGTGATATACGGTAAATTTTATCGAAAAATCACTATTCCTATTTTTTTTCTACCTCCAATGCAAAATGGCAGCCATTTTGTTTTCTTTTGCCTCGAAGCACGGGTGCTTGTACTGATTTAGCTATAGCTACCCATGTAGAGGTCCTAGGAAGACGATAGAGGGCTCATTTGATAGCCAATAATGTGGACAATAAAGCAGTGATAACATTGTTTCTATTTCCATTTTATAATAGAGGAAAAAATAATTTATAAAACAAAAACAAGTTTTTTTTTTTTATTTTTGAATAAACTTCTAAACTATCTTACTTATAGCTAAGATACAAGACTTATTTTGAAGCACACAGTATTTACTAACGTTCAAAAACAAAAACATGTAGCTTGACAGTTTGGATTCTATGAAAAAGCTAATAATTCAAATTTTTTTTTTTCAAAAATCTTTTTTTTGGTTTTATAAATTATTTTTTCCTCTATTATAAAATGGAAATGGAAACAATGTTACCATTGCTTTATTGTCCACATTATTGGCTATCAAATAAGCCCTCTATCGTCTTCCTAGGACCTCTACAGGGCTACAGGGGTAGGTACCAACGCATTTACCTACCCACTAATCTCTGTAGTAACCGCAACCTCTTGCGTTGTAAGCCCACCGCGCCAAGAGGTCGTCAATAAACGTAACAACCTAAACGACAAAAGTTCAAAACCCTCGGCGCGCGAGTTACACTCGCAATTGTCGTACTTGTTTATCTAGAATTCTAGATAATTATGTACAAGTACAAAGGGTGGCCGTCGCGAAGTAGAAGAAAAATACTCGTAAATAAAAAATACCCGTAAAAACGCGATAAATACCTACCCGTTAAAATAGTAATTATGATTTCAGATCTCGTAAGTTTAAAAATATTAGAGCTCGGATATATTTAAACTTAGGAGATGAAAAAAGGCTATGTACCATTTTTACCCAGTCTCCATTACATTTTGATTTTACTTACATTTTGAATCCCATTCCCATTTCGTAACAGTAAGTAAGGTGGGGGTGTACCTACCTAGTGCTTCACTTCGGAGAGTCATAGAACTGTTGCAGCCATACTAGAATTCTGAAGACGATCATGAACCGCGTTAGGAAGAATGCCGTACGTACATAATTTTATTTCGTCGCATAATACATCATAGCTACCTACCTAATATTAGCTACCACAATACAATAAAACATTTTCACTCCAGTTTCAACTTGTCCGGTCACTGTAAATCTATAAATAAATAATAATGTAAGATTAGTAATAAAACAAATAAATGGGTAGGTCTAAGGAGTATTTACTTACATTGTCGTTCATTTGTTCCTACCTAGATTAGTACCTACCCGATCTCCTAAAATAAATATACAAATATGTAAAATCTACATAAGATTGCTAATAGGTAGTTACAATAGCATTCTAAAATAACGAGCTTTCAGAGCTCTGGCTTTCTTCAGCTTACTGATCTTCGGAATTTTCAATATTTTACAAACTG
The DNA here is from genome assembly GCA_963931895.1 of Eupithecia pulchellata. Classification (NCBI taxonomy): domain Eukaryota; kingdom Metazoa; phylum Arthropoda; class Insecta; order Lepidoptera; family Geometridae; genus Eupithecia; species Eupithecia pulchellata. The sequence goes on from OZ007522.1 coordinate 2,082,168, forward strand.
TCTTACACCAAATATAGCGTCCATGCGCGGATAACTTTGAATAATAAATAAAGCGTCTATGTGCATCAATATAGCAAAAGTACGCCTCGCGCTCACCTAGAGCGCGAGGCAGACGAACACAACCTCCCCGTACGACAGTCAGGGTTTCACTGCCGCCCGTCGCCCGCGCAGACTACCTTCAAAGGTTACCGCCCACTAATCATACGCAAAAATTTAAAATAATGATTTTCTATGTGAAAAACCCTCGTATCACAAAATCATACGTTCAGTTTGAAGATAAAGACTTTGCCGACATGATGGTGAAAAAAAAAGTATAAAATTCTAAGTAGTTTAGAAGTAGATACACTTTTTCAGTCAGAAACAGCTCCACTTTGTGATTTTTTTTCACCAGGTAAACGAGCACGTAGAACATTTTTGTACGTTCACTTTACAGATAAAAGGTCAATGTATAACATATATTTTTTTCAGCCCATAAAATTGACTACTCTAGGAGGAGAAAGCCTCCAAAGAGGAGCAATCAGCTACTGTATGCGCCTTAACTACTGCTACTAACTTTTTTGTCACACGAAAATGTAACGCTCTAAGTTATTTCTTTTTTCGTCATTTTTGTTTCTCACATTTTTTTGTTGCTTTCATTTATTTATTTCCAATTTATTTATTTAATTAAAACGGTTATTACAACCAATTACATTAATTAACAGATATTAAATATACAATTAGGTACTTACAAATAGTCAATAATAATACTAAAATACCATTCATTCCACACCAATCTCCAAAATTACCACCAGTTTTTGAAATATTCGGGGCTAGCTGTCATATCTATTGTCACACTTTTGCATACTTTTATAAAAAACATCGGAAAAATCTCAAAAATTTCGCCGTTACACCATGATTGTTATTTTTATATCGGTTTTTTTGGAAAGAGCTTGGTTGAAAACCACTCCGGGTACTAGCATAAGTAGGTATAGGAAGATGTTGCATTTTGTTGCGGGCGGGTCTAAGGCTCGACCCCCCCCCCCCCCCCCGAATAGTATTTCTGGCTACGGCCCTGCCTTACCTAAACCTAGGGAATCTTACTAAGGGATTGATCGAAGCAACAAAAAAAACTAAACAAAACACATTGTACTAAGGGTCACATCAAATTTATTATAAAATAAGTAAGGTTGCCCAACTTGTTCCTATTCAAAAGCTCTCCTGTCCACCAGTAGTTAGTCGGTATTTTCCTCGTTATACCAGATAGACTTCATCTAGCATCAAGGCTAGCTGCCAGGGCATGCTCATATCTTCTACTGTGCTGATGATTCACAAGTTTTCAGCACTATCTTCATTCTTCATACTTTAAAAGTGTCAGTTTAATAGATCCTTCTACATCTCTTTGTAGTCTAATTCTCACTGAACCACCCATGCTTAGTGATTCCTTTGGTTCTGTCATGAACAACATACCATCAACAAAGCTGTTAGCCCTTCTTGTGGAAATCCACTTCAAATCTTTCAGAAGCTCTATATTGTAGGAACAGAGAATAGCATTTCCTGTTCCATCTTTGGTTATAGGGATAGGGGTTGAATCTATTGTAGCTTGGTTACTAGGGTATGACCATATATTCACAGGCTCTGTTAATGGAACATAGTTCAATGTACTGTAGTCAATAAAGTAGTTCATGTTAACAGAATACTTATTCACAAATTCTGCCATTTTGAATTTACTGACATTAGCATCAAAAAGAATGTTGTTTATGTCCATCCAATGGCTACTCACTACTTGCCCAACAATCCAAAAGTTGGCTGGGATAAATAATCCATCAGTATGAAGATGTTTATTTTTCATTATGCCACAGATTTGACTAAGGCGTAGATCTATATCCCCTCCCAGCTCTAAAAAATGGGCAAAAATAGCATGATATTTCTCATCATTTAAATGATCAACAGTCCATGTTTTTCCAACTAAAATTGTTACTTTTGAGAGGGGTATATTGTTTTTCTTAAAAACATCAATAAAGAACTTTTTATCACATTCGTTCTTGGCGCAGCACAGGAGAGACGATGCGCCGCGTTTCATTAAGAGTATGCCAAATACAGGAAAAGGGCATAAATCTGCAACACTTGTTTGAGACATGTCTACTATTTGTCCTAAAAACACTGTTGCTATGGGAATTCCACTTATGATAGCTTTAATGTAGTCCTCATCATTCAAGAACCTCACTATATCTTGAGACACTCTGGTTCTTTTGGCATTGCTTCTTGATTTCAGTTTAAAACATCCTCCATTCATGAGGAATTCAAGCTCGATTGAATCTCCATTTTTAACAGGAGTAGGTGGTTCATCAAAAAATACTGCTTGCTGCCAGGCATTGGCTCTGGACTTGGCTCTCGGATCTGTAGTGATAACAATATTGTCTGTCAGGTATAAATTGAACCAGCCAATGACAATATTACAAATTCCATCTTCAATAACTTTAAGTTCCACCTCATATGGTTCAGTCCGGTTGAGATGCTTCTCAATATTATCTAAATCATTGAAATTGACTTCAACAACAGATTCAGGCTTTGTTAAATATTTTAAATCCTTCTGAAGGTGAACATCTTCACAATCATAAGTCTCATCTGGTGCTAAAACATGTATAATCTTATTCTTAAGATTCAATAGCTTTTTCGCTTCTGTTCCCAACTGGTACCTTGCATTTAAATGGTTACACTGAGCCCCAGCAACAAAAAACTCAGCTCTACCCGGTAAGACTCTAGCTTGTTGAGAGAGCAAGTTAGGCCAAGCATGCTGTAACATTTGGAGCACATGCTCTCCAAACAACCCAGCATCAAACATCTCCATGAGCAGAAGTGATGCTTTGCCCTTCAAATCATGACTGTCCATAGATGTAGACATCTTTTTTACTACCTTGATACCTTTTATTAGTTTGTTTTGGTACAAAATATTGTTTGCTAGTTCTGTCATTGTTTCTGATCCATCACAAGCCACAATGTTTTTAGCCCCAGCTTCATGAGCATATATTGACAAAAGACCAGTTCCTGTACCAACATCTAAAACTGTGTCTTGTTGAGGTATTACTACTTTATGGATAGCTTGCCTGTAGGCTTCATTACGGACATTATCATTCAACATTCTGAAATGCCACCTCTCCACAAGCATATTCTTGGCAGAGTTTAGGGTTTTCTCAACAGAAATGCGATTGGGATGTACTCTCAGTACTTTTTCAAAATGCGCCGAAGCTTCTTTGTAGTAACCGAGAATCAAAAGATATTTTCCGATGTCATTGCACAGATCAAGGCACCCTGGATATATTTTAAACGCTTTTTCAAAGTTGAGGAGGATGTCTTCAGCGCCACCTCTATCTAATATCTCGTTGTTGAGTTTGTCGAGAACATACCGGAATTCATCACGATGTCGAGCTGCTAGCTCTGGGATTTCGGTAAAAATCGCTTGGAAGACTTCAAAGGCTCTGCTGTACATCTCAGCGTCCTTCAATGCCCGGGCCAGTCCGATGAAGTTAGTCGACGTTGTAGAATCCATTTTATACCAACCAGAAAACAATGAATCCAGTCACGTAAAAACTAGTACTTACGAACAATATTACCGAAAAATAAACAAAGGACAGGATTTTTTGTACACAACAAGCTATACATATGGGCAGGCCTTAGATTAAGTATAATATAAGGGGGCAGGGCTGCGTTCACAACCTACGCTCGAGCGCGCTCGGAGTGCAACTAGGTCGTTCATAACCTCAGGAGAAACGCTCGGTTGTTATTAACTAGAGCGTTCACAACCTCCGACGGTTGCAACTTTTTACCGGTGTAATTCGATCGACGAAAAACACTGACATTGACAGCTGTCATATTTTCCGTTGTCATAGTTTGTTATCTACCTACATATCAAGATTTCTACAGTAAATTTCCAAATTTTCAGTATTTATCAGTTATCGATCGTAGTTACAGTCAGTAGATACAATTTACCTAAAAGTAACCGCAAAATAAAAACAAAACAAACGAACGTCCGGCAACTGTAACGTCAGTTTTGTCATGATAATGTCAACTTTGACGTATAACAACCGACTCGTTCTGAACCTTTGGGTAAGTTAAAATTTACACCAAACAACCGCACCCTGAGCCTCTGAACGCACCCCAGGCATTAGTTAAACAAAAGGAATGGCAGTGTCTATTTCATAGCTATAGTATACCTCTTACTTTATGGTCTATTTGTTCGACTTATGAGTTTCAGGCCGTCGATACACGATCATTTTTTGTCAGGCTTGATTGTCTACGGATATGGGAACAGCATTAACCCTTTACAGAAGCTTTACAGCATGTTTTTTTTATTCATATATTCTTTTGGAAAAAAAGTTATTCTAGGATACATAACCCTCAGCTGGCAAGTCACCAAGATCTATAAAAAATATAGAAGACCTGACATCTTAATATGTCTTTATTGTCATATAGGTATATTAATATATTTTGACCCATACTAAGGGTATAAGTAATTGTTCCGAAAGTAACACCATGCATTCTAGTTAAAAAATTCAAACTTTCCATAATGCTTCCATATTTGGTACAACATGCAGTGAGATCTGTAATTAATTATGTGATATACAGAAATTTAAAAAATATAAGCAACAAATACATTCCTTTAATCCTTAAATTGTTTATTTTGAACTAGATACCTAGGTACATTGAAAATGATCAGTGAAAAAGATATTAGAAGAATTTCATTCTACCAAGTTCGGGAGCAGTGAACAGATAAAACATTTCATTTAATCATTTCTTTATCCTTTCACTGGTTAGATAGGTATTATTTTTTATTCTGTCTGTGCATATTCTCTTGGCTTCCTATTTTACAGTGTACAACTTAGATAGATCATAATATCTTAGCTTCATATTCTAAATTAATTACAACACACCTTATTCTGGCTTACACTAAAGATCAGTGCTAAGTCTAGATTTTCCTTCCATAGCTTCAGCTGATCGTTGACCACTTTTGTTGTATCTAATTAAACGTAAATTAAAACACATTATAATAACTGTAAACAAGAATTTATTCCGTTACCAGAACTGATGACCACAACCCACATTTGAGTTTAGTCTCTTTTTTACAATGAAAAGTTTTTTTGAAACTTTGAATAACAGGATGCTTATCCATTGTCAAGCCCAACTGTCCATATTTATTGTTACCAGTTGTCCAAACTGTGTTGTCATCGAGTAAAATAGCAGAATGTCTTGAGCCACAAGCTACATCTTTAACATTTTTCATTATTTCCACACCATCCTCAAAGATGTTCACTAAAGATGGAACAGCACAACTTTTCAGTTCTTTCTGTTTATCCAAGATCCCTAATTGGCCCGTGTCATTCCATCCCCATGTGTACAAGTCCCCAAACTCGCTGATTGCAAAGGAATGCCAACCTCCAGCTGCTATTTTTGTGATTCTGATGCCACCAAGACCCTCAACAATTGTTGGTGAATCAAGAATATTTACATCTCCATGACCAAGCTGTAACCTCCTGGAAAATTAAAAAATACATTAAATATTGAAATATTTGCAAATGTGGCTGTGTAAGTAGGTAAGTATTGTTCACCGTCCATTGCCCCATGTGTAGACATCCCCAGTGTCTGTTAACAATATACAGTGTTCATATCCACATTGCACATCCACTACCTTTCCTGTGCAATGGCCTGTATCAATGTAACTGGGCAACAATCCTTGGTAAACAACTCCTTCAGTAGTCAGGAACACAAATGTGTCATTACAAGCAGCCACTTTCAAAATATTATCTTCTTTTTTTAGTTTTTTGGGCTCCTTTTCAAAGGGAACTTCTGTGTTCAACTTAATTCTTTTAACATCATCCGGTTGTTCCAAACTGATTGAATATATTGTATTTGTGGTTTTATTAACTACAACTAGTCGGTAGTCATTGCCCACAATAGCTAAACAAGAATGCTTGCATTCATCGGGTAATATTAATTCTTGGCACTGATTTTCTAAACCATTCCAGGCTCCAATAGCATAGAAATTATTATTGCTTTGAACTATGTTATATGACCAACAAATATGAACTATTCTTGAGTTATTGTTATAGATCGTTCCTGAGACGTCACGAAATCCGTCGATTATGTTTTCTTTTGCAATCCACTGCCCAAACAAATTGCTGCCGGTTACGTGGTACATGATACGATGGCACCTTATAGTTATGGAAAGCAGTGGAGTAGAACTCCGCGCGAGCAGGTCTATTTTGTATGAAAAGTACTTTTGCGTAAAGATAAATATTTCTTCATGAAGTAACAAACAAAAATTTGATAGCTAAAACCCGACGACCGTCAAAAACAATAGCTAAATATTACTATAGATAGTTTTTGGAATATAAAAAGTTTTAGGAATACTACAGCTAGCTATTTCAACGTAATTATCATAGTATATTCTTTTAGCTATTTCACCACCCGAAACTTTTCCCGTGGGAGTCGTAAGAGGCGATGGACAAACGCCGGCTGCCGGCGGACGACGACGCCGACGACGACGGGTAGCAAGCAGCGCCCTCCGCATAACAACGCCATTGAACTGCGAGCGATCACCAACTCGCATGCTCAGCGTAGGGATTATGGTAACTAACAACACACACTAACAATTAACAAACACCCCAAAGAAAGTAGGCATGGCGGAGCCCCGACACTGTGACAAAAAATGAGTCGTGATTGGTCGCGTGATCGACTTTATCATCATGACATGACCGATAGATAGCAAGCACATATTCAGAGACTTCTCAGTGATCAACATGTTCAGTAGGTACCGGATCTGATGATCACCGAATTCACCGACTTCTCCGATGCTTTCTAAATATCACGTTCTAACCGAACGCAATTTAAATCATGGCGGGCACCGAGAAATTCCAGCAGCTCATTGATAATTATTGATGCTGACCGAGCTGTCAAACCTGAAAAAGCGAATTGCGAAGAAGTTACGGCGCGACCTTCGGAGCTCACGTCACGCCTCATTGAAAAGGCGATAGAGTGAAACTGAGGATCCATAGTATTCAGTAAGTAGCTTGGCAGGAGCCGCCTGACGAAGCTTAGTACGACGGAAGGAGCGTATTGTCGAAGCTTGAGATAACGATCGAGATAAAGGACTTCTATGGCCGTATATGCGCCGCTCATGCGCCCCGTTCCCAACGAGACGACCATGATTCTAGAGCCACCTTGACACGCTTCTATACCGACGAACTGTCACACAAGACAGGATTGTGCTAGCTCTGTCTGAGCGGGAGTTTGGTGGTGCTCTTTTTTAAGAAGAGAGATAATACCCTCCTTATATTACAGATCCATCTCACTCTTTAGCCACGTCCATAAGTTCTTTTCACGAGTGATCTCGAACCGTCTCACCAGGAGAATTGACAAGTTCCAGCTACTAGGACAGGCCGGGTTCCGCAGAGGATATGGTACCGTAGATCACAGTCACACAGTGAGGCAGATTATTTAGAACTCCGAAGAATACTCAGCCCTTGTTTCTGGCTTTTGTCGTCTATGAGAAGGTCTTTGACTCCGTCGGAACCTGGGTTGTTGCTAGAATCCTTACAGCGATGGCAAGTAGATTATTGTTAAATCGAGGTGGGATGTCTCTACGAAGCCGCGTACACGCCCAGGAACAGCAGTCTAAACCCATTCAACTGCGCAGAGGAGTGAGGCAGGGTGATGATGTCACATCCCCGAAACTTTTCACGAACGCGTTGGAAAATATTTTTAAGATAGGCTGGACTGAAAAGGTACGGGCATTAACATAAACGGTGCGGTGACTGGATTGCTGATGTGATGACATAGGTAGTCTTAAATGGCGGAGTCGCTAAAGTAGCTGAACCGATGTATTCGGTCTATGAAACTAAAGTCATGATCAATGGCCACATTGATCCAGGACCGGTGGTCATACATGGTCATCTTCTCGAAATTGTTTCCGTTCCGAGTAAGTAGGTATAGCACTTCGGGCAGATTTTGCAGTTGGGTAAAAACTGTTTCCAGCTGCAGGACAGGGGTAGGATAGGCTCGGCAGCATTCGGAAAACTACATCCAGTCTTATTGTCATCCATACCGCAATGTCTCAAAACTAAAGTTTTTCATCAGTGCGTCCTACCATGTACCTATAGTAATTAATTTAATGACTCATGGACCTACGGAGCTGAGACGTGGACACTCACGTAGGTCGCTCAGCGAACTATGGAAAGAGCTATGCTCGGAGTTTCTTTGAAGGAAAGGATTCGTAAATGATTCGTAACGAATACATCCGACAGAGAACCAAAGTCCGGCCAGCCAGACCAGACCATATTTCGCGAAGACGTAGTGTAGCGGCGCGGCGGCGGCGCGGCGTCCGACCAGCAGCCTTAATGCCTTACTTGAAATCCATTACCAGTGAACTTTATAGGTACTCCAGTTCATGAAAATGTCTTATTCATGGAATAGAGGCAATTTACAATAATAATATGAACGGTAATTTTTGAATTAATTAAATAGGTAATTAATTAATATTTTAATTTTATAATTTCCCTGAACTGGACACTGGCAGAAAAGTGGCAAATCAGACGACACATTGCCATTTCGAAGAAGTCAACTTTAGACTTAAGTTGTTTAAACCAAGGTTTAAACTCGTCGTTCTCGCTATATTGCCATATCGAAGAAGTCAAGTCAAGTCAAGTCAAGTCACTGGTTTGTCTTCCTCTGTCTTCCTTCATTCACTCACTTCACATCTTCACTTCACTTCACTTCACTTCACTTCACTCACTCCAACTCGTAGCGAACGGCTTCTTTGGAAGGGAAATGCCGGTGAAAATTACCTTTATAATTTTTCCTTTCTGCTCGTAACACAAACAAAAACGTTGTAACTTTCTACAATCTCTAAGAATTTCCATTACAGTTATTATGAGCCTACCTCAGGAGTGTTCCTTTATGTAGTTGTAAATGTGATGCTAAAGTGAAATGCAGGCTTGTGATAGCAAATCAATATGGCCCTCAAACTTGGAAAATGTAGGCTTTGCCTCAAACTCGGGGACTTCTTCTCTATCTTCGCTTCGGATAACAATGTCCAGCTATCTGAGATGGTCATGGCATGTTCCAGGATAAAGGTATGTTTGCTCTAAAGCTCTGAAGAAACTGGTTGATCGTCGTCTTGATTGAAATTTGATTCTATTAATTTCGTCAGAAACAAGATCTCTCTTGTGCCTCAAATATTTGGGATCGAAACGTATAATAACCCCGACCGTAGATCTACCGTTCTTGTGATTTTAGGCGATTGTGTAGGCAAGTACCATTGAGCTATAGCAAACAGATTTTTTGGTGATGAAGATAAGATATGTATTCAGGACTCAAATCATGAATCGCTCTGACTTAAAGAAAGATGTTGCTGCTCATTCTAATCTTCTCTGATAGGTACAATATTTCAAATGTATACTCTCTGGTGCAGTAGGCGAATTTCGCCTCAGATGAGACCCTAAAGGTTGCGAGTTTCGGTTTCCGCCGCGTGAAAAAGGTTGGCTCCAGTTCCAAGTGTCAGCAGAACAATAATAATATTAATAATAATAATGCTGGACAATCCACACAGCATCATCTAGCCCCAAGCTAAGCAGAGCTTGTGTTATAATAATATAAGCAGAGCACAAGCTCTGCTTACATTGGAGCTCCTTAATGTGGTGTGCAAATATTTACCATAATTTATTTTACCTGGTATATAGCTACCAGGAATAATTTGTGTCCACCTACATACCAATCATGCACCAACTACTTTATTCACTAAACTTTATTCATCAATTTAAATAGTTGCTAGTTGTGTATTTCTGAATCTGTTTTATCTCATTAGAAGAAGACAGAATGAAGTAGCAATACTTCAGCAATGAGATTGAGCTTTAAATTAGCAGACTATTTCACAATCAGGGGTTATTAGTCCATCTTGCTAGCATAGTATATTCCTAGATAACATAATTATGTTATGTTGTAATTTGGTTCCTGAGTCTGTAGGGATATTAATGTCTATACTTGAGTGAGCCACCTTGCTTGTAGAATGTTGGTAAACAATGCCACTGACAGTTCAATCAGCTGATGAAGGGGTGATAAACATTTTTAATATTTAGGTCAGCTGATGCCTGTGAATTTGTATGTAAATACTAAATGTGGCATAGGAAAACGAGGCAGCCTTGTGAAATCAGCTGACTGTAATTTTTTTATCATCACATTCACCTATCCTTATAGAATGGAGTTTATACAAGCTTAAGGAAGATTAAATAATACTAGTTTTCTATGTCTGATGTTTAAGTGATGTACAGACAGAAGCGTTAATTGGTAACCCCCCTAATAGCTAAAGTTTACATTGCAAATCACTGTACGATTTACAAATCTTTTACTCAAATACTAAGAAACAAAAACGTAACACCCAGTGGGAATCGAACCAGACATCCAATCGCTCACATGACAAGTAATGCACGCACCAACCAACTAAACCAACGAACCAGTTATCAGAGCGTCGAAATTTTATGTTATTAGTGTTCGACAGCGGATTTTTATTTATGAGATCTCTTTACACTGGATAAGAAAAAAAAGAAGTATTTGAGGGTAGATTTAAATATAATCTTGGTGAATAATGAAAAGGTCACTAGCCATACTCAATTCTAGTCTTGACTTACTGGTTTGAATCATAAATGAATTGAAGAATATTGAAGGAAATTATGCAAATTAAGAATTTTGTGAGAACTAAGATCGCGGTGCTATTCGAACAGCAAATGAGTAATCAGGAGATTGCTCGTTAGCTTTGAATTACGGTAAGTTATCAACTTATTATTCTTGTGTCATAATCATTACGAAACAAATACATATTTTTTTAGTAAAACCTTGTTATCTTTAACTTCATTTAAGTATTGATTTGTTGTCTTACAGATAAAAACCGTGCGCTTAAGTGTAATGTGGGGGTGTGAATGTAAGAAGCAATGGCAGATAAACAACAGGAGTGTATTACAAATCAGTGAAGTCGCCACAATAATATTGTTGACATTCAGACTAGTTCGCCTTTTGCATCCACTCGTTCTACTGCTCAACAATATTTGATATCAACATCAACAGAAGGCATTTGCATGCAGCTGATATACTTACACAATTATCGAGCAGCAAAAATAGGACTGTCTGCTGAACTCCATCGTAGGGCATGAATAACTTTAGGTAAGTGATAATACTGATAATTCTCAACAAATTCGAACACCTTTATCTATGATTATTTCATCATAATAATGATATTTTTAACAAGTTAGTATTTACACGAACTAAATTAACATTATAACAGTTGACTTTTTTTTTCTTTTTAGGTTTTGGAGATGGATATCCTCTATGGGTCCTGGAGAAATAGTAAAAATAACTGGGCGCATGAATGACGAGCTTGAAGGTGTTGAAGGCCCAAATTTATTTTGTCCATGATAATTGTGCAGTGCATCGTACGCGGATGGTTTCTCAAGGGTTGTTCATCTCTACAAGGCATTACTGTTATTTCTTGGACATCTAAAAGTTCGGACCTAAATCCGATAGAAAATATGTGGGGTCATATGGTTTTAAATTGAGATCCGATCCGTTAGCCCTTGAAGCCCTAGCCTTTAAGCTATTAAGCGATAAGTATCACTAAATATAAAGAACGATAAATATCACTACTTACTAAACCCTAATGTAATTTTACCTTTTAACATTGTCAGAAAAACTCCATTTGACCTCATTTATTTTCAAAACTACCTGATTATTTAGTATTCCATGATTTACACGAGATCCAAATTGTTTAATTCATTAGATTAGCAAAGTAAACGAAAATCTAATGAAAACATGTGTATTCTCGAGCACTAAATCGAAAATGGAATATTATTTTTCAGGATAGGAAGCTATTTGTAAGTAGGCTAAATAATAAAATAAAACATTAAATAAATTTTTTGTGTTGTTGTTTGTGTAGGCAAATTTAAAAAAAAAAATAAACTTGTTTACCTGAAATTATTATTATTATTTTATTTTATCAATTACTTTAAATTCATACTAATAGACAAAAACTTCACTATTACACATAAATAAATGTCATTACATTACTAAAATTAAGTAGTAGTTAAAAAACAAAAACATCCACTGCAAGGATTCGATGACGATCATTACGATGTGCGGTGACAGAATCTCGGTTACACTAACCACTACACCATAGTTACATGTGATACAGGCTCGAAATTTCAGTATCGTTACTCCTGATAAAATAAATGTAGGTGTTGAAAAAAACATTTGTTTTTTATTTAAACAATTAAACAAACTTTATAAAAAAACAAAAATAAAAAATAATGTAAATTAAAATGAATATATAAATCTTCACGGGTTTGAACCTACATGCTACTGAATGATAACTATGACATATTCTGTGAGGGGGTTACCAATTAATGCTTCTGTCTGTACATCCATACATACAGTTCTTCTGAATTTGGAATCATAGTTGTAAAGAAGCAATCAATTTACAACCCAGGATATCAAAACTGAGATTTGTTAGGGCTTGGCATTATTACCAAGACAAAAATATCTGGTGATTATACTCTTCCGGTTTTGTCCACATAATGATGATTTCTAAATAGAAATAATTTGATTTTTCCTAGAATGATTAACAAAATATAAAATCTAAGATAATTAATAGGTGAAATCATATGAACTCTGTAAGGTGTGCATTATTTCTTTCTTTTTCATTCTACATGCAGAATGGCTCTTGTTTAAGAATAGTTAGATATAGATTTTTATTACATCTTTTTAGCAACTTGCTATTTATTCTGTTTAATTTTAATTATTGTATAAGAACTACATGTGTTTTAAAGACAATTTGAAATAAAATAATAATAGGTCATTTATAGGTTTATGTAAATATCCATTATTTCTTTCATCCATAGGTGTATGACGGAGATGGACTTCCAGATAAAGTATGTTCTGATTGCGTACAAAAGCTTAGCAGTGCTTACATATTTAAGCAGCAATGTGAGAGGTCTGATCAAGAACTACGAAGGAACTATGTTCCACCCCCAGGTAAGGTTTTGATTTATAGGAGTAACACCTGAGGCAAGCTAATAAATAAAGGGCAATCAAAATTGAAATAACTGTTGTTGTAGGTTTTAGTATCAGTCCACCTCCACCAACAACTCGGGAAAGTAGTGACTCTGCCTTTTCAACTCTCACGGACAGCTCAAACCTTAAGTCATCTTTCTCTGAAAATAAAGTTACACCAGTTAGTAGAGGCAGAAAACGAAGCGTTGAGAGTGATGTGTCGATGGGCAGCCGGTCCCAAGAAAGGCCAGGTAGCTCTAAGCGAGTGGAAGAACTCAAAAGGGCACAAAAACCGAAGCGCCCTCGATACTCCGCCGACTCTGATTATGAAGATAATGGGGCTTCTAGTATTGTTAATGAAACGGACTCAGATGAACCACTACTCAAAAACGAGCATGCATGCCCCCTCTGCCCTAAGACCTTCAAATGGTTGAAAAGCATGAAGGTTCACATGGCTCATATACACAAGGAAGGCACAGGGAAGAAAGCTAATTCAAGAGCCCCAGAAGTTAAAGTCAATATTCCCATAAAGAACGCAAATCAAACAGATCTACCAGAAAGTGATGATGAACAGATAAGCTGTGACAAATGTGGTAAGAAATTCAAACTGAAAATAATGCTGAAGCGCCATCAAGAAACTTGTCAGAAGTCACCTGCTAACCACCTACAAGCTACCTCCACGTCTCCTATGAAGGAGTTGGTGATCACGCTTGAGCCGATAGACGCCGTGCCGCAACGCCCCAAGAAACCCTCGTGCGAATATTGCATGGCGCAGTTCAAAACTGTCGACAACTTGGAGAAGCATCTGAGAGTGGTCCATGCAGCGACACGGAAAAAAACAAACAGCGAAACCAAGCAAGGGGGAATGCTAATATGCCTCTATTGCAATAAAGAGTATGAAGATTACTACATCTACAGTTCCCATTTCAATGGCTGCCCGATGAAAGAGAACTTTTCCGTTTACCAATGTCCCATGTGTCCGAAAAGCTGCAGTCGCCTCACCGCGTACATGAGCCACGTGAGGATCTCTCACGGGCACTACCACGGGCATGGCGCCAGCGCCAGCCCCAAGGTGGAGCCGGAGCTCCGGCAGCCCGCCGCGAGCCCGGCCGACGCCGGGGTCTTCGAGTGCCGCATGTGCAGCAAGAAACTGGCAACACAGGCGTTGCTCATCACGCACTTGGCCGCGCACATGTCCAATGTCGACGAGGACGACACGATCGCCGACGACTTTGATTCAAGGTAAATTTTCACTGTCTTTGTGTTACTACTTGTTTAGTTAAATCTTTATCGCAATGCCTGAGAAAATTAGTACAATGGTAGAATGAATAGCTCTGAATGTTTACTCGGAATAGTTGTTTGTTAGAATGTGTATTTCAGAGACGACACGGTAGCCGACGATTCGATGTCAATCCATTCAACTCAGAGCTCGCAACCATCTCAATCAGGGCCCATGAAATGCCGCTATTGCGACAAAGAGTTCACTTACAAGAAGTCTCTTGCATCGCACGAGCTGAGGCACACCGAGGAGAAGGTGACCGTGAAGCACGAGCCGCCCGACGGAGCGCCGCCCGCCGACCTGCTGGCAGAGAAACAGGACCTCGCCGACACTGCCATCAATCAGGAATATGATTCCGAATCTAGTCAAGATGAGGGGGAGGAAGATAACACGTGCGATATTTGCGAGAAGCAGTTCTCCTACAAACGTCTCCTAATACAACACAAGCGAACGAAACACACGATGGTGGCGGGGATGAAGCGAGCGAAAATAAGCCTTAAAGATTGCTCAGTCAGGTGCCTGATCTGTGAAGAGGAGATGAAAGTGAGTGCCATCAATGAGCACAATCAGAAGCACATCTCGGTGAATATACGACCGAGGAACATCTACACTTGCGCGGAGTGTGCTCAGAAGTTCAAGAGCTGCAGCAACTTGGCCAATCACATTAAACTGGTGCACAGGTAACCATTATTCATACTTCTCTAATCATAGGAAATTAAATATTATCCCGTAAATTACGGATTTCGACTCGAACGGAGGGCATCGGGTTCGTGTCCCGCTTAAATCCGAAATTTTTTAAAGATTATCCCGAGTGCGAGGGGTTACGCACTATACTAACAGAAATTCTCTAAACATATCAAAATAGATAGCCAACTTATTTATATTTTATCGAAGGATTTTGGGTAGACTTTCGCTAAGTTAATATTTTCTGTCTAAACCAGGTTGAAACAACAAGAGGTGCCGAAGCAGTTTGCCGGCGTAGACATGGCGGATTTTTGTGAGGTCGTTGTGACAAAAGCGGAACCTCTGGATGAATCCCAGAGTCACAACGGCTTTGGAGAGGTTAGTTTACTATTTAGCCTTTTTGAACTGAACAATTTTGAAACATGATCCGTTTCGGACGTTTGTCAATTATACAAATATGTACTATAGGTACAGGTTAGAGACTTTGCTATCTTTCAAAAGTAGATTCTTACCTACATTTCATGATGGCACTTAATCTCCCAAGTTTGCTGAGTCATTCATCTGATTATGTAGGTAAGTATCGACTATTTTAAGTTAGTGGTTTTTCGACCTTTTTTAAAAGTATGAAACCTAGAAATTTCACAAATTGGTGTTTTAAAAGAGGACCTTGTAGGTCGAAAGTGTTATGAAATGATCGGTTTCGAGATCTCAAAACTGTTTGTAATGTCGGTGGGATTCATACTTTTTATATGGAAAAAGGTCGAAAAATTAACCATTCTCATTTATTTTCGAAATAAAAATATCATATCGAAAAATTGACAATTCCCAATCAAACTTTTTTCGAAATATATCAATTCAAAAGTACTTATTGATTTGGAAATTTCAAAACAGATTATGAACATCGACTAAGTATGAAAGTCGTACATTTTGAATTACCTTGAAAAGTGTCGAAAAAATTACGTAGGTACGCTCCCTAATGTAACTGGTACCTTTAATATTTGCTTTAAGGCTTTTTGGCGACGCAAAAATAATTGCCATTTAAGTTTTACGGGACTCAACTGAAAAATTGCTTTTCTGTTGTCCTAGCGCAAAATAATGTGATTTTTCAAAAGTCTTTTCGTTTCTGAAGTCGTTATTACGCCCGCCCGAAGTTTAAAGTTCCTTCTACAGAAGTCATAACCATCTCTTCATTTCACCATTTATTATTATATGCTTCTAACAAATGTGCCAATGTCCTAGGTTCCGCTGAACGCAGCACCCATGGTAAATCTGACTGGGTTCACGTGCCCTATCTGCGGCAAGAAGATGCCGACGCTTGTGTCTCTCAAACGGCACGTCAACTGGCACTCCTTTGTGGGGAACAATCTGGAGTCGAAGCATGAATGTTTCGTCTGTAAAGAGGTAAGACTGTGTGCTAAGGAGTGATATGTGTTTACCTCACTTGATAATTCAGGTCTCATGAATTATAATTTTGTATTTCAGACATTCAAATTCAAAGGTCACTTCAAGATCCACATGCGCAAGCACTACAAGGACCCCAACCTCGACGCGTCGTTCCTGACGTGCTCCATCTGCCAGCGGCGCAGCAAGCACCTCCGCGCCGCGCAAGCGCACATGAACTGGCACAAGCAGACCCGCTTCCAGACCAAGGACTACCAGTGCTCCATCTGCAAGCGAGTCTTCCAGTACAGGAAGGTATACCTGTCGCACATGGCGGTGCATTACAAGAAGGGCGAGAGCGGACAGAACACGGTCGTCGGCGATATGGCCCCGAACAACATCGATAGGGCCAAGTACGACGGCACTTTCACCTGCCAGCTCTGCGGGAAGGTCTGCGACTCGGAAAACTCCTTAAAATGTCACACCAGCTGGCACAGGTCCAAAACGTTGCTGTACGGAGCTCGACACGAGTGCCAAATGTGCAATCTCCAGTTTACGAACAAGCGTCATCTAGAGCTCCACACGCGCTCCCATTACGAGGACCCCAACGGTGAGTTCAAGTGTAATATTTGCGGCAAGGGCTTCATAGACGAGGAGTATCACAGGAGACACGTCAAGGGACATAACTTCGATCACCAATCTCATAAAAAGAGAATAGAGAAGCTGCGGAAAGGGAAGGTGAAGTGTCCGATCTGCGACCGGTACTATCCGGATCTGGTGCACCTGATCCGCCATCTCCGGCGCACGCACCCCGAGAGCAAGATGATCAAGGAGGACCCCGACGCGCCGCCGCCCAAGTACTACAGCTGCAAGCTCTGCGCCAAGTCCTTCTACGACGAGAAACGGTTCAAGAGCCACCAGGAGTCGCATCTCCGCAAGCCCTGCTTCATCAAGTGCAAGTTCTGCGGGTACAAGAGTATATCAATGAAGAGTCATCTCCTACACATCAAACAGAAGCACATGACGAAGAAGTACGTCGAGAACCCGCTCAAGTGTCCGCGGTGCGACGCGGTGTTCGTGTGGGGCTACGCGCTGCACCACCACCTGCGCGACGAGCACGGCGTGCAGGAGGACTGGGTGGCGGAGCGCGACGACGCCGCGCTCGAAGGACCACTCAAAGACCTGCAGTGCTCCATCTGCCTCAAGGTCCTCGCCAGCAAGGGCAACTTTGAGCGACATCTCGACTACCACAACACTTTACGCTGCAACTACTGCTTCGAGTACTTCAGCACGCTGCGTTTCCTCGAGGGACACCTCGCCTTCACCTGCGACAAGAAAAACCTCGTCGGCGATACTGATCCCTATCCTAAACGCGTTAAGTGCGAGATTTGCTACAAGGCTTTCTCTTTACAAGTGAAGCTGGACTGCCACCTGCGGACGCAGCACGACATCAAGGTGCAGCGCGACCCGCACACCGGCACGCAGGAGCTCGTCTGCGATTACTGCTTCAAGGTGTTCGAAAACGAGCACGCGCTCAGCGGGCACAAACTCTACCATCGGACCGTCGGCTACTTCGGCTGCATCTACTGTGAGCGCAAATTCAACACGCAGACCGCCTTCCGCAAGCATAAGAACCACCACTTCACCGTGCACAACGTCGAGGAACCCTTCAAGTGCGAGCATTGCGACGAGACGTTTGTGCAGTTCCGAGAGATGATCTACCACATGCGCGACCAGCACGGCGACGACAAGGAATGGATCGTGATGCCCAAGGAGTCCGTCGAGGAGACCTGTTCCATCTGCCACAAGACCTTCTTCAACATCCACCGGCACATGGACTACCACGAGGAGAACAAGTGCAAGAAGTGCCATGAGTACTTCTACTCCACCGTGGATTACGACAACCACCTGTGTGCCATCGAGAGCGATGCGGAGGAGGCGCCGGGCGTGCCGCGCTCCGATGTCCCCTACCAGGAGTGCACGTTTTGCTTCAAGCCGATCACCAAGAAGGACTCCAAGAAGAAGCACGACATGCTGCACCGCACCTCAGGCGCCATCTCCTGCCGGTTCTGCCATCTCAAGTTCAAGACGCTCGACGCTTTCAACATCCACGCGTTCTCGCACCGCAGCCGCAAGTACACCAAGAAACCGCTCAAGTGCCGCATCTGCAAGGAGCGCTTCATTAAGTACGGCCCGTTTATGAAACACATGAAGGTGGTCCACAAATGCGTTAAGAAGAGCCACTACCGCGCGCTCGTCAAGCCAGAGCGTTGCGTCATCTGCGGAGAGACCCTACCCAATCTCCACAACCACTACCGCGCGCACCTTGCCAACCAGTGCCAGCTCTGCAACAAATACTTTACATCCTCGCGTCTCTTCGCACGACACCTGTGCGATATCATCGACGACGACGCCACCAAAGTCTTCACCTCCGACGAAAACATCCACGCGCTCATAAACTCCTACATGCCGAAAGACTTGAAAGACGATGAGAAGTTCTATGGTTATACAGATGATGAAGAGGAGGTCGATACTGAAATTCCACCGGCAGTCACTGTAGAGCAGGATAAGAAAGTGAAGAAGGTGATGAACGGGCCTACGAAACGCAAACCGAAGCCGAAACGGCTGACCCAGGAGGCTGAGTATGAGAGGGATCTCCACATGATGGTGCAGTCTCCGATTATATCGGACGTTCTGTCGCTGTACCAGAACGACGACGCTACTCAGGACGGCACCGGAGCCAGTGCGTCAACGTTTTTGGGAGAGGTTGTTTCTCTCACTGACGATGATTCTATGGACGTGAATGATATTGCAGCCCCCATCGTCATTATAGACGATGATTAGGAAATATTCTAGTTTGTTAAATACCTATTTCTTGTTATTATCTTCTGAAATTATGAGGTGAAATCTAATATTAGAATCAAAATGTTTTGTACTACGCAATTGAAACTTAGGTATCTTTTGTAGGTAAAATTGCCACAAATTGCCATAATGTGACAAATTTTGTTTGAGGCGCGATTATGACTGCCTATTTCATGAATCTAGGTTTTCTAATAATTTTTTCATAGAGTAATAATAGTATTTGATTGTAAATAACTCATCATGCTTATGTGAACTTGTCTTAGGTTTATTTGAATTGGTATGAATACGAGCTAAGAGTAGGTATATATTATTATAGTTCCTCTACTTACACATCTTTAGCACTGTTAATGATAATTTGAATATTAAGCTACGTTTGTAGTGAAAGCTCGCATTTAGTAGTCTATTCTAGACAAAGGTTTACTCAGTCTTCGTATGTACGGTTTGTACGCCGGCGAGGCGAATAGCGAGTAGAGAAATATATGTTTGGCTATGCTCAGCAGTGGTCAACGGCTGATGATGACGTACGATTTCCGTATTATGGGTTAGGAATTTATAATCTCTTAGTGGTATAAAGAGTAAAAAGTTGGATTATGCATTGGAGATAAACCAATTTTGACAGCTGTGCCGTAAATCACGCGCTCAGTGCTAGCTCGTAGTTTATTATTAGGAAATTATGTCTTAAATTATAGAATTTTTGAAGATATTTGCAATAAGATTGTTTTACCAAAATTAGGTAATTGTGATGGTTTTTTCTTGTTCATATAACTACCAATATAACGATTCCCGGGTCGGGCACAATATATTATAAATAATATTTTTTAAGATAATTAATAACGATTCTGCTAATATATTGTAGTAAAATCTCTTATTCATAATGATCCGCTAACTTAAAACAGCTCCTAAGTGATGTTATAGGACGGAGAAATAACAGTTTTTAAGTTAATTTAGGTAGACTTATTAAGAATAAGATTTTTTTTATGCATTCACACTCAAGTTACTTTTTGCTGACAAGCGCTGCTTATATTGTATCAAAATTCTAACTGACAAATAAAAACGAAATATGAAATGTATACTACCGATTATCGTTTAGGGGAACGCCACCGTGTTTTACTTTACAAATGGATTGCTCAACAAAAAGTAACTTCAAAGTGGGATGCACGATAATTCCACGTACCTAAATAGTCTTGTCTTGGTCCTTGTCTTTGTACATACAATTTATCTTCTAATTTTAGTTTATAGCTGTAACTTGTATGTCTAATTCATACTTCGTTAATGTATTTTCGAGAGTTCAAAGATGATTGCTATCCTATAGTTACTATCATAATGCATAGTTTGATAGAAGCAGTCAACAAAAACAATTGAAAGCTTAGTCTCTTACATATAATTATAGTGGAATGAGTGAATGAGAGGTATCTAGTTAGTTAGTTCGATTTATTTTAACAAATTTTTCGGTACATTTGTAAGAGCGACGTGATAATTGTTTCTTTATCAAAGTTTTATTATTAAAGTATTTTTTGCAATAGCAAATAGATATTTGGATTTAATTTGTGTGAATGAGCTGCCTAGTGTGTCAAATATTCGTGAATTGTTATGGAAATAAAAGATAAAACTTTATTTATTAATTTTTATTTAGTCAACATACACCCAGATTCCAGTGATTATTTCTGATAGTTAAAACTAAAGTACAGCTGTTAGATATCCTCAAGATTATGTTTAATTTGAGGGACATAAATGGGTTTAGTCAGTTTATATCTTACTATAATTCCTTTATGATCATGTTCTTAAGTTAAATTTCGACTAGTTAAAAGAAATACATGTCATTGCATAAACATAGGTAGAGGTATACCTAAATTTGTTAAGGCACCCTGTATTTATTTTTAAACCTATAATTATGTAAAAATAGAGTACCTACAGAATATATAAAGTGAAGCTGTTACGCTCATTCAATCGTTGAAAGAAAATACTTTAAATATTTGCTTGCTTTCAAATAACAGAAATAGTCACTAACTAAATAAACCGTTAAAGGCAGGTAATGTCGGGACTTCACTCGAACAGCAGAGAAAGTTATGAGTACCACACATAGATTTCAAGACTCGAGACAGTTTCTAAAACTGGTGGTCCATCGTCGAGTAAGAGGGGCGGCGCGGCGGTCTTCTCATTATTAGCATACTTGTCTTGTTCAGCATGCATTACTAATTTAAGATAGACTCGTAATTTATTTTGTATTAGTTTATTAACAATTTTATCGGCCGTTGAAACTGCAGCATTTCCAGGGCTCGTTTAAAAGCTGTAATATTTTTTCATGGCACCTATTTCGACGACCACTGTGGCGCGGTGGGCGAAGGTCCGCCTGCGACGCAGGAGGTTGCGGATTCGATTCCCGCCTCGGGACAAATATTTGCACGATCTGCAGATATTTGTTCAGGGGTTCTGGTTGTTTTCTATGTATAATAAAAAATATCTATGTATTTAATAATATTGTATTATGTATATCAGTCATCTAGTACCCATAACACAAGCTCTGCTTAGCTTGGGGCTAGATGATGCTGTGTGGATTGTCCGGCATTATTATTATTATTTAAACTAGTTTGTAACCGTACAAAAAAGTAACAAAATTGTAGGCGGCTCGCTCCGCTCGCCATTAATTTTTTTACATCTCTAAATCCTTCGGTCCTAACTCTCCTCCGCAAATGTATCCCCGAAAAAGTCGATAATTATAGCGGTTATTTCCAGTCTGCATCGTCTTAGCTTCCTAGTCTATATTGCTAGCTTCATAGAAAACCCACCCTGGGTTGGGTTCCAAACCAAACCCAAACTACTCCAGTGCAGTCCCGACTGATACCGTTATTCAATAACAATTGACATCTTGACTGACGCTGTACCCTTTCAATACATAAACACGATGTTAACGATATAAAACATTCATTATTCTATTAATTATTACAAAAATAGCTCATCGCTTTATACACAGTTAACGCTAATTTAATTTACAATTTGTTAATATAATTAACGTTAAAAATAGGTACCACTAACTAAATTCTTAGTATTATCGTTTAATAATTAATTAGGAAATAAATACAATATAAGAAACAGTTACTACAACTTCGGTAATGTATTTATGCCTTATCAAAATACCTTGGTGTCATAGATTCATTACTGGTAGAATATTCCTAGCTAGATGTATTTTACAAGAAATTATGCTTATGTGGACATTACACCTAACAAGGCAGTTTTGTACGTGCTTCTAATGTGGACTTTATGTTAAAGGCACAAAGTATTAATCTAAGCACAGTGCATGTTCTTATGAGCAAGATAAGGTTTCTGGCACTTTAGGTACAATGAGCCACACGAGTTTGCTAACACACTATTTTTGCTACAATTGGTCCAGGCCAATTACAAAAAGATTACAGAGGTCATAGTTTGAGCCTGTGATATTGACTAAATTTGTGAATTTAATAATATCTACTATCTATGATAAAAGCAAGAAGCTTCATTTGTCAGTCATTTTATAATTTGAAATGAAATAATCACCTAACTACGGTTAAAGTTATAATGTACCGAAGTTACACTTGATCAACCTTAAACATATGATTATCCGTTTTGACCGTAATCACGGATATCTGGAGTTGTCATCGCGAATAAATAGTGGTAGACACTATTCATCTTTACAACACTCCCATTGAACACCCCTAAACGTCCACTTTGCTCCAATTAGGTACTAGGTTTATCTACGAAAACATATTCCTGCACATCAGCTAAACTAAACATTTTAATATATCTAACTAAATATTAGGTGTAAGCCGTTTATAAAATAATCGATAACTTAACAATTTATTGCTATGTCGAACTGCTTCATAAAAAATATAAAATATCGACTCTTACTTAGCCAAACACATATTCTATAACAACCATTTGCGTAGAGCATTACTTTTGTAACAATTCAATCTGACTAGTAAAATGCTCTTAGATGTTTATAATTTGATATGACATGACATGACACATTACAGGCACAGATTCCATCGCACCTATCTATTGGCACTGCAATCACTTTTATAAGCCTTGGGCTAATTCCAGTACATACATTACACTGAATTATTTTAAGACAAATTTGAAAGGGAAACAATAAATCAGACGGTACAAAAAATACTGTGTTTATGATATTGCAGTAGATATAAAATATAAAGTGCCACTTTTTAAGCCTTATACTTAGGTCATTATTAAATAAAAACAAACTAAATTATCAATTAGAATATTAAAAAATAAGTAAGCACAAAGTATATACATATAGTAATCATTGAAGTGACAAATTTTTTTGTCAATTATTCCTTTTCCTCTTTTAGCATTCACATACAAATCTAAAACTGATCATTTAAATCAACGATCGAGCCTTCCGTGCCTTTGTTCGTAACTTAAACTGTAAAACAAAGTAGTATTTGGCCTCTTTCACTTGTTAACATTGCTCCACAAATACCTATAGTCAACAGCATCTGACAGTAAATCAATAGGCAGTGATGGGGTACATAGCTCGCAGCAGCAATATCCTTGGAGCTAGAAGATGGTCGACATTCGAGGAGGGGCAACTACTAACTGACGCAGAGCAGTGAGCCCTTCATAAGGTGTATATAATTCATATCAACATCTAGCAATTTCCCACTATCTACATGTACTATGGATCGTGGGTAATTGCTAGATGCGGGCAGCGCAAGCATTATGTATTGAAACCTTCCTACAACACAAATTATGAAAACAGGCACCGGGGCAGGAACGTTCTCGGAAGACCTCAACATCCACAAAACAACAGCGCTGGGTGCCCACAACTCCATCTTCCAGGCGGAATGTGTAGGTATTATCCAGGCCATGAATGCAGTGCTGAGAAGGAAGATCACTGATCAAAACATCAGGATCCTCTCGGACAGCGCCGCGGTACTACAGGCCCTGAACAAGAGAGAACACAACTCAGGACTTACCATACAGTGCCACCACCTGCTGGAACAGGTAAGTAAGTCCAATAGAGTCACACTGCAATGGATCAAAGGTCATAGCGGATCCAGAGGTAATGACGAAGCTGATGCACTGGCGAGGAGAGGCTCAGAGTGGCAACCAACAGGACCCGAGCCAATAATTCCCCTACCATTTAGCCAAGTCCGCTCATGGATCCGTCAACATACTGCTAAACAACATCAAGAGTACTGGGCAAGTATTACGGATTGTAGGCAGTCAAAGGAGGCCTTCCCGGTTTTTAAACCCGAGATTCTCCCGCAAACTCCTTAATCTGAAGCGTGATAAACTCCGGCTAATTGTCGGTGTGATCACAGGACACTGCATGCTTAATAAACATCTCTTTAAATTGGGTATCACGGACAGCCCTCTATGCAGAGGGTGCATGAATGCTGAGGAGACGGCGGCGCATGTGCTTGTAGAGTGCGATAGCGTAGCTTCTCAAAGATTGCAATACCTCGGGAGACCGAGAACATCTAGGGAGGCATGCACCGGCGTCAGCGAGCTGCTGGCTTTCCTAGAGGATATCGGGTGGTTAAATTAGCAGACCCCACCCGTCACGCAAAAAGGGCCCATCTGTGGCCTAGTTGCGGAAACCAGTCCAGTAACAAGTAACAAGTAAGTAACAACACAAATTAGGCTCGTAGATAGTCTGCTTACGTTCATAACGAATTGTGGCGCTGCTCGACGGATATACATATATTTAAAATATGAACTTTTAAGTTAATACAAGTAATATTGTGAGTCTATTTATTGTGATTGTGATTACACGTACTCCATCGCAGTAGACGTGCCTAACGGTAGCCGTACAATATAAAATAATACAAACATGTCCAGCATAGATAACGTAGAATATGTAGAGGTTTATATCCGGTGGAAACATGTCAGCATAGATAATAACGGAGAATATGTAGCTGTTTATATGTGTTATCGGGTGGTGTTGTCAGTCCCAATCGTCGTCGATGTCGCTGTTGTCGCTGAGGTCGGAGTCGGAGGAGTGTATGGCGCGGCTGCGCTCCTCCAGCGCGCGCGCCAACGCGCCCGCCAGCCCGCACGCGCCCGCGCCGCCGCCGCGCACGCTGCTGTTTGAACTGCTCGTGGAGCGGGACACCTCCTGCGGATAAATACAATTATAATAATAATGCCGGACAATACACACAGCATCATCTAGTTCCAAGCTAAGCAGAGC
>OZ007522.1:2107824-2162605 GCA_963931895.1 Eupithecia pulchellata
CTTCATGATCCTTTATCCAATAGAATCCTATATATAGTGATCCTATATATCCCTATACAGGGATAATAACCCCTGGTGAACACAGGTCATAGAATATTTATGTGATATGAAAACTTAACTAATCCAAACCTAATGTGTTAAATTTTGTTAAATAAATGTCCGAAGCTGGGTCGGACCGCTGCCTTGCAGTGGGAGAGCCCTTTAACGCTGTTACAGGCTACATATACGGGTGGAAGTTCATTTCATTCCGACATCACAGCTTGTGTCTTTCAACTACAAGTCTTTCAAGACACAGTAATGCAGCTAACTTCACATAATCCAAGTATGTGAAGTTAGCCAAATAAATTTAAAGTAAGTAACGTACGCGGCGCGGGCGGATGCACGACAGGGCTTCGCTCAGGGACCGGCGGCGCCGCCGGCAGCGCGGGCGGTCGGGACACTCCTGGAAAATAAAACATGTATTTATATGAATGGACATTTTTAGGTTATTTGTAATTTATCATGATTGGACAGTCGTCGTGCAAAGGCTTTAGCCCCGCAATTTTTCATGTTATGTTGTATTAAGAGAAAGCACAAGTGCCTGTAATAGCAGAATGGTAAGTTTAATTTAACACTAAATTTGCAATAAAGCTATATTCTTTTATTATTATAGAGTACATAGGTTGTTAGTGTTATTTTATTTTCTTTACTTAGATTTATAGTTGTACAACTAACCTTTAGCAGGTTTAGCCTGGTCCAGGTCCTCTTTGACGGCGTCCAGGCCGCCGTGCGACTCGATGAAGCCGTAGATGAACTCCCGGGTCTCGTGGTCCTGCAGCTGGGTCTCCGAGACCCCCGCCTTGCTCAGGAACGAGCGGAGGTCATCGTTCGGCACGTTGTCTACGTCGAAACCTGACGAACATTATTTAAGTATTGTAATAGAAGATAGAAAATATTTTTATTAAGCATAAAGCTAACTATACACAGCCTTAAAACTATACAGGGCGTCCCACAGCTATGCCACATGGAGGGAAAGTACCTTAAATATTGTAGATAGAACATCTTACTGAAAGAAGACATTATTTTAATTAAAATAACAATTTAAACGGCATTCATAGATTTTTGAATAGTTACATGGGTGAACCGGGAACGGTATGCCGGCACCACACGAGAAAAATAATTACCCTGTAGCTTTATAATACCGATCGAAAGGCTTATATTTATATAACTAAATTAGGGCTAGTATTAACAATTGAGCTAACTGCAGGCTGTGAAAACAAACTACATGTATCTCAACTGATCCATACCAATTGGAAGTGTACCCAAGATGCTGACTGCATTGCTTCGCTGTATGGCAATACCAAATAAACTAGTGTACAAGATTGATTACCTATTTTAGTGTGTAGTGTTCAAGGCAATAAAGCCTTCAATCAGCATTATGCTATAATGCACACTGATGTCCACCCAGCGCTGATTTTCAGTGAGTAATATTGTTTTGTTTTGTATTTTTAAAGTCAGTGTGTATATTAAAACAGATGGCGCCATGTTCAATGTCATAAAACATTTAATCTGATTGGATAACTGGATCCCTGTACCAAAGGAGTAGAAATAACGAAGAGATTTACTTTGCCAATTAAGAATCCATTCTTTAAAGGGGACTTTTTTTATTGATGTTTACGAGCTTAACTAGATCGCGCTAGTAGTAAAACAACAAACAATACGCTCACGTGACAGATATGAAAATGTGCTGTACTAGTACAGGAATAAGGTACCTTTTTGCGCATCCCAGCCCACGTGCGATATGTGCTTGAAGTCTTGCGGCATACCAATGTCCGCCTTCGTGAT
Organism: Eupithecia pulchellata; assembly: GCA_963931895.1. Taxonomy (NCBI): domain Eukaryota; kingdom Metazoa; phylum Arthropoda; class Insecta; order Lepidoptera; family Geometridae; genus Eupithecia; species Eupithecia pulchellata. The sequence goes on from OZ007522.1 coordinate 2,109,649, forward strand.
CTTCCGACCGCCTTTCGCCTTGCTGCCTTTCTTGTTTGAGAGCGTGTTGTAGTTGCTGTTGTTTGCTGCGATATTATTATAATAATATTAGCAAGTTCGTCACATATGTAGGTATATCACAGGTGGGTGTCTTCTTGAAATTTTTTTAGTCATCCATCTTCACTTTTTTAGGCAAAGCGATAGAAAGTCCCATCATTTACAGTCTAAAAATCTAGTCTAAATATTAGACTCACGCAGTTGTCATTATATACTGAAGTTTGAGTGTTGATCATACTTTATCATATCCACCAGCTGTTTAATAATAATGTTGATTTGAACAATCCACACAGCATCATCTAAGCTAGACCCAAGCTAAGCAGAGCTTGTGTTATGGGCACTAGATAACTGATATACATACTACAAAAGATTACATAGATAGATATTTTTACTATACATAGAAAACGACCAGAACACCCTGAACCCTGCAGATCGCATAAACAAACAAATATCTGCGGATCGTACAAACATTTGTCAGGCGGGAATCGAAACCGCAACCTCCTGCGTCTCAGGCGGACCTTCGTCCACCGCGCCACAGTAGTGGTCGTTAGCCTCCATTCTGTCTAATAGCCGGCCGCGGCTGTAGAAGCGCTCGTTGTTGTTACCTGGCAGGCCCGGCATCGGAGTCGCCTTAGGCGGCAGGGCGGGCGCCGGCGCGGGCTCGGGCTCCGGCGCGGAGGTAGGGATCGGCGGCGGCGCGCCATTCTGTCTGATGGCCGGGTACGACCGGCTCGCAAGGAGAGCGCGTTGTCGCTTCTCTGTAACAATAATTTATTTATTTATAAAAGGAAAACCAGCGGCACAAACAAAAAATTTAACACTAAGAAACTAGAAACAGTAGGCTATTAATAGGTTATAACGGGAAAGAAGAATATTAGTTACATAAAAAGTGTTAACAAGCTAAGGAAATACAATAAATAATACATACAAATAGTATATAGACCGCACATACTTCAGGAAACCTATTACCCAGCAGTAAAATCCGGCTATGGATTATGAGATGATATTTTAGTTGACAATGTCCGTTAGTTAGAGGAACACTGCGCCTGCGCCTAACAGAAGACTGGCATAAACCAATGATGGTGACAATTATCATAAGTTACGTGTTTTGATTTGACCTTGATCGACTTTTACACTTATAAGTAGATGGACTTGCCCTTACGGGAACGCCAGATGCGTAATCTGCTATTGCCGAAAAACTAACACTACATAAAGCAGCCTTCGTGGATACAAAAGCCATTGATGATGATGAGAACTTGTTCGGAGACAAGTGCTGCAATGACCTGAAGTGAGCTACGAACACTTACCATCTGAAGTCATTTATAACGTGATATTTACCATGAATTGAGCTGAACTTTAGTGTCTTGTGTCAATAACCATGATAGTTTTAAAAGTTTTACTTACGATCTGTGTGTCCACAGAGGGTTGTTATTGTTATGCCCCCGGGAAAAACTTTAATGTGTGGATGATGCAGATCTGACCATCTGAGCGATTGTGACCCCACTAATATCCCACCCATTAGTTAACCTTTAACGGTAAAGAAGCTGTTTCTTTTCCAAATAAATTGTTTAATTTGACTGTCGTGAATCTGCATTCAGATCGATCAATTTATGTGAGTATAATAATAGATCGATTTTGAGGTATTGTCTGCTTTCATACTACAGGAATTAAAAAACATTTCTTTTTTACCACATCGCGAACAATAGACAAAGGGATTAATAAAATAGTTAGTAGGCGACGACAGTAAATGATAATAATTATGAATGCATCGAGGGTTCCTGTGTTCTCTTATAAAACAGATGACAGCATTGTTGATCACATTATTTCACGCGTTGAATCTGTTTTGATTTAGTACCTATTCATAAATCTATTGTTAATTGTACAAATAAAAAAGATATCTACTCTAGATGTAAATGAAAATGGCGCTGTTTTGTGCGCGCACATGTTATACACAATACAATATGTTGAAGAAAACTTAAGCTCAAGTAATAAAACTGATGTATAAAGTACGTTATTGTTATTAGTAATAAAAAGAAAAAAACCTATAAAAAACCCGACTGTCTTTTCACTTTTATGAGCGCTTGTTTTATTTTGATGGTGGTTCTAACAACTTTCGACACATCGTCCTACATTTATTAGAGAAACAACAACGGCAGAAATGAGTAAAGTAAAATGTTACAAACCTTCTCGTTTGATTTTCCTTAGTTCTATTTTCTCAATAAGTATAGTCCGTAGGAGCCTCGCCTCATCTTCGTTTGCGAAATTAAATGCTGTCATGTAGTCCTGCAAATAAATTAAACAAAAACAATTAATGTTTTATGGCTAAAGTAACAGACAGTGACGTCAATCAGATGTAAGATGATGTTATGTTATTAGTACATAGCATCATGTAGTCCCGATCCCGAGCTAACCAGAGCTTGTGTTATGGGTACCTACTAGATAGATGGCTGACCTACTTAATAGAATGTATCACAAATGGATAAATTATTTAATATACATCGAAAACAACCAGAAGAAATGTCAGCAGACCGTATAAACATTTCTCCCGAGAAGGTAATCGAACCACAACCTCCTGCATCGCAGGCGGACGTTTGGTGAAAGGTTTTTTCAAATCTGTCCAGTAGTTTCGGAGCCTATTCAATTCAAACAAACAATCAAATATTTTTTCTTTTTAGTATGTATTAGTATAGATTATTTTCCTTGTGATTTGTTATGTTGACTACTTTTATAAATTAATACCTGTAAGAAAAGATTTTAAATATTTTTATTTTAAATAAATAAAAAGCTGATCGAGCAAGCCTTCATAATACGAGCATTCATCCCTTAAGTCGAATATGTATTCGTCATCAGGCGGACGTTCTCCCACCACGCCACAGAGGTCGTAAAACGTTTACGAGTAGTTACATGTGCGAGGTCCTTTATTCACGTGCGTGTGTACTGAGATCTCACTTTTGAAATACTCTATTGCAAATACAAACGCGCTACACAATTACGACACGTCAGCGGCGCAGATTCGGACAAAACCGTATCCTTACCTATACCATATTTTGCACAAGGAATGCGGTTAGAATTAGAGCACGTTGTGACTTTCCACGTTTTGGACAAGGAATTCTCTATGTCATAGAGAAACAAGGCCCCGTACAGAGTACAAATCGGTTTCCGAAGGCACATACTTATTGATTTCACTTAGCCATGACCGGAAAGACTAAGTTCACACATCCTAGAGCTGAATATTTGAACATGTGAAATCAGTTAATAGGTCGTGATTACAATCACGTTCCCTCTTCAAGCACTTAACAGTGTTAAGTTCGGGCGGTTGGCGTTTAAGGTGTTCCCTCAAGCAGTGCCTAAATTAATCATGTAGATAATTTTAACATTAGGTAGATAAAAAATACTTTATTATAATGACGTTCTCTGGTTCTTTTTCTTTGTGTGGTACCTACATAAAGAAAATAAACATTTCAAAGAGACGTACTTAGACTCAAGGAAGTACAAAGGATGGCCTTATCGCTATGAGCGATCTTTTCCAGGCAACTTTGGGATGGACTGGACATGATTTCCTTCATAATTTCCTTATTATTTCACACCAGTTTGAAACTGAAGTGCTCACATAGTCGTCGGTCGCGCGCGACCATCTCGGTCTGTATTGAGCATATTATTTATTTGATAAACATAATAAGGAAATCAAATCAAAATAATTACTACATAATAAGGAAATCAAATCAAAATAATTACTTTAATTGGGGTATAATAAAATTAATCCATTATAAGGTAAAAATAAATAACTAATAAATAAATCATAGGGTATGTATAGGAAACGTTTGAGTTACATTTTGTATGAAACTTTAGCTTGTGAAATCACAAATGGCCGCCCATATTACTAAACCGCCCCGCTACATGGGTATTTAACAAAAATTTAATTTTCATACGGAACCCTAACTTTTTTGAAAATATTATATAGCCTATGTTCATCACGGAAAATTTACGATTCTTATGGTGAAAGAATTTTTCAAATCGATCGAGTAGTTTCGGAGCCTATTCAATTTAAACAAACAATCATTAGGCTAGATTAACGCATTCAGTGCCCAGCCTCTGCGGTGCGACCTGGAGCAAAGGGGCGCCGCCGCCGCGCACCCTATAGAACTGCAGATGGATCATGGGCGTCTTAGGACAGGAAAGTCTTAAGTTAACCAGGTGTCACAAGTGAATTCCGCAAGCAGTAGTTAGTTATTTTGCACATACATACGTTGACCAATTATTTATAAACGTTTTATTAAAGTTAAGGAGGTTTAACTCTGCCGGATTCCTACATTATGAGAAGTTAGTTCAAAATGTGGTTAAATGTTAGTTGTGTTGTGGGTTTCAAAACTTTACTCGCAACCTGTCTCGCGATAGATTAGATATCTTATAGGATATGATGAATCGATGACGCATTGATGTATTTATTTATACATTTGTATTAGGTATATTTCCAATAAATTCTCGCGTGACTCACGAATGGGAACGTAGGTAAATCTGTGTTGACACTGCCGACATTTGGCCTCTAAATCCTCTGATAGGATACAATGTATAGCAAGTCAGTGACCTGAAGGTTTATCAAGTGCTTCATGTAACTGTTGAATGCCTTTGATTAAGGTGATGCCGTGTCTACCTATTACGGTTCCAAAAACCTGTTGAGACAGACGGTTTTCAGTAATAGGGTCACGCTGGTCGGTACTCTTTTGGTACGGAATCCTAAAATATGTTATGGCTATATCACATCACATGAGCGAAGTCGCCCGTTTTTTTGTATAATACCAAAAAGTTCATGGTAATGGGTAGACCAAGAGTAGACCTCTGTATTTTTTCAAAGACTTTCATCCATTAAATTGAATACATATGGTTGTTCTGTGAATAATCATACATAATCAGTAGGTCAGCGTCATCGCGTCACTAATGCGTAATAGGAATTTAAAATCGATATGAAATCAATGTCTTTTAAGATGAGTCACGAAACAAAATCATTGAACTTGAAACTATAGAGTATAATAGAGTGTTATACTCAGAGTTATGTTAAAGAAGACAGTGAGAGAGAAAGATGCTTTATGTAAGCAGACTATTATGAATGAGGGGTTTAGAGTCCAACTCTACCGCCCCGCCCCGCCCAGAGGCGGCGATCGAGAATTGAAGAGGACAATGGACATCATTATTATATGATTATTATTTTTGATTATACTCTATACTATACTCTTTTGGATAAAATAAATAACATTGTAAACATTTCTGTAAAAACAATGACGACCTATGTGCCGCGGTCGGTGAAGGTCCGCCTGCGACGCAGGAGGTTTCAGGTTCGATTCACACCTCGGGACAAATGTTTATACAATCTGCAGATATTTGTTCAGGGTCTTCTGGTCGTTTTGTAAGTATAATAAAAAATATCTATCTATTAACACATTACTCAGGCTTTATTACTAGGCAGTGATTTTGATGGAATACCACCTAGGAATAGAAAAAAAGGCTCTTGACACAGATGAGTGGAAGAAACAAGGGGAGGCATAATGTCATAGGACAACTTGATCAGCAACTTGGAGGCAAAATGTTTTTTTATTATTTAACGTAAACAACAATAACTTACCATATAATATGTTATGTAATAATGATTAATGACCTACCTATTGTAACTTGTTCAGTACATAAAGGCATTATTTAAATTTTATTATAAAATTTTTATTTATTTAGTCTAACAATGTTCTTTTACATAATTCAACAGTCTGCAACATAGTTGCACCGCACCAAGAATTAAATACATTGTTTTGCTGCTTCACTAGATTTGACCTTGACACTTAACACATGGCCCACAGGAGCTAGTTTTGTCTGTCTCAAAATAGAAAGAGTTTTATAAACAATGTATGCTACGTACGCAAATTTAATCTTACTGACACTCTATCTAAAGTCCTGTTTTCTTTGAATGATCAGTACACTAATAGAAAATAGGAATAGCTGAATTTACTCACCTCAGCTTCAAAAGTATGCAGGAAAGGCCGTGGGCTTTTGTATTCAATCTGTGTATAGACTTCATGTTCCCATATAAGAGCCTTCCGGTACAGGCAGTAGACTCGGAAGAAGTAGGAGCGCTTGGCATTGTCCTTAATGAGACAGAGAACTCCCGTGTCTCTCTTCTTCCACTCTGAGTGTGCTGGTCCTTCCGTTGTGAAGATTTGGACTACAGCTGTTGCTAAGCTCTGCAAAAATTATAAATAATATAGTATTTTTATTTTTATTCAGTTTTTTTAGTATTTACAGTATTAGAATTATAAATAATGCTAGCTCACACATCATCTGTTTAAATATGTGTTTTTGGTTGACATGTAGATAATGCCTCGGCATTCTCTCCCTTAGTACGCTTTGTAGTGCAATAAAGTTGTTAAATAAATAAATAAATAGGCAATATAGCCTTATTAAACCAGAATAGAAATCACAATTTGTGAAAAAATCAACAATTGTAACAACATGTTCTTTATTATGTGAGTAATGGCTGGAGATGTCATGGCATGAGAGTAAATATCAAAGGATATTATGTTAGTATTGGAGTTCAAATAAAATATCATGTATAAAATTTATCCAGCAACTTTCATGTTCAAATTGCTAGTTTGTAAGGTCAATTTTATAGCACTTTCTCCTTACCCCATAAAAGCTTATGGAGATAAATTGCATAGCCAGCTACTTTCCTTCATTAGATGACAGAGCTGTTCTACAGGTGATGTCATATCTGCATAGTACAATGACTTCTGTTTTGATATGCAGGGCTGATTTTAAATACAGAATATTTCAAGGATGTACCTACTTCTAATAAATTAATGGTGACGAAATTTTCATCATAACTATTAAGAAAACCTATGTCATGATTGGGTAGGAAACATATCTTCAGAGAATAGTCAAAAAGCATAAAAAATTGTTTATCTCGCTGATAGGACTATGTACGGAATGATCTGCAGGCGTTATCTCACTGCTATCGACTGATAGTTCACTGATATGCAAGTACGTATAATAATCTAGTTCCTGAATCACGAGAAGTACCTAAGCCCTAATCTCACCTGGCATTTTGGTCCAATCAGACTGAAAACTTGTTCGTTTTCTTCCCTTGATAGCAACACACTAGGACGATGTTCTCCTCTAGGCATTTTGTAAGGATAAAATCACAGAAACACTAAATTACACACAACTTGAAGCCAACGATGTGTCAGCCACCACAACTTTCCAACATGTTTTTGTAGGGTTTACCGTAAATGAGCACTCGCACAAGATACGACATGAAAATAAAAGCATTTCTTACGATGTAGAAATACTAATTATTCAAGGGTTACAGCAGTAAACGCGAAAATTCAAACATATTTTGCAATACACTTTCTCCAATACCACATCCGTCCGATTGTGAAAAATGTCATTTTCTCGAGAATGAATGAACCACAGATGATACAAAATCAGCTGTCAAATAAACTGACATCCTTAGTTTTTTTCATTGCCAGTACAAAAAAATATTTACAATATGAAAACGGAGACTGTACACTGCGTTGCTCACTTAGGTTGCTCATAATTCGTAAATCAATAGATGACAGATTGAGAGACCGAGGTCCGGACTCATTTTTTGACGAATTTGAATTCGGTATAGTAAAATCATAGACACAGATAATTATAATACTATAATAAAGGAAGGTAGTGGTTATATTCTCTTTGTAGTAAAGTACCTAATGAAAATATAGATTTACGGATCAGTTGAGCTACATGTAGTTTGTTTGCAACAGTCTGCAGTTAGCTCAATTGTTTCAATTGTAAATACTAGGTTTTATTAATTTTCTTTGTCATTATAGGCTTTTTGCCCACTTAATGAAAAGAGGCTCTTGGTGCTATAATTACCACCGTGAGATCCGAGATTCTGCCGGGTGGTGCCGGCATAGAATTTCACCACCCCAACTCTTCCCGTGGGTGTCGTAAGAGGCGACTAAGGGAAACACACCGGGGGGCGGGCAGCAGCGCCTTCTGCAGAACAACTACACCGAACTGCGATCCCCAACCCGCATGCCCAGCGTGGGGATTATGGGCAATAACCCCCAAATAATGATGCCATCTATGGCGCTCATTAGGGGAGGCCTATGTCCAGCAGTGGACTATTATAGGCTGGTGATGATGATGTTGATCTGAGATTCTGTAAAGTCCTGATAGAACTAAATACGGACTTATTGCTATTAGATATGCCCTTTTTCTCTTCCTTCCTGGAAAAGTTCTACTTTAAATTCAGAGGAGGGCGTTGTCATCTGAGAGTTTCTAAACTTCTGCAGGTGCATCCGTTTTTTTATCCTGTAATCATTCTTTTATGTTCTATATTTAAACGATTTTATTATTTTTCGAAAATATATTTCCTATACCTAAATTTTGATTACAGTAATGGCATTAAACCTAATAACTATTTTTTATTCATGTGAATGTGAAATGAATGATACATTCACATAGGACAGTCATCAACATCAATAACATCTAGCAAGACCACCACGGCTGGACGTAGCCTTCCCCTTGGCACAGAGCGGAGCAATAAAGTAACTTTCTACCCATCTTCCCTATCTTTAAAATATAAAAGGGTGTTTAGTGAAAATTAGTAGTAGGTATGTTTGCTTCTTTATTGAAAAAATTTAAACCTCTAGGATTACAAATTCTTACGTACATATATATACTAATATAACTACATTAAATATGTATTTACACAGCCAAAATAATAATGATATCCACAGTTCATTCAGCGAAACATCACAAAATAATATAATTACGTTTAAGGGTTAATGTACCTACTAGGTATGTATTTTGATTGTTCTTTCCTATTTACTAAATAAGTTGATCGTTAACAGAGATTTACTCATTAGAAATGAAGTCTTATAAAAAAAGGTTCAAGTACCAATAAGTAATTATAAAAAACCTTTTGAAGTCGTACAATGTGTTAGAATAGTTACATTCTATCCATATCTCTTCTCTGTGGAGTACTATATTGTTCGTTATTTCTATATCGTATGTAATGTAATACCAACATTTTTTAAATCCTCGTCAAATCGAAACCATTACTATGAATAATGTAATCATTGTTGTAATTCTAAGGTGGATAATAGAATTAGGGCCTTGGCTTTAGCGCAGTCAATAATTATAATTGCAACGTGACGTGTGGTTTTCAAGCTGCGATGAAACCTTGTGAGATTAACGCTGAAAAATTAATGTGTCAACACCTGCTTCATCTACTCAGCAAATTACAGTGTGACCTATGCGCATCGCATCAATGGTTTATCTATTGAAATTTTGAAAGATAATGACTAACATTAAAGCCATTTATATCGGGATATGCCAATGACACATGAAACTGTATCGAAATATTGGAAAACTAAATTAATTTAATGGTTTATCTTCTCTCGTATCTATTAAACATGTATCTATACCCGACTGCGCAAGATGCTTATGTTATTTATTTAGATTAGGTATTAACTTGTAAGTACATTAAGTACCTTATGTTTTTGTGCAGATTGTGGCAGTTAAAATGTGCAAATAAAAGGTGATCGCTTCTTTACCTAGTTTTACATGTTTGTTTTTTTATATTTCTGACTTTCCAAGAGTCCTGAAGGTCTATAGGAAATTAAGATATTAGAGTTTACACGACATTATCATAGACATTACAAATAGGCCTAAAACGTTGGATTTAATTCGATGTTTAGAGACAATTATGTGATTCTATTGTTGCATTATCCCAAAGCTAATGATTGTCCATAAGGGCGTTACAAATATTTCTGGCTTATGAATCAAACGTGCAAACAAAAAAAGGGTTTTAACATTTTTTTTTTAATCCTACAAGTAATTAAGATACTAGCGTTTTTGTGCAGTAGGCCATTTGCTATGAACCCACGCAGCAAACTACGATTTTATTATAAATATTATAATATGCGTAAAACTTCTTACTGGCTACCCAAATTACTTGTAGAACCTAGAAAATACTAAAACCCGAATTTTTTAACGCGTTCGTGACCTTGTGAAAATAAAATGCGGCAAATGTAGATTATCAAGTAACCTATTTCAAATTATCTTTCGTAACGTTCAAAGTATCGTTTATAATGCAACAAGACAATCTGAAACAATGATTCACTTTCCGTTTCCGGTCGAGAGAAAAGGGCAGACCCATCGACTAAGATAAATCTACATAATACATAGGTTTAGCTTAGGTAGATTCTTATCTCAGGGTACTTAATGAAAAGTACAAAGAACTAGACATCAAAGTCAAATGGATAGGAGATAGTTTAGTATGTAAGGTACCGGTACCTCTGAAAAACGATCATATGGAATTGTTGTAATTGTCGAATTTGACACGGAAGCAATATTGGACTACCAGTCTCTTTCTAACAACAGTGGTTTAACGTTAGGAAAAATCAATACACACTCTTTTTATCAGCGCCCTCTTCCTGGTTTCATTGTCACGGATGCCCATTCTACTCAACGAGTTTGTTTACATGTCAGGAGAAGTCATTGTGAGATTTTTATGTTTTGCCCGTGTTTTCGACTTATTTATTGAGCAAAACTGTAATATAAATTGAAAATCATATAGAAGAGGTACCATGAAGTGTTCTGTAGCAGGCTGAGGCCTATGCCAAAGCAAAAACAGGCCGAATCTAACCTTACACCGGTAAGTGGCTAACATTTCGTTAAATTGGTGTCTATTGTACATTGTATTTTGATATAAAGTGTGTAAAAACCTATTATTTTGAATCATCTTTATTGTGAGCTGTAGAAACCCGCAATATTCTCAATATTTCATTCACATCGCAGACATAAAAACCGGTGCTAGTGTTGAACATCATCGAACATCGAACGTTATCGATAAATTAGGTAAGGTCAGTATGGGTACCTAAGTGTAACTATTGGGCAAGTGTAGAGGACTTTTTTATTACGAAAACCATTTGAAAACCATTTTTGGATTCTTCTTCTTCTGAGCTTTGACAAAAATATGACACACTGCCCCGTGTTGACCTTAGTTAGAGGTGCAAGTCCATCTTAACGGACTTGAACCTCTCCACACAAGACCACCGGACACAAAACCACTGATGATGTGTTGACCTTAATAAGTTACGTATTTTTTCTTGTTTTAGTTTACCAAGAAACGAAAGCCGGCGGAGGAAATCGTAAGAAAATATTGGCTTAGAAAATATCCGGCCAGGAACTCAAGACTTTCATGTTTGCACATCGCACTTTGAAGAGAGTGCATTCAAATCAGAAAAGCTTCCAAAACGTCAGGTTATAACAAAATACAAAATATATGCGATCAATACAGTTAAAACAGTGTTTTATTACATATCCTGCTCCTGTTTCACCTCCAGTAAACTCTCGGATCCAGCTCCAATTCCGAAAATGAGGGTTTCCTTCGATTTCTCCGGGATCCCACCATCAGATCCTGACTTGGTTCCAATGGGAACACCTCAGAAATGCGCTCTTCATAACATAGTATAAAACAAAGTCGCATCCCGCTGTCTGTCTGTCCTTCCCTATGTATGCTTAAATCATTAAAACTACGCAACGGATTTGGATGCGGTTGTTTTAAATAGATAGTGATTCAAGAGGTAGGTTTACATGTATAATACATGCATAATATAGTAGAGGAACACTGACAATTTAAGAGGTTTCCGTGCAAAGCCGGGGTCGCTGAATCGCTGAAAAATTTAAATATATTTTCCCGTCGCCTTTATGTAAGTTCGTTCTGACCTTACTTTACGTGGCGCTAACTGGTGAGTACAAAAACGGTAGCCCTCATTGATACAAAAAAAATATACAGTTGAACATAGAACCTTTCCTTTTTTGATGTCGATTAAAAAGACCAGCTCGTCCATCGATATAATGTTATCGACTAGACGAACAAGTGAACATCCCTAATCCGCCATGTTGTTCTACCGATTTGTTTACATAGGTATCCAAGGAAAGTACATGCTTAGGGCACTTCCATAGACAATCGTTTTTCTGAGACCGGTACAGGCTTATTGTTCGTTCGGTAGTTAAAGAATCCTTATAGCACTATCCTGAATTCGTTAAAAAACCTGTTAAGCGTTTGTGATCTTTATTGAATATTAGTAGAATAACGGTTATTCAAGCGATCAGGTTCTTGGTTCAGGGTAGTGTAGAAAAGCCATTTTCGTCGTAATACAGTCTCAAGCTTGACGTGGAAATACAAGTAGTATTGTATAAAATACACTACAACATTTACAAATAATACACATAAAGCAGCCTCAAGTTCGCGTTATTCGTTATTTGAATAATTGACTTTACTAAGTCTAAGACTACGTATTTTTGATTAAATCTTTTAACCAACTTACAAAAAAGGAGTAGGTTCTTAATTCCGCATATTTTTTGTTAATTTTCTGTTCGTTTTATGTTAGGATTGTTTATTGTGATGTGTGTAATTGCAATTATTATAAACATTGTAAAAAAACTACACTAGGCATTTAAAACAAATCTAAGCACCAGTGTTTTATCTATCTCACTCCACGCGAATTATTGCAAGAAAATATAATTACAGCTAAAAGTTACCTACAGAAAACGATAAAAACTGCTAAACCAGTGTCAATATTCCAAAACGAGATGATTATGAGTAAATAATTGACGATGGTCGGCAATTATTAGCGTTGACTCTCAAAATTGTACTTTACAAATACGTATAATAAACTAATCTATGAATAAATAAGTAAGCGTATATTTACGTATGTATTAAATTAATATAATAACTGTAGTGCGAAAAACGCAGGTTCTTCACAAAATTGCCCTGTCATTATATTAATAGGCCGTGTGGTGCCGGCATAGAATTTCACCACCCCAACTCTTCCCGTGGGTGTCGTAAGAGGCGACTAAGGGAAACACACCGGGGGGCGGGCAGCAGCGCCTTCTGCAGAACAACTACACCGAACTGCGATCCCCAACCCGCATGCCCAGCGTGGGGATTATGGGCAAAAACCCCCAAATGATGAACAATGCCATCTATGGCGCTCATCAGGGGAGGCCTTTGTCCAGCAGTGGACTATTATAGGCTGTTGTTGTTGTTGTTGTTGTATATTAATAGATGGAAAAAACTATATTTTGTCACACAATAGGTCTAAAAAAAATTTTAGCTTACAAGAACCTGGTGTTCACAATTTTATTGACAATACCTACTAATCCATTGTTTGAATTCACTACATAGCTCTGTCAATAATATAACTACATTAAAAAACATTAACAAATAATTCCTAGCTGTACCTACAGCTCAATATTGTCTATACCACCAAGGACTTGCATTCCATTATCAACACTTGTAAAAACGCTGCCTTATCCAAATATAATGAACGTTACAAAATGGTGTTGTAATTCCTACAGTTCAAATAAACTGCAATTCTTGGATATGATATTTCGCATTATCAACTAGGAACCAAATTTTAATGGAAATTTATTTCAGTTTCTGGCGACTTTAAAATAGTGGCAATTAGCCTACTTGAGACGTTATTAGTCTTGGCATCACCATTTGGGACACCCTGTATCGTCCCCAGATCCATTTCTTATCATTGGCTCTTCCCAGCAAGTACCTACGTTCGACACAAACCGGTAAAACTTGCTGAATAAATCTAACCAGCGTTTAAATTCGACAAACCAGAGTACAAAAACTTAATCTACTTTTTGTTGCTATTAATAAGAGCTATAATACACCTCGCTATACACAAAGAGGCTACTCAGTGCTCAGTAATACTAGGTTGAGATTACTTTAGCTTTGGGCGAGTCCAGAGTTAGGGCAGTTACACACGCTGCAGTTGGGTTAAACAGCTCAACTACAGCTCGTGCTAGCTTGCTTTGATGGATCCTCTTCCGATTGTTTTGAGAGGTCTTCTGTTGTGCTCGATGTTGATGGTTGAACGTCCGTGTCTGGAAATAAAGAAAGCAATATTTAGAAAGGATAAACATGATTTTCATTTAAATATTTTGATTAGCCACGGGTGTTCATTTTCTCGATGCTCTTATCTGGTAGATGCTTGAAGCATCCAAATGGCTGAAGCGATTTTGATAAATGGTACCTATCAAAATACTTGTTGTTAAGACAACTCCTTTAATGTTCTGGCTTAATTTAGTAGCCCTTTGCTTCCACATAAAAAAGCGCTTACGTGGTTTTTTATAGTTTTCATATTAATTAACATAAAAAGGAGATCAACTGCAGTGTTGCAGACTGTTAAAAGTTGGTTACATACATACATCTTATTTTCTTTGTTAGTAAAGATAACACTCAATTCACCCCACATATTTCTATACTAATTTGTAGGTGGATAATTGATCTAATCGTTGTGGACAAATACTTTTATAGGGCATTAGTCTCGTCTCACATGACACCAATATGCTCGAAAGGGGAAATTCCCTCAGGCTATTGATGGATCGTACATCGTCCCAACACATCACAATGGGGGATTTTCCGCTGATAAGCGACCAAAGCCTATAATTTGAATATCATGTCGTTGATCTGGGTCATCGTAACGGGCACCGATAGTCGATAATACGTGATGATACGATAAGCGAAGCGTGCTTTTATTAAATATTATCTAAGGTAGCTTATTAGTTTCAAGCTTAGTATCGGCTCTTTATCGCCTGCGTGCGGATCTGCACCAGATACTTATAATCTATGGTAATATTATAGAGAGGAAAGATTTGATTGTTTGTTTAAATTAAATAGTCTGCGAAACTACTGGACGGATTTAAAAAAGACCTTTCACCATTAGAATCCTACATTATTCCTAATAAACATTGGCTACAGCATATTTTCAAAAAAGTTGGGGATTCGTAAAAGAAAAGTTTTACTATTGAATAAAAGATAGCTTAACACATAATGGATCATTGTGGACATTGTGGTAGGTACGTACCTAGGTAGAATAAAACAGAATGAATATTCTGAACATTCTAAATGGCCTTGTATTCATTGAACGTAAAAACAGCACCTTTAATTATGTTGAAACCTCTTACGTCAATTTAGTGTCTGCAAAATTCAATTGGCTTGATTGTTCCTGATTGACTTAAATGCAAGAAAAATTAGAATGGCTTTAATTTATACATGGCGTCAGTTAATAATTTAATGCGACATTAGGTCATCGAGTGTGATTGAATATATCACGAAGAATTGTCAAGAAAAGAACGCACACGAAAGGTTATATTTATCACGTTCAAAAACAAATGAAGCCGCGGGAAGAATCTAGTTTATTTATCATAAAATATTGGATTACGATTAGAGAAGTTCTAGAATACATCAGGCAGGGGTCATAAAACAAGTAGATAGGTAGAGGTACTATAAAATAATTAATCGATACCTACACCAACTCCGTAAACTTTTCGTGTGTATTAATGTATTGTATTAATGTAATGTAAGTAATTACTCGTATTAACAATAATAACCAGTTATAAATACTTCTGGACAATCCACGCAGCATCATCTACTATGTAATGTACTAGCTAGACCCACAGTAGAGCTTGTGTTATGGGTACTAGATACCTGATACATTATATAGATATTCACCCAGAACAAATATCAGCAGATCCTTCAAACATTTATCCCGAGACGAGAATCGAATCCGTATACACCTACGAAACCTTCTTCGCCCACTGTCCCACCTCGACCGTCACTAATGAACCCCCACCGTTCAAAGGGACCACAACACCCGAGAGCTGTAGCATGGCTGTAGCTGACTTCGCAATTGGCAGTATTACGGTTAACAGTAACACATGAAGGTCGTGCAAGATGGTAATCGTAGACTGGTGACGTCAGAGGTAGATAACCCCACATCATCAGCGCATCACATTGGCTCGTGCGTCATGCATATAGCAGATATAGCACTAATGTTGGCTTTAGATAAGTTGGCAATACGTTGAATGAATTTATCTGGCTTAGCTATGAATTTCCAGCTTTGTACAGGTAAATACGAGCTTTCTGAAGGATGGCTGAAACTTAATATCATGGTATCTTAAAATATCATATCTACCAGCATTGACATTAAGACTTTAGAAAAGGAGAAAAAAGTTTACCGATCCACGATTTAAGATAGAGTGGATAAAGATGATGTAGATATTGTAATATGCATCTTCGCTTCAGATCGTGGCCAAAGTTCATAAGTAATATAAAAAAACTAGCGGACCGCCCCGGCTTCGCACGGGTATTTAAGAAAAAAATATTTATTCATGCGGAACTCCAATTTTTTTGAATATATTCTATAGCTTAATATATTCATCAAAATTTAGGATTCTAATGGTGAAAGAATTTTTTTTTGAAAAATTCTACGGTTTCGGAGACTATTCAATTTAAACAAACAAACAATCAAATCTTTCCTCTTTATAATATTAGTATAGATAAATAGAAATTTGGAAGATATAGGTAAGGTTACGGAACAATCAGATTTAGAGCATTTTTGATGACCAAGAGTCCGTAGAAAATAATTACTTTCGTTGCTCAGACGACATGACATGACACCTCATTTAAGTTTTTTTTTATGTATAGCATAGTATCTACTGTCACACAGATTGGCACAAGGGTTAGAGACTGTGGTTAGACTCTGCCGATGGATTCCGTAGTTGGACGTAGCGTAATTTTTACAGAGAATTTGTTTGTGAAGATCAGGGAACTATATCCAAGCCAACACCTGTAAGTATACACTCGATACTTTAATTCATTGTGTGATTAGTCGATTAGATAGAGGGATAAGTTAAGTACGTAATGTATATAGTACATATAGTATTAGCAACATACGGGTTCGGGACCTTTGTATATGTTACTTGTACTTGTGATTAGTTTATACTTTCTATGAGATTCTAAAATATCATTTTATATGATGTCAACTCTAACCGGCTACCTTTATCAATGGTCTCACCCATATTTTTTTCGATAATATTAATAATGTATATAAAATAAAAAAATACTATGATTTGTTAATGTTTTTCAGCCGTGGTTGTCCCTCTTGTACCAAATTTGTCTTGATCAAGCTGTTTCTCAATTCACTGTAGCCACTCCAATTGGGACTTCAGTAAATGGTGCAGAAAAATGCAAATTTATATCTATCAAGTAATCTGCAGCATCTCGTAGCTTCATCGAAAGCGTAACCGTTTAGTTATTAAGTAGTGTAAGTTACTAAAATATAAATTTTTACCGTTTGTCAAACTAATCAGCTTGCACGGGATCAACCGCTAAAGTGCGTTATGCGCTGAACTCGTTCAAAGCGCAGAACTGAGTTTACCGTTTTTTTAAGTAAGTACCTAGATCGCGTTTAAATGTAGCGGTGTAATTTCACCTTAGAAATTATGATAGCTAGTGTACAATACGCCAAATTTGGCGCTTTTATAATTTAACATAGCACCATTTCACCTTCACGGAAAAAGAGGAATAAAAATGTATTGAATCATTGCAATAAAGAAGATTTTTACTGTCTGTTGTGGTAACGATCAGGCATTGCTGTTGATTCATTCGAGGGCCAGAACCAGGTGAAACTACAATCAACCATCTCTAAAGTCTCAATCAACCATGGCTTTAATAATAGGTAATAAATAACCAATGACTTACCTCAACCGTCTTTCCGTGCTTTGCTACTTTCAGAGCCACATTTACTGACACTGATTAAAAATGAAGCTCTAGAAACGAGATCGATTCCCTTTTTCCCATCTTATGGCAAGCAAGATAGATCAAATTGGACTGATATAATAATGGCGAAAGATTGTGTAGTTGCGAAGAAGTTGGGCGAAGAAGACAATGTGAAAACTGCTAGATTTTGAACTAGCTGAAATTTTGTACACATGAATTTCTGGTCCTGAAATAACACAATTTATAAGCTTCTTTATCCGAAAAACGCGTGTAAAGCGGGCTGAAGCTAGTAGGAACATAATCACGATTTCAGATATCAATGACTTTATGTAGACTTTACTTAGACAAGTAAAATTTTACACAATTTTTATTATAATATAAGAAAGAGGGTGATATTGATCATCTCTCCACTTAAACTTTCTGTCCTCTATTACAAGAGCAATTAAGATTGTAGTGTATGTACTATAGTAGGTACCTAAACATTCCGCAAAAGTAAACGGTAGCCGCAAAAACCGCAATCCTCATCAGCTGAATAAAGTGAACCATTACAACAATGCGGCTATTTGTAGACATACGATGTTTTTCCTTTGTCTGAATTGCATTTGCATTGCATAACGCTACCAGAGAAAACGCTTGTGTTTATTAAAGTTATAGGATAGAACTGTCTTTATAGTCAAGCTGAATGTAGTTTCAGTGGGGAGAGGGTTATATTCGTTTATATAACGCCCTTGACCTCTAGATGGGCGATATGATAGGCCCGCCAAGGTTACAATGGTCTTTCTACTTTGACAATACACTATTATACTTTATTGAACACCAGAAAAATAAGATAACAATGAATTTTTCCTTGCCTTATCGCTTTGAAGCGATCTCTTCCGGGTAATCTTTTTGGATTGATTTAATTATAGAGTTAAACAAAGGCAATCTCTTTCATATCAACCAATACATATTCAGAGAAAAAGTTTTAATCCACTTATTTTACGGTTCCATTGGCTGATAGCCAAGAACACTAAGCCGAAGAAGTTGGAAATTTTCAGGACAAATTATACAGTGAAGCAAGAACTTTTGGAATAATGGCTACGAGATGAAAAAAGTCGTCGTCGCGTGCCTAACTTTTGTTACAATTACAATACATACATACAGATTGTTATCTAGCTTCGAAAGAAGGTGATTAATACAGAGTTTAAAAGAAAAACTAAGTGACACTTTAAAATAAATAAATAATGTGGTACTGGGAGAGGGCAGCCAAAAGTAAAGCTAATGTAATGAGACATCCATAATAATGTTATGGATATCAAGCTAGTGGTTCATAAAAACGGCGATGGGCTCGCATGGTATTCTAATGCGCCACATTTCGTATTTATATGTTTGTCATCTATTTTTAACTTTAGAGCACCTATTTGGATGTCTCCTGGCACAGCACTGAGTGACAAAAGGAAGTTCCTAATCAGACCACAGGCAGGCCGATAAAGCCGGCGGATGCCTTATGGTCTATCTCAACTGTATCGGGGCTTGAAGAGGTTTTTAATACCTCAGTTTCATTATAATTTAATCATACATTCCAAGACAAGGGTTCGCATCATGAAAGCTTGCTACAGTTGTCGATCTATTAAATCAAATCTAATTCTTGCTTTGCAAACATGGGTCACAGAGATAGTAAAATCTATGCTTGAATAACGCTTTCCTATGAAATAAAGGACACCAAGCACAGGTCTGTAGGTAAGCAAACTTTGATAATACGGGACTAAGATGGTCAGGGCCTTTATTCACTATTGCCAATCCCAACGCGTTTCACAGATATGACAAGACAGCGCGCTGCAGCGGCGTGGAATCGAACACAATCGTATTTAGAACACATTGTGACGTCACACGGTTTGGGCAAGGAATCTCTTATTTCATAGAGAATAATGGTCCAGTTGTATAGTGTACGACTTACCTGTAGTAACGAGTTGCTGCAGCCGCGACGGCAGGTCCGCTGTGCTGACCTCCGCGCCCTGGGGGTGCAGTACATTAGGCATCGCGTTCCGCCGACCAGTGCGACCTGTCTCCAGGAACTCCTTGGGCACTTCCTCGCTATTCCCGTCCTGCATTATTGCCATCATCCTTAGCACTGAAAATGGTCGGACGATTTGCTTATATATTCTGCGATGGTTGTAGATTTTGTGGGACTAAAATGTTACTCTCGATTGATTTATGGTATTTTAGAGGGCGAGCCGGAAATTTTAGCCGCATGGTTGATATGGTGAGGTATCAGAGCGAACCAAACGTACAAAATATAATAATTTTGGTTCAATTATTTTCATAGAAGACTATTAAGTCAAATCAGATTACGATTGCTTTGCTACGGTTAATCTGGCTCACAATCTAGAAACATTAAACGTACTTATAACTCATGCTAGGCTAGTCACATAGTTTGCTTTATAAAGGTATAGTATGCTATGTATATGGAATTGTAAAGTATCAGATCGGATTCTCAAAAAATGGTCTACTAATCAGGTACCTGAAAAAGAGTCAATATCAAAAACTAAGCATTCAAACGTGCATCGTGCAATCTAAGCTGCCTTTTTTCTAATGCATTACTACCAGTGTGACTATGAAAACTAGGTTCACTTTCACTACGGTGCGCGGTGTAGGAAGGCTAAGAAAACTGTTTCGCCGATTCCTTTAATTTACCGTCAGTTGTCGTTCCTGATTAAGTTTTTGCGTCGTTTTACAAAGGTTCAAAATCAATTAACAAACAATACAACGTGTAATTAGTTTTCCGTGAAAAGCAATTTACACGCCGTAATCAGAAAGGAATAATTTATGAGACAAAAACTTCTACTACTATAAAGTTATAGGCAAAGCATAGACGTTGTATCGTATGTATACTTTGAACATGTTCCACAAATATATAATGTAGCTAGCAGAAAATAAGTTTTGCGCACATTGTAAGCTATTCTAGTTGTAGTGTCAAATGTAGTTTTGGGAGTCTTTCGATATAATGTTGTTTTTATTAATCCTCGGTCCGCCCTGGCTTCACACAGGTGTTTACAAACGTAGGGTTATCTACATCTATGATATTTTGATATAGATCCCTTACTTTCGTGAAAATATTCTATAGCCTATGTTCATCAGGCATAATGTAGGATTATTGGTGAAATATTATTTCAAATCGGTTCAGTAGTTTCGCAGCCTATAAAATTCAAACAATCAAATTTTTCCTCTTTATAATATTACTCGTAGTATCTAATAGATATATCATTTTGGTACGCGGGACGAATATGGACAAATATTATCGTGCGGGACGTAGAATACTTTTAAATAACGTGGGCCGCAAACTAGGGACGAAAATGGCATAAATCATGTTAATTGACTCCATAACTACAACTGATTCGTAGATTGTATTAGCGTGAGTTCATAGTAAATGGTTGACAATGTGGCACAAAACTACTTATATAACTTGCTAGCTTTATTAACTTCTAAAATCAGAAAATACAAAGAGATGTTTTTCAGCAGTCACATTTATAGTTTAGCGTTAAAACGACTACCGCGAATGCGAGATAAATCGCCAACCGTGGAATAGATACGAGTAGTAGATAGAGAGCTTGCCGCCTTGCCCCTTAGGCAAGAGGGTTTGTGTATGAGCTAGCGTATTTTTAGGGCAGC
Source organism: Eupithecia pulchellata (assembly GCA_963931895.1). NCBI lineage: Eukaryota > Metazoa > Arthropoda > Insecta > Lepidoptera > Geometridae > Eupithecia > Eupithecia pulchellata. The sequence goes on from OZ007522.1 coordinate 2,130,950, forward strand.
ACGTGTGCCCTACTAAGTAAAGCACCCTTTAGTGGCGGGAGACGCGATGACAGGCGCCTGGCGGCAACTATCTAAACTTTGAGCCCTATTCATTGCACGTTTTTTACTCACGACTAAAGGCTGATGAAGGCAATCTTAAAACCAATGAAAATTATAAGTATTATATTCTTCAGGTTTCTTTCAATCAAACATGTTTATAGCTCGTATATTATCGTACCAATAAGAGAGTTTAAGTTTTTTGTCATGTAGGTATGTTTCATACACGACAAAAAACAAATTCTCTAAATACTAACAATTTAATTGCCCATGACGTACCGCCCCCCGAGGCTTGGCATAATATGTTAAATTAACTGAGAAAGAAAACCCTATAAGTGGTGAGGTGAGTTATCATATGAATAACTTCGGTAAACATTCACCTGTCATAGACAGACTAAATTGGCAAAACTGTCAAGTAGGTCGACTAGTTACCGATTAAATCGTGAGCTGCTTCTGACAGGGCTAATTTTGGTTAAATTACCCGATTATAGGCCACAGGAATATAACCGTAAAGCTCTATGAGAAACGGTTTTGATGTACTCATAGTAGAAAAGTCAGTTATGCGATGTATTCGCAAAGGTTTATGGTTAGTTTTTGTTGAACTTAGCCTTAACTTCATGGGTCTAGGTTAATTGCAATAACCCCCAAATGACAAATAATTAGGGGAGGCCTATGTCCAGCAGTAAACCATTATAGGCTGATGATAATGATGAGTCTATGTTGGTGGTTATACGATGAACTTAATGTCACACAATATCGCCGTGCAAATAGAACTGTTGGCGTTCTTGACGACCTTAGTATAGTAAATTAAATAGTATGAAAGCTCTAACCCCATAAGAGCCATAAAGGTGATGGCATGGTCATAGAAAATTACGTTAGATTCGTATCATTTTAGTTGCAAAGTAAAGTATTACATATTACCCTTTTATATACTGTACAAGCCTTTGAATTGAAGGACTCCAGACAATTTTTTTATGAGAGTTTCATTGTTTCGTTCATAAATGTATAAGAATTAATAACTAGCACATGACTCCTTTCATGACTTTTCGATAATTCTCACGGATACAGACTTCCCCATTGTAGCCCTAAAAAATACCCTGTATGTCATATGTACCCTGTAGCCAATGGGATATCCCATTGGCTTATGTATGATATTTCAAGTGACTTTTTTTACCTCTTAACTACTCTAAAATTCTAAATACTTATAAATTTTCTCAAATAAAGTAATGTTCAAGGCTGGCAGCAAGTAGTCTAACAAAGGCCAGAGTTACCCATTTGTTTTGGTCCTCAACTTATACAAAACGGGGAGCACACGTCACGTCTTTCACTTCATATTATTGTGTCGAACAAATGCTTTGTTTACCAAGCACTTGTTCGGGAGCACAATGAGAGAAACCAGAGGAGAAACCCCACATAACAAAATTTTAATCTGTGACACCTGTCACTTCACAGACTGTTAATTTACCTTTACTCGCGATCGCGATCTCTCAAAATGACCTGCATAGATCGGCAGGTGTAGTTATTTAAAAATAGTGATTTTGAAAATCATTTTATCACGACAAACTCTGCAAATTTGTCTAGAAATAGATATTGTCTTTAATTCAGTACAAAAAAAAACTTAAAATATCACATAGTTTAGTCATAATATTGAAAAAACATTTCAAAAAGGGGTAACTTTGAGATTTTTTTTTCCCGAGCGAAGTTTATAAAATCTTGTATCAGAATGCGACTTTGACTAGACTAAATCCTTTACTATTACATATCTTTTTAACAGAATTTTTAATCAGTATTCCTATACCTCATATGGTTTTGAAAACCACAAAAGTGCGGCCTCTGTTGGGATACCCGCATTCACCAGTCTACGCGGTCACCGGAGGGGTGCATCACATGGATAGTAAGTTTCAGTTTATACTTACTGTCAATACAATTTGCGTCACGGGTAATGAAAGTTTAACGCGTATATTTTTTAATAAATTAATAATGAATGTTAATAGTCGGTACAGTAGTACGGTCCAGTGGTCCCTAAGTTAGAGTAAGTCTGATAAATGATCTAAACGATGCGACGACCGAAGAGTCCTAGGTACTTTACTAAGGTTGTCTAGGTCTGGCGTCATCGTTCGTGATGCACAAAAACTTCTTACAAATCATGTCCTCTACTAAGAGTAACTAAGAATTGAATAAACGCTGTCGCGTGAAAATGCGTAGGTCAAAATAGTTTGACCTACCCATAGGTTTGTTAAGGCATTCGCTGCTTACCTCTGAGGTGCGATGCGACCAGAAAATCGACCTGCGTCATGAACCGTGAAAGTTCAAATGCAGTGGAGTGAGGCACTATCGTGTATCGATAAAAATCTAAATTTAATCACCGCCTTATAGCCTACTCAACTAAACTATGCGCCTAAAGCGTTTACAAGTTTTCATGCTTGTTTTAGTTTCCGAAAACTGACAACTCATGGTAGGGGTAACCTATTGTGATGGTAATGGGCGACTACAAAGGAATGGACGCGAGATGATTACCTACTGCGGCGCAGTTAAGCGATGTCACAACTACTTGCTAGATAAGAAACAGTTACTATTACACTTTTCTTAACAATTTGGGTAAGAGTAATGCTATTTTTAAACTGGATAGCACACTGGCACACTGATAGGTACAGTTTTCATGGTCACACTGACTTAACAACAAGCTACAACATTTATGAAAGATAAAAGTTTACAATAACGGTAATATTATACCGTCCAAATAAGATTGCAATGATAAAAATTATTGGATACAGTATTTATTAGTTAGATAGTAATTTATTGCAGTGATATTTATATCTTTCGTTGCAAAGTGACAAATTCTATTTCTAAATATTTTAGTTGAAGCTAACATGCAAAATGTCCAGTTTACTTTAATACAGCTTGAAACCTAGGCTCGTCATGATTGCACCCCAGCTATGTTAATTTTATCCTTATTTATACATCACCAAAAATTTATGTTTTTACCATAGTACTTAAGCAGCGTGGAGTCAAGATCATAATGAGTCTAAGAAAACTGAAGTGATAAGTAAAAATAAACTTATCATAAGATTTACTGTATTTTAATAATGTGGTGTATTCTTTTCTCCATAATTTGATTAAATTTAAATAATTTGTAAGCAATTGGACATCAGTTAACAGTAAGGCTCAGAATACTTCACAAAATTTACAATGAAAGGAAGCAAATTAACTTTTTTTTATTGGGTACGTAACAAAAATACCTACTCAAATATTTTGAGATTAGGTATGTAACAAAAATACTCAAATATTTTGTACCATTTCATCCCAAAGATATCCTCTGGTGTCGGTGACTGCCTCAGAGGAAAGCCACCATCAGTTCTAACTCATGCACCTCAGACTCCTGGATCAAGGCAAATCATGTTAGTAAAACTCCAAACATGTTAGTCCAAGCAATATTCACTATAGTTCTCATATTATCAAGGTTAATTTTAGAATGCCTAACAGACATTCAAGGGGATTGGTTACAATGTCCTTGTTGTTTAAATTAGATGGTCACCAGTTGTATTCAATCTATATGTAGGTACCAAACAATAAATTATAATAGGTACCTATCTCGGTGACTGATTGATTTGATTATTACAAGTAAACTAAAAAGGAGTTTATGAGAACTAGAACTTAGAGATAAGTTTAATTTATTAATGCGTGAATTGAAAATGAGTTAGCCCAATCGGAAGAATGCAGGCTAGTGAGGAAACTTTTCAAGCAAGATAATCAGCCTTTGATATGTTGACATGCGTCTCGTTGCGTACCTGAGCGATTTTTTACGCGCTGCTCTCTCCTTGGCTTAGCTACTCGACCGGTTAGGAGCCCGGACATAATTGCAGAATTCCTATTTACTCTGAGCCAGTTTAAACTTATTATTATATATTAATGATTTATTGAACTATTTTGATATCTCTAAAACCGTACTCACGATCACCATCGTTTATTTGTTCGAGTGACACAGGATACTGAGAGAATCCATTAAATAGAATTAAAGGTTGTGAATATTTTCAATTTACATGGAGCCTTTATTTTTCTTCAATAATTAGAGCGAGCACAGAAATCACATCACAGGAGCACCACACTAATTAACTATTAAAATTGACTAAACTGAAAACAAAACGCGTTTCGTATTGCCTTGCTTGGGCTCTGAAAAAATCACTACTCACTCGCTCGCTGAGAGCGCTACAAAAAAAACTAGAAAAAGATTGAATAAGAGGGGATGCCAGCTGGCTCCTATCTGTTTGTTTGTAACGCACCCAGTTGACGACGACACGAATCAGAAAGATCAGTGGAGTGGAGTGCATGCAATGCAATGCACCGTGTTTTGTGCAAAATCTACACAAAGAAATCGATAATCGTACAATGCAATAAAAGCATAAAATAATTTTGATACAAAAATAATTATATTTCATTAGGGGAGGCCTATGTCCAACAGTGGACTAACAAAGGCTGATGATGATGATGATGATGAAACGACTTTTTTAAGTAGGTACCTAAATCAGAACATATTTTATCATGTTTAGCCACCTGACGTGAGTTATACGAGTCAATTTCGTTACTTGACCAAAATACCGCCTCAGGTATTTGCAGTGAGTGGTCATAATAAAATTTATAATTCAATCATAATTTTAATTGCTTTAAACATGTAGATTGTCATTCGTTTAATAGAACAAACCTCTACTTCTGACTGCACCAAGAAGCGCATTGAACTGATTCGCGTAAATAAGGCTTTTTAAGAGTTTGTTTGGACTAAATCTAGGTTCAATATAGGTACTATCTAGGTATATTGAACCTAGATTTATTTAGCATTATTTATTTTCTCTAACTTTTCCGGAAATAAATTTATTTTCAACTAGCAGCGGTCCGTTCCAGCTTTGCAAGGCAAGGGTAATTAGCTCAAATTACAAATGCTGTGTTGGTTATATTAATAAAAAGATAATGTGATATTCCAACAGTGATTTTTTTTTTAATTCGTCCGTAGTTTCAAGTCCTATTCAGTTCAATTAAAAAAGTAAATCTTTCCGCTCAAATATTATTTTAAGTATTTTAAAGTTTAATCAACAAAATGTTGTTATTTGTATCAAGGAATTACTTTGTTGGCAACTTTCAGTTTGCTACTGTCAGCTGATTGTGGTGACACGCAGTTGACATTGGCATCTATAATGTCTATCTCGGTACCTCAGATGTGTCATGTCAGTTAACTGTCATTTACCAGCTGATCCTAGAAATCTTAGCAGCGCAACCATATTTATGTAATTTTACTTTTTACACGGTGAACCATCTCTTCCGAGGTAATCCACGGTTCTATTACTCCATTATTTGATTCCAGTAATTTATAGAAGAGGCTCATTCGGATTTGTGGTTACAGATGATGCGTAGTATAGTAATAGGATCGCTGGGAGCAGCCGCTCTGATACCATCGGTGACTGCGGCTTCTCCGATTTCCGACGACCCGAAAGCCCCCGCCTGCCCAAAGCCCATGAAGCCTTCCGACCTGCCAATATACGAGGCCCCGCACGCCGAATACGCAGAGTAAGTAAGCAACGAAAACAAATCACAATCACTTCTAAACAAAATTAGGCCTTTGCTCAAAGACATGGTCCTCGAAGCAGAGCCCCAATCATGGTTTGAGTAGTTTATAGCTTTACATGGTTAAAACAATAATAACATATGAATATAAACATAAATTTAATCTTCATACAGTAAGATAATATTTTCATAAGCTTAACATCTAACTCATCTCTTACATGTTTCTATGATAGTAAATAATAAATCATTTATTTAGATATATAGATTGACTATTTACTTACTAACGGTTGCTGGTCTGGTGCATAAAAGAGCCAGAACTTGTAGATAGGGTGACATTAGCCATATCGCTGAGGATGTTGTTGTTAGACCTACTTATACTGACCCAGAAAGACTTGATATAAGATCTGATTATAACAAAATAGTCTAGAAGGTGGAACTGCTTCCCAACCAAATATTTATTCACATTATGTGAATAAATCTAAAACATTGTTTTTCTTATGAAAATCTTTACTTTTCCAACTAATTCAATAATTATATTTCAAATAAATTAAATTCTATGAAAATCACACTGACACACATTAAGGTGTGTGTCAGTTTGATTTGAACACAAAGATTAAGAAAAGCACTATACAAATTGTTTTTCAGATATGTTCAAGAGCAAGCCAAGGCTCAGAAGAAGAACTTCATTAGAGCATTTTTACTTGCGCCAATATCCGCTGCGAGACAACAAGCGCAGGTTGTGTGGGACCACACAGACTCCGTCAAGAACTCCGTTCAGGACAGCTACCATGAACTGTCGGATAAAAGTCAATGTTTGTATCATATCATTTAGTTATTTTTTATGGTATTTCAGAAAAAGTCTACATTATACCAACAGTTTTAAGGTGGGCGAAGGTCCGCTTGCGATGCAGTAGGTTACGGGTTTGGTTCCCGCCTCGGGGCAAATATTTATATAATATGCAGGTTTTTGTTCAGGGTGTTCTGTTTGTATTCTTTGTATAGTAAAAAATACATAGTTATAATATACTTTGTACTATGTATATCAGTCATCTAGTGTCCATAACACAAGCTCTGCTTACCTTGGGGCTAGATGATACTGTGCGGATAGTCAGGATTTAAAAAAAAATCCTATGCAATTTGTATGCATATTAGGTGTCTTTTATACATGATGCTGTTTAAAAGATGACTTATTAATATATTGTCATATAATTTTAGTTTATACCACATTTTGATTCATAAATTTTGCATGAGAGAGTACAAAATAAACTAGGGACTTTACTTACAGAAACAAGCCGGTTCTTTATTTTCAAAGCATATCTATTCAAAGCATTCTACACAGACATAAAAAAAAAAACATAATTATGATTCTAATATGCTAACCGAAAAATATGCAAGTGCCGAAGCGACCTTCGCCTTAAATCATGCATAATATGAATAGTGAGATTTAATATTTATATTATTAAAAAGTCAATGGGGCAAAAATTCCCATCCACCCAATTGACTTGGATGGTGGTGCAAATTGGAACTTTTTTTCCCAACCACCCCGATGGGGAGGTTAATGGGGTGGATGGGAATATATCTCTACATAGGCTTGCTGGAAATCCTTATCCTTATTATCACATCTCGCTTCTTAAGATCGGGTATTCATTGTATAAAGGTATACATGTATACAATTTTTTTTTATACAATGAATGCCTGATCTGAAGGCGAGATTTGTTCGCGTACCTTTTTACGAGTATGTTGTGTAGGAAAATATAAAAAGGTACGCGATAAATAATAATTAATCAAGAGCCGGTGATTATATGGCGCTGCGCTATACAGCTGGGCTATGCAGCCAGCGTCTTGGGGGTGCTTTCGACTGCTATAGATATGCATCAATTGAGCTACCTCTAGACTAACAAAACCGACTAAACAATATATACTAGAGTCTAGAGTGTATATTGTTTAGACGGTTTGTTTAATCAGCTGCATACATACATAGAGAGCTAACCTCATCTATAACCATCTGTTGGTAATTAAATATTATCCCAAAAACGTTAGATCACAGTGTTATCCACGTGACGTGGATAACACTATACCTCCATAAGGACGTGGGCCACGACCACGTCCTTATGGAGGTGGCCATGCACTGTCATGCGGCAATTTGTTAGGTACATATGTTTATTTTTGTTGAGTTTGTGTGATTTGCCATGTTTAATATAAAGAATTGATCTTTTACGGGAGTGACATAGTCACTGTGTGACTAAACTCTCATATAATAAACTAGCGGTCCGCCCCGGCTTCGCACGGGTATTAAACAAAAATTTCAGAAATTATACACACTAACACGATGAGTTTCACAGTTTTCATACGGATCCCTTACTTTTTTTAACAGCATTGGGATTTCTGACATTGACTCGACACTCCATAACTGACACTGGCCGTAGAGAAAAAGCAAGCACCGTGCGTATATATTCAACCTCCTTTTCTATTCTGACGCGCCATAATAGAAAAAGAGGTTGAATATACAGCGCACGGTTCAATTATTGAATTTTTCATGCGGATCCCTAACTTTTTTGAAAATATTATATAGCCTATGTTCATCACGGAAAATTCAGGATTCTAATGGTGAAAGAATTTTTTAAATCGGTCCACTAGTTTCGGAGCCTATTCAATTCAAACAAACAAACAAACATACAAACAATCAAATCTTTCCTCTTTATAATATTAGTATAGATAAAGATAAAAAAAAAACGTTAGATTTCGGCGGACCTCGAGATTACCCCGTGTGTGACGGCTTACGCACTATAATTACAAAAAATTCAGCTGGTAGTCGCTATAAGCTAGTAAATAAATATCTTATTTAAATTGGGTGGTCGCAATTATACTCGTGTATTTCAGTGGTTCTCATTTAGTATTTCACTGGTTCTGATTTAGATAATTTTCTCCTTCCAGGGATCTTTCACTACCTTCGCGAGGAAGACAACAAAGACGTCCGCTATGGAGCGCTGGTGATGGGCGGTCTGACTGGATTTATATTCGGCTTGCGAGGCGGCATTATTAAGGTTTCTATCAAGTTTCATATTATCATCATCAGCCTATGTTAGTCCACGGCTGGACATAGGCCTCCCATAATTTTCACCTAATTTGACAATTTTTTTTATTATTTTTGGTTCTGTACTACCCAGACATGTTCTATATTTTTTAATTTACTATAGGTAGAGCAGAGTTTCCCCAAAATGTTCTAAAAAAATATAGCTGTGCCCGCGGCTTCACCCGCGTAGAATTTATAACGTGACTTGGCATGGTATGGCAAATTGAATTTACGCACACTTATTTTTTAAGAACAGGTTAGGAAGTCATGTACTCTTAGAAAAAAATCTTTGTTAAGAATAAAATTACGTATAATAATAGTAAATAACAGAACCAACTTAGAACTAGTAATTACAATTGAATCAACTGAGCTAACTGCAGACCGTTGCAAACAAACTACTAGTAGCTCAACTAATTGACCATATCAAAACCAGTCATTTTATTTTATTTATTAGTTCACAAAACAGAGTAATAGAATAGTCAAAAGCGTTTCCAAGACGCTGGCTGCATCGCGTCGCTGTACGGCAATGTTGATGCGCTGCGCCGAATAACTTACAGCATCGCTTCAACGGTTTAAAGATTTCCTTCCTTTGGATTATGTTCATCGGGGATATTTTGTTTAGCGAATATTAATTATGAACGATTAAATAGGCGAAGTTTAATAATTAATAAGGGGATATTAAGATTTATACCTTCTATGAGATTATGATGATTTTTATTAATATCTTCAAATATGGCAGCTCCTCCCTTATATTCTCGGTACCCCTTTACGTAATGTTGTATTGTATTCAACTTCAACTTCTTTTTTTATGGCACCGCTTGCTTTTCGCTGCGATTCTGCCATGCCAGTGTCTGTTATAAATGTAATAATGTTGTATTGTAAGGCATAATTTTTGTCTATTTCAGCGATTGCTGTACACAGGCGTAGGTACAACAGGCATGGGGCTAGTCTGCTTCCCTGAAGACACAAAGGAAATATTGGACAACAATACCGCGTATGCCAAACAATACATCAACATTGCCTATAACTTCTTTTATGGAGGTAAGGAGGACTAGTTCATGTCTAGATCTTATAATACTTGGTTCAAACAACTGTAAATGTTTATGAATCGATGTAAATTTTAAAGTGAGTTTAGAATATAAATATTCATGGTTATATCTGACGCACTACCTACTGTTGCGCGTTTAGTAGCAATTATCGCTTTAGGTACCTACGCCGCTCTCTTTTTGTACGAATTTTCTTGCAAATTTGGTGTGTGATTTGTAGGAATACCTACATACGAACACATAATCTTTTTCAAGTACTTTAGGAGCGTTCAGATTACGTGCGTTTAGTTGTATATTATGTAGGTACGCATATGTGCGTTTAGTTACGACGACGTCTAGCAATCCCAACTTGTTGGGATCTTAGCACATTTTCATTGACACTACCTAAGTACCTATTTGGTGTTCAGTGTGCTCCCTGAATAAATAATTACGAACAGTATTAATACGTTTGCATACATAGATAAGATACAAATTCGCATTAAAATTAACGCATATTGCACTATTCTTGCTATTTCTTATAATACAAAGAAGGAATCAAAGAAGGGATCAAAGCAGGTTCGATTCCCGCTTGATAACAAAATTAGGGGACACACATGCAAAATTATCTTTAAACTTTCACTGTTGCACTCCACGCTCTCCAACATGGCCTGGTCACCACAGATTCAGATTTCCTTATAATAAATGAGACAAAAGTTTACACTACCATAATAAAATGATATGCTACGATTCGCACAGCAGCAGTGTGGAGGACAAGACTCCTTAATAGGATCCTCCTCCGTAGGATCCTTAATGGATCTCTTCCAGCCTATGAATTTATTTATTTATGTATTTACCAGTAAAGCCAGGCGATCCGCAGCTAGAGCTTAAGTTCCCCGAGCTCACCTTCCCGAAGGATCTTAAGGAGCTCACAGACATGACAATGTCAATGGGCTGTTCCATCTACCGCGCTATCATGCCGCCAGCGACGAAAGAGGAAACTAAACCTTCGGAGAAGAAGGAATAGGTAGAGTTTAGATTGGGTGGCTTGGCTTGGTGTTACTGTTTTTGACTCCTTTTTAACTTTCCTGGTTATGATGCTCTTTAAACAATTAACAATGCAATTTTATATACTTTTTTGTTCTGCGGGTATCTTTTAATTTGTGTGCTTTTGCATGTTTAATTTTACTTGGTTTGTTTGTTATTTTTATAAGTTCTTGTTTAGTTTGCACTTTTATAAAGCTAAGTATTAAAGTGTTCAGCAATACATGATTATCTGCTTTTTTTCCTTTAACTTCCAACGCAATCTGTCTGAGGTAGGTATTAGAAAATGATTTGCTTCGTCTTAATATTTTCGTCGGCTTTGTTAAATTTCAGCCTTATTTCGGGAATCAAATTATTTCCTCAATTCCAATGCTATTATGATTTTATTTCAGATAACAGTGAAACAGACAAAGAAGTAGACGATTAAATAGTGGACAACTAGGATGGTGGGTATTTGAATTCGTGGCCAATCTTAATCTTAAATTAATAAATAATGTCAATAGAAGCTTAATAAAAGGCTTCATGATTATGCATCAATGATACGTAGGTACTTATTATTCATCGTAGGTAGGTACTCTACACCATAATAAGACGTCTAATAATCTGTCTGTTTTCTCTTTTGTTCCAGCTGGTTTAAGAAAATCCGAACGAAGATGTAGTTATTAATATTAGCTAGTCACATACAGTGCTAATTTATCGTTGTCCTAAAGTACCTATGTTATTATTAAATTCAATACATGAGTTACATATATTTTATAATTGTAATTTTTTTTTGAGAACCTCTTGATTCCTAAAATAAATAAATAATGCTGGACAATCCACACTGCATAATCTAGTCCCAAGCTAAGAAAAGCTTGTGTTTCGGTACTAGATAACTGATATACCTACTTAATACAATATATTACCCAGATCGATATTTTTTATTATACATATAAAACGACGGACCTTCGACCAACGCGCTACAGAGGTCGTCAACCATCTAACCAACCAACTATGGTAGGAATAGAATACTCTTGTAAATAGTACTCTTTCGGACAATTGATAATGAAATAAAAACACGATATCTGGTCATTAGCTTTATTAGAAATGACAAACAGTAGAAATTAAGCAAATATCATCTCCTCCCTTCTCTTCTTGGTAACGACCGTGCCCGGCTTGTGCTGAGCCTCTGGATGGTTCATTAGTTCCGGCGGGCAGGTGGACACGGAGCTCGCTAGCAACACCTGCTTCAGGTCATAGAAGAGGGCAGAATCTTCTTTAGTAACGAAGGAAACTGCTTTACCAGTCTTGCCCGCACGACCCGTTCGACCGATACGATGGGTGTAGTCCTCAATCGTCTTCGCCATGTCGTAGTTGATAACCATACTGACGTCCTTGATGTCGATACCGCGGCCGGCGACGTCGGTAGCGACGAGAATATCTTTTGAACCATTCTTGAGACTCGCCAGAGCAAAGTCACGCTGTTCCTGACCTTTACCACCGTGCAATGTGCAAGCGTTGAAGCCCAGCTTCTCCAAACCTTTGGCGAGCACATCCGCACCTTTCTTCTGGTTGACGAAGATGATGATCGGCGGTTCCACTCCGCATTGGAGCAGTTGCGTGAGTTTCCTGCGCTTCTCGTTCTCACCGACCATGTTGACGATTTGTTCTGTTCTATCGACAGGTTTACCGACCGATCCGATGTAGACTATGGCGGGTCTTCGTAAATAGGTACGCGCCAGGCGCTCTACAGCCGGCGGCATGGTAGCTGTAAACATCACAGTTTGTCTGTACTTCTTCTTTGTATTGTAGTTGGCTAAGAGGACGGAGGCATCTTCCGCAGCGTCTGTATCCGGCTTGATGTTTGAAACAGGCATGAATTCTAGAATTTTCTGCACGTCGGGCTCGAAACCCATGTCTATCATACGATCGGCTTCATCGAGGACGACGTAGGTACAACGGTTTAACACCAAGTACCGGTTCTCCAGCACGTCGATAAGACGACCAGGTGTGGCTATAACTATCTCACATCCAAGTCTAAGTTTAAAGCCTTGTTCTTCTCTCGAGAGACCTCCCACTACTACAACAGAGGTGATTCCTAAAGGAATACCAAACTTGTTTGTTTCTTCTTCAATTTGCTGAGCCAACTCACGTGTTGGCGCCAAAATGATCGCGTACGGTCCTTGATCTGCGTCTTCCATACGTTCTTTCTTCGGAAGTGACTGGATCCAAGTGAGTAAAGGAATGAGGAAAGCCAGTGTTTTACCAGAGCCAGTTTCAGCAACACCAATAATGTCTCTGTTCTGTAATCCAATAGGAATAGCTTGTCTTTGAATAGGAGTTGGACTTTTGTATCCAATTTTGGTAATGATTTCCATGATGTCTTCATGGAAACCACCTTCTTTCCAGTTCCTTATGGGGTTGGGTATCCTTCCACCCTTGATAGTGATGTTGTAGTCTTCTCTGAAAATACGCCAATCTCTCTCAGTCATCTCATCATGGTCTTTTTCAGACCAGTGCCGGTCATCCCATTTCTGTTTGTCTTCCTTCTTTTTTACTTTCTTGAGGCGAACTTTTTCTTGTTCCTTTTCCAGTTCTGTCCTCCTTTTCTCTAACAAATTGCCATAGAATTTGCTGTGATCCTTCTTTTGAGATTTAATATCAATGCCAGCAATGTGTCCACGTCCAAAGAATTGAACTTGATGCCTTTCTTTGTATAGGGTGTTGTAATCATTTGAAGTGTCCTCAGAAGCATCCCAATCAAATACAAACTTCCTGTCATTAAGTCGCCTCACTCTGCGCTTCCTTTTGACGATGCCCAAGTAACGAGCTTTTATTGCTTCTTCTTCCCTTTCCTTGTCTTTACTTTTCGAGACATCATCATTTCTGTCCTTTTTATCATCTCCACCCCTTCTATCATTTTGTTGGTTTTTTCTTTCTTCAAATCTGCGCTCTCTTTCCCTTTCCCTCTCTTCCCTCCTCTCCCTTTCTTTCTCTCGTTCTTTCTCTCTCTCTTCTCTATACCTTCTTTCTTCTTCTTTTTTGGAGGATACAGTCAGATCTATAGTGTCAATAGGCTTTTCAACATTTGCTCTCATGGCTTCCACCTGTTCTCGACGTCGCTCCAAAGCTAGTGCCGCTCTCTGTTCCTTAGTAAGAAACACTGGTTTACTTCTAGCCTCTTCCTCTGCTTTCTTCTTAGCGAGTAGCTCCTCCAGGGACAAAGGTTCACGTTTTACCGATTTAGTTTCTTCTTTCCTGGTTTCTTCAGTTTCTTCTTCTTGCTGTTTGCTCATGTCGTCTTTTTTACCCCTGCTCTTCTCTTTTTCATCCTGACGCCGATCTTTCTCCTCATGGCGTTTCTCTTTCTCGTCCGGACGTTTATCTTTTTCATCGTTTCGCCTATCTTTGTCCTTTCCATCCCGCTTCTTGTCTTTTTTACTTGGGCTTTTCGGACGATCTGCGTCCTTTTTGGGACTTTTTTCTCTATCCCTCTTGGGGCTTTTAGCTTTCTCGCTCTCTTTGCGAGGACTTTTGGCGCGGTCGTAATCCTTTTTGGTAGGGCTCCGAGATCTCTCCCGGTCCTTCCTAGGGCTTCTTGATCGTTCTCTGCGTTTTGTTTTATCCCGATGACTTTCGCGTTCTTCGTAGCGGTCTCTCTCGCGTTTTTCTCGAGAGCGTGACCGCCTACGTTCGGGACTCTTGTCCCTCGCCATGAATATGCAATTCACTTGACTTCATGCAGTAAAATTCAAGTATTGTTTCTGGCACAAACTATATAGGGATACTACGTATTTCTGGATTGCAGAAATTCTAAAATGTGTTGTGAATTTGCCAAATAGCTGGAGTTTTGATGCCAAAATGCCAATGCGACTTTGACATTATCGACAAAGTAAAATGGTAAAGATTAAAAATGTCCATCGACAATTACTCTGTGCTTGACTATGTTACCATAATTGCCGTAACTAAAAACAAAGATCAAGCATCCTACAACGTTCCGTAGCCAGCCAAAATCATTTCGATCCTCGATTGATTCGATTCCTCTATATTTGAGATATTTCGACATTTTGCTGACATATTGTTTTTTTCTAAGGATGACCCTAAAAACTAAAAACACGTATTTATACAACTCAAAACAAACTGGCAACACTCATGCTTGACATGACAAGACTCTTGCTTGACGAGACATCAGTTTTGATTTGATTGGCTTATTGACTTTCATTCATTCGTTCATTTTATTTACAAACAAGCTTCATATGATTTGCTCTAATATTTTTCAATACAATGTTTATTCGCCATTATTTAGATATTTTGGATAGTTGTGCTGCAATGGGAATACTTTCGACATTGCTTGCAGCCTCTTCTGCGTTAATATTAGGGGCTGCTTCTGTTTTTATATTCCGTAGGTATCGTAAACATGAAAAACCCAAATCGCGAAAAGCTGTCGAAGTATTCAACTATTTGGAAATAAATATTGTAACTACAGTGGCTGACTGCGACCATGTAGTTCGTGAATTACGCAAGTAAGAATAATTATCACATTCTTATCTGAAATTAGTAACTTAAAAAAAACCAAATTGATTACTTAACTATAGGAAGAATAGCCTCAGCTCCATTAACCAAAAGGTTAAGTACCTGAAAACAACTGCCTCATTGTTAAACGAGATTGCTTAGCATTTCATCATTTTGCATTGATATCTAGGTGACAAAAAAGTTAGGTGCTTTGTAATGTTTTATTTGGTGGTTCACAACTAGTGCTGTCAATATGTGTGTTGTCTGTTGTGATTTGTATGATATTAACATATAATCCTTTGTTGATAATTCCAATAACAAAAAATATATGTTAAATGAAATTAGTGCAGATTAATTCTAGTCAAGAGACAACACCATAACAAACAGTCATCTACAATTGCCTTTTTCAACTCCGAAAAATATTTGTCAATAATATTATTCATAATGCAGAAATATATTTCTAGAAGGAGCATGAAACATAAAGCCCTAGGCTTTGACTGTGAATGGGTCACAAACAGTGGAGGTCGGCATCCTGTGTCCTTGCTACAGCTGTCTTCCTTTGATGGTTACTGCGGCATATTCAGATTGAACTACTTCCCTCAAAACAATATTCCTAACTCATTACAAGTATGTTAACACAATTTCCTACTCATTGACATTCTGATATAAACTATCAAGACAAGTAAATAATGCTGGACAAACACAGCCTTATCTAGCCCTAAATCTTACCAGGGCTTGTGTTTGGGGTATTAGATGACTAATATATTTAGTAGAATACATAATTTACATATTTAGCTATTTTTATACATTGAAAATACCTAAAATATTTGTACAACATGAAAACATTTATATACTAAGGCTGGTATCAAACCTGCAACCTCCTGCGTCTTGAGCTGAATTTCACCGGCTGTCATTGGTCATCAAAGATCTGTCTGACTTATTAAAAAAACAAAGCCCTAGCCTATACAACTTAATCATTCTACAAGGTAACACAAAATCTTTGTAAATCTGATATAGATGATAGGGTAAAGGGGTGATTGAGAGGTGATGGCAAAAATATTTACAATTTTAACTGAGGTGAAGATCCAAGAATCCATTCTTGGGTCCCTTGGGTCCAACATTTGTGCAATTATGTATATCTAGTAGAATTTATTTCGCCAACCCTCTTACTCAACTAGCACCTGTCATGTAATTCATTTTTAATTTGTAAGCATCCAATCTATTGTCATTCATAATAACACAGTTTATCTTTTTTATTTATTTATTTTGTTTATTGAGATGCACAAAACATAAAATAATCACAAAATAAACAAAATTTAAATATTATAGATCTATAGCTTGATTATTTGACAACTTATGTGCATACAGAGAATCCATATGAACGAGTAGAACATGTAGAGCAAACAACTGAAAATATTAATTTAACAACAATTTTAAGCGGATACCTATTACCTAATTATTAACTAAGTACATTCAAAATTTTAAACATACAATTACGAACTTAACTTAAGTAATTTTAGTTATGTATCTCTTCAATCCATTCAGAATCTTCTAGAATGCGAAGACATCTACAAAATAGGCGTAGCTCCAACGGGCGATGCTAAGTACATTGCCACAGACTACCAGACGATGGTGCGGGCTACCATCGACGTGAGACACATTGTGGAGTTGTGTGGGTGCAAGGCGGGCGGGCTGGGTGCTATGGCGGAGAACTTGCTTAATGTCGCTCTGAATAAACATTGGAAGGTAAGACTGAACAAGTTATGTAGCGCTTACTGTGTTGGTTGAGCCAGTGAATCAGTAGTAATCAATCACAAACATATAATAATAGATAATCCGTCGTCACACGACAAGGCCGTGTTTTTTAATCTATTTATAATGATATACTTTACAATGCAGGGTTCCCTTTCTTGCTTTGACCTCTAAGTGAACGAACGAAAGCCACCTCATATATACACACTATAATCATCATATTTAAGGTTATTTCATTGAGCGAGAAATCAAATCAAAGGTATTGATAATGACAATTCAAAACAGTTTTTAAAAAAAATCCTATATTGGTAATGTTCTTGTTTACATAACATTATTTGAGACTAAAAACTAGCAAAGCGGCTTTTTATTCTATATTTTTTTTGTTTCATGACTCATACAAAAATTACATTTAAAATACACAATAATAAGAATTAAAATACAATGAAAAATTAATTTGTATATGTTATGTTTTCCTTGTCTAGATTCGCTGCAGTGACTGGGAAGTACCCGAACTGACCCCTGCACAAGTACATTACGCCGCGTCCGACGCACACGCAGCCATACAAATATTCGTACAAGCTCTCAACAGCTACAACAAACGAGGATTTGCATTCTGGAGGGAGACAACTGACGTCTGGGATAAAGTTGACGAGATCTGCTGGCAATATAGTGATAGGAATTATAAGGCTAAGCATAACAATAGCGCGCAAAGAGTTGAGGGTAGGTAAGTGTTGGTATTTCCAGGCTAGGCAAACTCCGCGCTCGTGTCAAATTCTAGAAGTACCTAGCCGACCCGTTTGGACGGGTTTATACAGCCAGGCAAGGGCGTCGCCAGGGGGGGCAGGTGGGGGCAGCTGCCCCCCCCCCCCCTAGAGATCAAAAATATGTACCTAGCCAACTGCAAAACAACGAAAGTCCTGCTATTGTCTTGCTTTGCCGATAAATCCCGCATAAAATCACTATCACGGGGAATAAGTACCTAGTGACAGTTAGTGCAATATTATAACTTCAAAAAAAATATTGTAAATATTGTATTTCTTTTGTTCGGTAATTTGTAACCCAATATTATAATATAATATTGGGTTATATAATACATAATATTATTATGTAAATACTGAAAAGCTTCACAAGCTATACACAGCACGTACGTGCTGTGTATAGCAGCTGTGTATAGCTTGTATAGCTTGTGAAGCTTTTCACATGGGAGTTAAAAGCATTCTTATTTAAGTACAATCGCCATACAGGCAAACAGGCCCGTAGGGATAGCGGGTTTTGGGGGTACAAGCTACCCCCGAGATGTCGTGTCACCGTTTATAAGTAAATATATAAATAAAACTTTAAATGTTAAATTTTCACGGATACGTTTCACACGTGGGAGCACTTGAAGTGGTGATTCTGTCTTAAAACCCAATGTTTTTTCGTCAAAATTCGTCTCTTCGCTTAGCGCAGGGCGCGATGCACATCTAGGAAGGCATGACATTAATTTTAATTTCCTTAATCAATGGATGGATAAGAACCTATTTTCTTGTTTTGTCGTTATTGCATTGTTACCTCCATTTGCTATTATTCCTTTAGATATTATATACATAGTAGGTATTGTAAACTTTTTGCATACGTCCGAAAATATAAAAAAAGTCCTCAGTTTAGACTATTTTCAGCAGCCGCATACTAAAAAATATCGGTGCTGTTTACACTTTTTATACTTACTACTTTGTGGCCCTAAAAGGTTACAAAAGTTGTCGTGCTGGCTCATTCTTCCAGTGTTGAGTGCCAGTTGTAGCTCATATCGAGCTCTACCAGCATCCCCCCCCCTATGTCGTACCTATGTCTGGCTACGTCTTGCCCCCCCCCCCCCCCCCTAGGCCGTGGGCTGGCGACGCCCTTGCAGCCAGGGCTGTCAAGCACCGCTAAAATAACCGCTAATCAAGAAAATATTTTTACCTCTTTTTCTGAAATTTAATTTGTTATAGATATTCTACTTGGTGTAGGATAGAGATTATTAACCAGTAAAATATAAAAAAAAAAACTTAGAAAAAATCGCGACTAAGTCAGACTAAGTTTTTTACTTATTTTCGCTAAATGTAGCTTAGAACACTAGGCCACATTTTATAGGCCTTCGTTTGTCATATCGTTTTGACTCGTACTCCCGACAGACTGAACTCGTCGAAATACAAATCGGATTTAGACAACCCTAGCATTTTTATGTCAAGCAAGCCCCACTGATGAAGAAGTTGTTAGTATTAGAAAAGGTCAGCAAATTGTTGGGCTGGTTAACAGCGCAGTGCGAGTTTAACTGCGTTGTTTGTATTGTTAGGAGGCAGAGTAGCTTTTTAATTGAAGGATTCCACGGAGTGCGCCTTCTGTACTTTAGTACTATACATATAGTTATTCTGTGGTATCGTTAAGAGTTTCCAAAGTTTCAATTTATTTGAAATGTTTTAATTTTTTCGCATTTTACAAAGAACTAAACGAGCAGAGAAGGAATTTGCTGCTAATCGTAAAACATTTTCTATTAACTTATGAAAAAAAACAAGTCGATTCATTTCGGAGCTAATAATTATGTGCGATATAGATCACACAGAGATTTGGGCTAAAATCTAGATCTACAGATCGTACAAACAGTCCCGAGGCGGGAATCGAATCCACAACCTCCTGCGTCGCCAGCGGACCTTCGCCACAGAGGTCTTCAGAATTGTAAATAATATATCAACGATCAATTTTTAATGTAATATGTAAAATTATATTATATCTGTTAGCAGTAAGAAGAGTCACAAACGCGTTGGGCTGGGTCCGAAGCACGGTTACCGCGGGCACAGGCCGCGCTCGAAGCCTCTCTACCACAACTGCTATCTGCAGGCGCCAGACGGCGAGCTACTCTGCACATGCGACGTTGATAAGGCTTACTGGTGAATATACATTACTCACTACATAACATATTGCACATGTAAAGAATAGTTATAGAATACATTACTCACTAAATAACATTGCACAGGTGTAGAAACCTAATATTTAGATTAGTAATGATTAATTAACGGTCAGATGAACGACAGAGTGCAAACCTGTTGAAACGTCGAGAAAAGAAGAAGAAGAAAGGAGGAAGAAGAAACGCGATAAATACCCGTTAATTACTAATCATTAGTGTTCAGATCGCGTAAGTTTCAAAACATTTAGATTAGTACCTATGATTTTGTATTTGCTTACATATGTATATATACCATCGCCTTGGGGTTAAAAAAGCCAGTTATGATGTTATACTGTTTGCTAAATAAATAAATAAAAAGCGTTTCTATATCGATCAATTAAACATTTATTTGCAAGAATACATAATTATTAAGAGTTATAATGAACTCACAAAAAATTTTAGAGCAATTCATTACGTCGTTTGCAGACCGATATTAATACTAGGTATTAATAATAGGGTTAATAACTGCTGATATGACAATAATTAAGATATCTTTGATTTAATTTATGTAGTGGTATAAATATACCACTAAATAACCATAGATTAAATCAAAATAACTGCCTAAATTATTGAATAAAACTTTCACTCATACATTTTATCTTTGCAGGTACATTAAAAAAGATCTAGCAGTCCTAATAACGGAGGAGCCCCTCACCGTCCGACTTCGCTTCGAGCCGGCCGCGCGCTCCACGGGCGACGTCGGGAAATACTACCAGCTGAAGAAGGAAAACCATTGCGTTGTGTGCGGCTCCACCAACTCCTATATCAGGAAGAATGTTGTTCCTAGGGAGTACAGGAAGTTCTTTCCGGGTTAGTTTTTACTATTAATCTTCTATTAATCTATTAAATTTAATATCCCATAACTATTTAGGCCTGGTTAACACGCCGTCATTGCCGTACGGTTAAGAAACCGTGCGACTTTGTTAATGAAATTGCTTCACCATCCATATATCGCTGACGACCGTGCACTGTGTCAATGCAAAATCATTTCAATTACAATGTATTTTATTAACATTTTTAATTTCTTGGATACCTACAACATAAGAAAACAAACTATCTCGTTATTTTTTTTTTTACTATACAAACGTGTTTGTATTTTGTGACGTGTCTATGAGTCCTGTAACGAAATAAAGTACTTAAATTTTGATTTTGAAATATCATCGAATACTGTAACTTAAGGTTCGATACTGTTTTTCAATGGCGAAATTGCTCTACAGCAACTAATTTTAATATCCACCAAAACGTATCAACTAATGTTTTGAAACTTACGCGATCTGAACACATAATGATTAGTAATTAACGGGTATTTATCGCGTTTCAGTCAGTCGACAGTCATCTCGTGACCACGACAGAGTGCAAACCTGTTGAAACGTCGAGAAAAGAAGAAGAAGAAAGGAGGAAGAAGAAACGCGATAAATACCCGTTAATTACTAATCATTAAAACGTATCAACGTCACGGTATTTTCCAGAAATAATGAAAGACCACTCGTCTCACGACGTGCTCCTGCTGTGCATGCCGTGCCACCAGCGCAGCAACATGCAAGACCAGGCAAAACGGAGGCTGCTAGCGGAGGCGTGCGGCGCGCCCATCGCCGCCGACAACCCCAAGGTCATTGAGGACGCGGCTGTGAGGTGCGTCCTATCTGCTATAAAGTATTTCTCTACGTGATTGAAACGTGTTCTTTTATGAATCGTCCTTATCGCGTACTATCCAGATCCGTCACGCTCAGTTCGGTTACGCTGAATAGAGTATCCTATACTATTATAAGATTAAAGTTTCTTTCACTTCTATTGTGAGTGGGATCATAGTAGTAAAGTAAAAAGGTTTATTTTTCGTCACAATAACAAAGTGAAAAACGAATAAAAGAAAAAAATGTAACAAACAGGGTAGCGCGATACCCTTTTTTAAATTAATTATCATCTTGTTCCAAATCGGATATTATCTCTAGCAGAGACTATTTTCATTAGCTTTACTCTTTTTTTTTACTATAAATCTAACATATTTTGGCGAATTTATTATAAATGGAAGCGAATTAACTATGAATCTAGTTGAAAAAGACATAATATGTAGTTCTAAGTATCTAAGCCATAAATAATGTATTGCAGAAAAGTCCGCATGTCAGCGCGCGCCCTACTGGTCCACGGACGCAAGCACTCGTTACCCGACGCGCGGCGGGCACAGCTCGAAGCGGTGGTGTTGGCTCAGTTCCCGGGCTGCGACACTGTTACAGACGCCATGCTGGAACAAGCAGCTGTTCTGCAGAATGCGTCAGTATTTTTTTTATTCCACTAGCTGGCAAACAAGCGTACATAGTTTATCGGATAGTATAACATCATTTCATTATTATTTTTATAATAAAGACAAAAACGTACGATACACATCCGTGTACATATGACTGGCCGCACGAATTATAGTCACCTACGTACTGCGCATGCGTGATACGCCATCAGACACAATTACTATAAAAAAAGTATGTCTTTTATTATTCATTTTATGATTTACATACCAGCGCTATTATTATACTTATCAATATCATCCACTATTATTATTAATTAGTCAATTGTACCTCCATCCAGAACCCTGCAGCTATAATATGTCCTAACTCTTAACTACCTCTAAAATTTACCTTGAATTGTATCAACAGAACGCCTAACGAAGACTTCACGGCGGAGTCCCACGGCTACAGAGTGGTGAGCAAGTATCTGCAGTCTGACGGAGGGCTTCTGAAGCTGGAAGAGGAATGGCGGAGGCACTTCCTCACCTCTATGAACCCTAAACACATGCCGGAGCTCTGGTCTATCCATCATAATAGAGACAGGTATATGAATACATACAGGCCGTGTGGTGCCGGCATAGAATTGCACCACCCCAACTCTTCGTGGGTGTCGTAAGAGGCGACTAAGGGAAACACACCGGGGGGTGGGCAGCAGCGCCCTCTGCAGAACAACTCCACCGTACTGCGATCCCCAAACCCGCATGCCCAGCGTGGGGATTATGGGCAATAACCCCCAAATGATGAATAATGCCATCTATGGCGCTCATTTGGGGAGGCCTAGAGGTCCAGCTGTGGACTACTGTAGGCTGATGATGATGATATGAATACATGGTTCTAACTCTAAGTGGGGGAACCGAGATCTGCTTGAAATCTCGGGTAGGAGTGTATTGTGCATTAACCCCTGCATAACTAGGTCCTAACCAGCCCAGCTGCTTGAAGTACCGGAGCAGGACTTATAGGAATACAGTGTTATTTCTTTTGTGTCTATAAAATTATGTTTTAAGGTTACAAGATCGGTTTTGTATAGGCCCCTCTTTGTGTCCTTTAAAATAAAAAAATGATATCTAAGGAACTATTGCAGCTGTTTACTTGAAGTTACTTTTTAAAATACGAAATATCTATAATCTGTTTATAAAGAAAAAAAAATTCAATACGTCTCATAAAATTTCGTCATCACAATTTGTGATGACGAAATTTTATGAGACCTTCAATGTCGACTTTGGTATCAAACAAAAGGTACTTTATTTGTCCATACACAAAATAGTTATTGAAATTTAAATAATAATATTAAATAAAAAGTTCAATATTTTAACAAAACACGAAAGTTTAAAAAATAATTTTAATTCCAGGTTGAAAGTGAAATGGGATGAAAACCGCATAGATGAGAGTCATTTGAAGGCAATGGGCGTAGTGTGGTAATAAACCTACCAACTTGAAACTACATACTATGTCTTTTCTCTGTCCAATCTTCGCTGGTTTGATCATGTGAATTGGATGGAGTTGTAACCAAGCCCAAGGAGTTGATAACTGGAGCCGAAGAATGCTACGATCGAAGTACATCATTTGTATTCTCTTTTTTAGCAATAAAATATCGTGACTATTTTATTTATGTATTATTTTTGATAAAGCCTTATGGGTCTCCCTATACTAGTAA
Organism: Eupithecia pulchellata; assembly: GCA_963931895.1. NCBI lineage: Eukaryota > Metazoa > Arthropoda > Insecta > Lepidoptera > Geometridae > Eupithecia > Eupithecia pulchellata. The sequence continues at coordinate 2,154,813 of OZ007522.1, forward strand.
AGGTTAGTATTGTATTCTCATCGGTGAATCAAGGGTTCATCCGTACTGAATTATGGCGACATGAAGAATAAAATATATATAAATAGCGGTCCGCCCGCCCCGGCTTCGCACGGATATTTAACAAAAATTTTATTTTTCATGCGGACTTTTTCGAAAATATTCTATAGCCTATGTTCATCAGGGAAAATTTAGGATTCTAATGGTAAAAGAGTTTCGGAGCCTTTCAATTCAAACAAACAATCAAATCTTTCGACCTAGGGTCTTGACTCCAAGGGGAGTAAATGCGTAGGCTATGTCGAAATCTGCAAATTTGCGTCTCTTGGGATCCTCGGCCTAAACTGCCACTTTATCGCGAGTAGCTTTTATGGGTTCCATAGGTACCCGAAGGATTAAAACGGGACCCTATCACTAAGCCTAGCCTGTGCTTCAGGGGGCTGAAGTATAACTCATGATGAACCTTAAAAGTTATACCGTTAGTTGAAAGTTGAAATACAAAAAATGGAGTTTGTTGTCTTTGTTTCCCAAAATTTTTTATCCTATAAAAAAAATTAATAAAAAATAGAAAATGGCTAATGCTAAAACTAGCGAGTCCAAAAAAAAAAAATAAAACACTCAAATAGAATAGGCGAAATTTTAACAGATCGTGTATAACTATGGTGATGTGATTAGCATTAAATTATTTATGTGTTTACGAGGGCAAAAAGCCTTTATTAAAAAATAAAATTACAATGATTCAACTAGATAAAAAACTAGTATTTACAATTGAGCTAACTACAGACTACAGGTAGCTCAACTGATCCATATCAATACCAGTTGGAAGTGTACCCAAGATGCTGGCTGCATTGCCACGTTTATGGCAATGCTGATGCGCTGCGCCAGATATGACCCAAGAACTGGTCAATATCTGGCGCAGCGCATCAGCATTTCCAATTATTTATAGAAAGAAAATAAGTTTTATACATGTAGATAACTGTACCTAAGGGTTCCGACGACGTCTTGTCCCTTCTCGTCCATACCAATTTGAGTAGGTACCGATCACTGAAGTTAATCGTGAAAATTAGTGTTTCAAAAGTTTTAGCCTAAAAGGTACCTACACCTTTTAGGCTAAAACTTTTGAAACACCCATTTTATTGAAGGAAAAATAATGGGTTCGTTTGCCAAACCCTTAATTGATAGTGTGAACAACCTATCTACCAACATAAAAATTATAATCAGCTCAGCTGTCAGATCAACGGAAATGTCAAAATTTGAAAATAAACAAACAAATTCAAATCAAAATAAAATAAACAGTTCGTTCGTTTCGTTGTAGATTTATTTTATTTACTTTGATCTTTGATTTCGAATAAAGTTCATTGTGTGCGATTCTAATAATATCATAATACAATATAAAACAATGCCGATTATAAAGCAAGCAAAGATTACAAAAATGTTCAACAGAAAAGGTGAGCAAATCTCAACATAAATATAAAAAAGTTGTATTACCATAAATGATAACATTGATAACCAATGTTTGTATCCAGCTACTCCTCAGCTGCCAGACGACTGTGAGGAGTTGCAGCAAGAGTTACAGGAGCTAGAGATGAAGCTGAAAGAGAAACATGACGAGTTGTTCGCGCTGCAGAGGAGCAGTCTCCAGCGGAGAGACACAAAACCTAATAATGGCAAGGCGCCTCTAGATGAAACATCTAAACAATTTCAAAGGCCTGAGGTATGTAACAATATATTTACTTCTAGCATATTTATTTACCTGGCGTAGTATAAAAGTGCATACTTACTAATAAGTCAGTAAATTATCCTAAACTGAGCTTTTTGTTAGTATATTGAGATTTGTTCTGACCCTGTTAAATTTAGAGGAACATAATTATTATTATTAGACAATAGTGGCTAATTTACAACCCAAAAGGCTCATGGCTCATACTCAGCTTATCTAACTTCGTAAAAAAGTTTGATACTTGCCTTGGAAGACCAGTGTTACTAGCATGTACGCAACCCATGTTAAGTAGAGAGCCAAGTTTGTGACATTCACATGAGAATTTCTCATAAAGTCTGTTAATTTTTTTTTTTAATAATATACTTAATTATAAATCAATTTTTATAACATTATTTTTATTCTCATTTCAGAAAATAGTGCTGTCAAACTCTGTAGAAAGCTTCAAAAAGGAGATAGAGCTAATAGCTATGCTTTCCGGCATAGAGGTTCAGTCATATGAGCCAGACAACCATTGCACTGTTGTTTACCACATGCAGCATGACTCTGAACATGAGGTCAAACATGGCCTGAAGATTGATACTACTGCAGGTAAAGACTGTAAATAAATTATGCTCCAATATAGCTTGATGATGCTGTGTGGTTAGTCGGGCATCAAGATGATGCTCTCTGTGGGATTGTCCAGCATTATATATTTATATATTTGTATGGCAAAGCAGAGCTTGTGTAGTGGGTACTAGCTAGGTAACTATTATATTGCTATTACACAATAATCTTCAGGAATAAATTAACACTAAACTACAATAGTTTAGTGTTAATTTTATTATATTATTCATAGGAAAAACCCAAAGCAAATATCTTCATATCATACAAATATTTGTGCCATGGCAAGGCAGGAATTGAATCTGCAATCTGCATCTCAGATGAACCATTGCTTGTCACACCACAGAGGTCATTTAAGAACATTCCCAAAACTAGACTCTGACAGAATCATATTTATGCTTACAACTGGAAAATCAGCTTATTTAAAGGCCATAAAGCTATGGATGAAAGACCATGTGCCCTGCTGTTGATTTCACACTATGTGTTATGACAATGTTAGGCATTATTTTCAGGAAGAAACAAAGTAACATCTTCATCCATGCCACTCGGCTTCAAACTGAATGCAGTGTTGGATGAATATGACAATGTGATGGTGCCCGAATGTCTTGTCTCAGTTCGGAAGGCGCTGGTCGCTTATTATGATAGGTTGGAGCAGTTTGATAAGCTAAAGGTACAATACCTATTTTGGTTCATTAACCTAACTGTAAGAAAATATTATTTTATGATTACTAACATACTGATATTCTACATATATTTTTCTATTTTATACTTGATTTTTTTATTAATTCTTTATTTTACAAATAGTATCTCATATTATATTACGAGGGGTGCACTAAAAGTATCGGGAATGGAATATTTCCACGGTTTCTGTCATATTAAAATCTTTTTAACTGAAAACTCCTTGGTTTTAAAAATCTAATACCATTTATTTATTTAAAAAAAGATTCTCGGTCTTGTCACAAGGTTTCGTCAAACTTGTTTAGTCGTTGAGAAAATGGAATTGACTCGAGAAAATTCAAAAGCGATGATTTATTGTGACTTTCGAAGTGGTTTAACTCAAAAACAGTGTGTTGACCGGATGATTTCTGCATTTGGTGATGAAGCCCCATCCAAAACCACAATTTATCGCTGGTTTGCTGAATTTCAACGTGGACGTGTCAAGCTCAGTGATGATCCCCGTAAAGGTCGTCTAAAAACTGCAGTCACCCAAGAAAACGTTAATGCTGTGCGTAAGCTGATTGAGGAAGACCGACATGTGACATATCGCGAAATTTAGGCAACTTTAGACATTGGTATGAGTCAAATACAAATAATATTGCATGAACAATTAGGTGTAAAAAAGTTGTTTTCCCGATGGATGACGCATTCGCTCTGTGAAGAGCAAAAAGTGGCTCGCGTTACTTGGTGCGTCAGAACTCTCGAAAGATTCCACACAGGACCCTCAAATGCTGTATACAACATCGTATCAGGTGACGAATCCTAGATATATGCGAACAAACCCGAAACAAAAAACCAAATTGCGTGGTCAGAGGTTTTCTTCACCTGAAGAAGCTGCGGACGCCTACAAAACGGCCATTTTGGAGACCCAACTTCCGAATGGAATGGTTGCTTCAATAATTGGTTCCATCGTATGGAAAAATGTGTCAAATTTCGCGGAGAATACTTCAAAAAGCAATAAATACATTTTTAAATTGTAATGTTGTGTCACTTCCTTGATTCCCGAAATTTTCAGTGCCGCCCTCGTATTTTACAATACCTAACATGTGAACCTATCTCATTCATAATTTCTGATGCAATATAAATTATTATTCTTACATAGAGTAAGCTTAGTATCGAGCTATGATAAAATTAAACCTACCCTTGACGTCATAATGTCATGAAACACGGACTGGTGGCGCATATCTGCGTCGTGATGCCATGAAAGTGATATCGCATTCTCTACCATCACCAGCCTATATAGTCCACTGCTGGACATAGGCCTCCCCTAATGAGCGCTAGATAGCATTATCATTTCATATATTCATTTTGGGGGTTATTGCCCATAATCCCCACGCTGGGCATGCGGGTTGGGGATCGCAGTTCGGTACAGTTGTTCTGCAGAGGGCGCTGCTGCCCGCCCCCCGGTGTGATTCCCTTAGTCGCCTCTTACGACACCCACGGGAAGAGTTGGGGTGGTGAAATTCTATGCCGGCACCACACGGCCTAGAAATGGCCCACGCATTCACTACCCAGCCTCAATTGTACCACCCGCATGGTCGCGCCCCAAGGTTACACGTCAATCTGTATGCAGGCCATGAAAGTATTAATATGTGTAATCTTCTATGTCTTATGTTCCAGCTCCCCGACACTACACTCTGTATCGTCCCGGTCATGGCCTTTATGTTAATATATGTACATATGTGTTATGTTCCAGAAAGCACTGCACTTGGATGCTAAGTTGAACAAGACTCAGGACGGCTCTCACGTGGAGATCACGTTTGCGGCGCACAGCGAGCTCGAGGCTCTTGATGAACATATCACAGTTGTTCTTATGTTGGGCTACAGGGTGTATGATATACGGCCCAAGCAGTGGGCTTTTGTGGAGATTGGTAAGCTAGGCGGCTATTCCGACGATAATAATAATGCTGGGCACCCAAAACACAATATAAATAAATAGTGCTGGACAATCCACACAGCATCATTTAACCCCAAGCTGGGAAGATTATCACTTGCTTTAGGATAGAGTTCAATGACGAATAAAGTGCGTTTTAAGAGCAGAGTGGGTAAATTTCTTAAAAAAGGGTTTGCTTGCAGCTATCCATATTTCAAGTACAATAAATGGCTTGCCCACATTAAATAGAAATTTTTCTGCATCCGTTAATTTTCACCACATTATTATCACGAAAGTACCTACCTGTGCCCAGACGTCATCAAAAGCTGTTTATGTCGTAAATGTAAGCTGTCACCATTTCTGTATCTCAGATTTACCGGACGGTTCAGTAGAGGCGCTCTCACGTCAATGCGAGGTGTTCAAACGAAGGCCGCTCTATAAGGCCTTCAAAGAGGCCTTCCTCGACGGAGTGGGGCCCTACACTATGATTCAACAGGTATTTTAGCAAACTTTATCTTACCTATACTCCGGCTAAACCCAAGGTACAATGTTTATAAAGATTCCACACATAAACATAAACAACTTTCTTGTTGTTAGGGTTATGACATCGTTTTTTTCTATTTAGTGTTTTGAATCCACAATGTCTCAGAAACTACTACAGCTATTAAATTGATTTAATTTGAAATAATAATACATTTCGCGCGCTTATACAGATTTATTATAGGAAAATAAATGAAAAATCAAAATGAAGATTTTCAGTACTAATTTTGAAATAGAAATTTTAAATGAGATTTGATTTTACTTATGTCATTGTCATGTCTACGTAAGTAGACAAAAATAAAATAAATATATAATGCTAGACAATCCACACAGCTTCACTTAGCCCCAAAAGCAGAGCTTGTGTTATGGGTACTAGATGACTGGATATACTTACTACAATATATGACATAATATATATTATATATGTAGATTAATTGTTGCTATACTTAGAAAACAACTAGAACACCTTGATCAAATATTCTGTTTATACAAACATTTGTACTCAGACGGGAATTGAACCCGCAACCTCCGGCGTCGCATGCGGATCATCCCCTCCTCAGAGGCCATCTATAAATAAATCTAAACTAAATTCAATTATTTGTTTCAGTTCGGCACCCAACCGCCAGTCAGCAGCCGTCGCAAACAGAAGCGCTCGCGCCCCGCCAACCCTTACAACCCGAACGATGATACCTTCCGCCCTGAAGACTGCTCCAGCGAAGACGACGTGGAGGAATAAAGCACTTTACTCTACTGTACTATGACTGTACTGCACTATAGCTCTACCGTAAAGTCATGTCAGGAGGCGGGCGAAGAGACTACGCCGCAGTTTTTAACTATTGTCGTCTCTTTGTTCAACTTGTAACATATCAAACCGAGTACTTGTGAAAAATAAATGATTTGATTTGACTTAACATATATCTGAGGGCAGTATACTGCTGTCTGTATATACTGTTCAGATAACTCGAGGCAGTTCGAGGACCGCGTGTGTGGCGCATACTTTTGGAAATTAGTATTGATACAGTAGAGAATAAGTTTGAACTTTGTTCCTAAGAACCGCCTGTCTACAACTAGTGTCAACTAGTTATTGTAATCTATCTTAGTGTTTAGTTTTAGGTTTTAAGGACCCTTTATGGCTATATATAGTTTGGGTTGTTTTGTATTTACTGAAATAAAACAGTGAGTAATGTGTATTATAATAAATTTATTTTCTCATAAAAATAAAAAATGATATATACAACTTCTAATTGTTTACATTTAAAGACATATTTCAAAGATCTAATTAGGGAGAATGTCATGATAATAATATTGTTTAATTGCAATCCTAGCTACTGAATAATATGAATTTTTAAAACTTGTGCGCTTAATTTTGTAGAGTCCATTACGCTATAATGTTAAAATGTAAGACAAACTTGAATTCATTGGCTCCGCAACAAAAACTAGCGCTGTTTGTGACAGTTAACATACTTTATAAAATTTTATACAACACTACTAACTTTCATACTTCATTGCAATTTGGCCGGCGAGGACTGGTGACTTACAACTAGCACAAAAAGACTCAGTCAAACTGCAATAGCTTAAATGCGATAAGAATACAATAACTGACTCATCTTAGAACTGGAAGTCGTACCATAAGATCTTAAGTATTAAGGGCTGACATTTAAAACACGGTTAAATTCAAAACATGCAGGCTGAATCAAGATAGAGGAAAATTAAATTAATCCTTTGCAAATCAAATTCTTATGCCTGATGTTCACCAAAAGATAATAGGGCAATTATTGGGCAGCTACTAATATACTTTGCCAAAAACCTTAATTAAATCGTAATTGCCCGATTATCTTTCTGAAGAACACACGCCTAAATAAATTGGCAGTGTGACTCGTTTTGTTTTTGTGCCAATGATTGTGCCTTTGGCACGGTTAAGGCGCGTCTATCTTGAGTCAGCCCGCACTTGTATTTGTAAATAAGCTCCTCTCCACAACTCCGCATGACAAAATGTGCAGAGGAGCTTAGCCTAATATTTGCTTAATTTTAGGACAAACTGTCTCAGAGTATGTTAATGTATAGTTTTAAACAGAGATGTAAGATGGCCTTTATAACAGTTTTAGCTATTCTTGAGAAAATGAGCCAGGAACGCTGAATTTACTAATAGTTATTACATACATAAACGAAACAAGACAAAACATGTGTCTTATTCACAAGGACACTGAACTCACAGTGACTGTGACTACTGACACTTTAAACAAAGTTTTGACGCTCCGCTCCATAGTGCATGTATCAAAGACAGACCCTTTCAACCAAGCACAGGGATTGTTTTGTCTATGGTAGAAGAAAAATTACGCCACATCGGCATCG
>OZ007522.1:2162805-2327715 GCA_963931895.1 Eupithecia pulchellata
CTAGTACCCATAACACAAGCTCTGCTTAGCTTGTGGCTAGATGATGCTGTGTGGATTGTCCAGCATTATTTATTTATTTATTTTATTTTATTTATCAGCGTTAGAGTTATCATTTACCCTTCCACGGTAGCTCTAACAAGTAATAAGTAATGTGTGTTACACTGTTTGTCTCGTACCTTGTATATGCGCACGAGCCAGTGCTCGGTGGTGTAGGCCTCGTCCAGCACGTCCAGGTTGAAGTCCTTGTTGCCGATCTCCACGCCGCGCACGCGGTCGAAGCCCGGCGGACGACCTGACAAACACAATTCATATCACACTCTTACATACTTATCGTTCATCATACCATATGGTTGGCATTGCTGCTTCATCATCATCATACATCATCAGATAATAGTCCACTGCTAGACATAGGCCTCCCCTAATGAGCCCGTAGATGACATCATTTATCATTGGGGGTTATTGTACATAATCCTCACGCTGGGCATGCAGGTTGGGGATCGCAGTTCGGTGGAGTTGTTCTGCAGAGGGCGCTGCTGCTCGCCCGCTGATGTGTCTCCCTTAGTCGCCTCTTACGACACCCATAGGAAGAGTGGGGGTGGTGCAACTCTATGCCGGCACCACACGGCTTAGTCGCTGCTTGCTTCTGTTTTATCAACTACAACTCTTCAAGACTGACTAGGACTGACTGTCTTCTAGATTTTCGTGATTTATTGTAACATCAGAAAGTTATATTCTACTATATTCTAGTTAAGTACAAAGAGTGGCTCACCTCCCTCAGTGTAGACAGATCCGAACTTGTAGTAGCTCATCTTGTACATGAGACAGTTGAGCAGCGTGCCGGATCCGTCCGCGTCGACGCGGAACTCGCCGGCGCCCGTGTAGTAGTCCGCCTCCTTTATGTGCGCGCCGCGGTCCGTGCTGCCGCCAATGCGCACCATCCATAGGAACTTGTTTATGTCTGCGAATATACGATGTGTTACAAAAATTTGTTACTTGAAAAGTATGTCAGTCATATTGTAACGTAAACTATTTTTTTTAGGAGTTTTACTTGAAAAGTATGTCAGTCTTATCGTAGCCTAAACTTATAACTAACAAACAACAAAATTTGAGTAATCAAATCAGTTAGGATATCATCATCATCCACTGCTGGACATAGGTCTCCCGTCTCCCCTAACGAGCGCCATAGTTAAGATATATGTAGGTATGTTTAAAGGGAGTCACTGATGCATAAAAATTTTAAACAATGAATATGCCGCTAATGAATTTGTTTCCGCTTAAATGTTAATAAATGTTCCTAAAGTAGTAAACTTATACACTATTGCACACATAAAAGCACACAAAAGGTTGGCATGCTATCTGTCTGCTAACACATGGTAGAACGAAAAATAAAAAGGTATACATATTATAAAAGCTTACGATCCTAGCCTTTTCTTTCTTCTATACTGATATTATAAAGAGGAAACCTGAAAAGCCTCGAACCAAGTGCAATAGTTTGGCGTTTTAACCCTAAAAAGCCTCACATATGGTATATTTCAATGGTTTTTCGCAAATTACCGCCTGAATCTACAATTTACACCAGCACTTACCATCGGAAGTGTACCCGACCAGTCCTCCGAAGATGACCAGCACATAGTCCACATCCAGCTCTCTCATGATCTCGTAGGCCTTGTCCTCGGTGGAAGCCATGGCCTGGCCCACGCGTGAGATGTGCGTGTTGTTCCACGTGTTGTTGTCCACTATCACAGTTCTGTTCGCCATCGCTGTTATCTGGTACCCGTAGTCCCACCATGACATTACTTTTGCGTCCTGGGAAAAAATTCAGTTGTTTACAATATTTAGGTGTCCTGGGAAATCTGCAACATCAGTATTATTATACTGACTTAAAGACTGAATATGACCATATAGGTAACATAACAAAAATATAAAGAATAACCTGGAAAATTTTCCAGGTTCTGTACACTATAAACATTTCTGGTTTTTATTTTTTTTTCTATAAAGCCACCATTAGCATTATTTCAACGCTGTTAATACGATTTTAATAACGCTGTGTCTGTACTGCCACAACTTTGCCAGTGTCCAAGACAAATGAGTAAAATTAATATGAACATAAACTTTAGTACACAGAAAACATAGAATGAAGTCGCCGCCCCCACCGAATAATATGGTTACCGACTATTACGATGGAAGTGTTTTTATTTGAAATAATTCTTCCTGAGGTGCGATTACACCTTGTGAATTTTTTTCAGGCAAATCGTACGAGTAGTTCTTGAGATAGGCTTTTTGTAATGGATTTTACTTTATTATTAAACGAAAAATAAAAACAACATTTTGATCCGAACAATATTGCAACAGGTTAATACTCACTCCTCGGTTTCTCGCTTTTTGTTGTAAGATGCGATTGCGATTTTATTCGGGAAAGAAGTATAAAACTTAGTTTTCGTAAAGTAGAAAACCCTCTTATTCAGGTTTTCTTTGAAGTTCTTTATTACAGTATAGTTTATTACTATATTTAATTCAAAATATCTGCAATGGTTACATCTATTAATGTATTTTTAATATAAAAAAAGCCATTGTAATCTATGTAGAGATAGTAGGTTGCGATGATTTACTCACTTAATGACAGATTATGAAATCCCGAGATGTGGCTTTGGCAAGCTTATAGTAGCCAAAGCAACGTCTTTTAGCATCGCTCTCATTTCGTCTTAGGTAAAAAAAAGTGATAGCACATGACCCTCACCCAGCATGAGCAAACGTCCAACAATGATAATATTGTGCTCTAATTTAGAAGCCCCCATTGTTTTCTACTCTTTGCCAAGATTTCGAGTGCTTGATATTAAAATCCTAACCACCAAAAAGAATGAATACCGCAGATCAAAAACAAAAGCGGATACTGCATAACAAAACGACCAAACACACTCGCAAGGGCTACAGAATCCTACCGAGATCTGTACACGAGCCAAAATAATGTGCCAGACACAAAGCTGCTGAAAGCTGATGAAGATAAGGTATCGACAATATTTCCAAGAGAGGTAGGAGTAAGGTAGGATCCCTTCTACACAAATGAATTCTTTATAGCTACCAGAGAAGCAATCATCACAGTTCTCACAATGATATTCAATGAAATAATAAATCTGAAAAAAAAACTGAATCATTGTCTTATCCATACAAAGAGGATTAAAATTCCACAAGTAATTATTGGGCAATCAGCCAAATGACAAGCATATACATAATAAAATATTTTCCAAAACAATTGTTGGCCGGATACCAAGCCTTTAAAACCCTAGAACACAAAAAAAAGTATGGCATGGTGGTTGCTAAGGCAACTAAAGCATTTAAAATACAAGGATCATTAGAAACATTTACAAATTTAGCTCTACAACCGTCAAACTGGAAAAGAACGAAAGCAGATCTTGAGAAAATATTTCAAAACCTCAATTGGTAGAATTAATGGCCTAAAAATAAATGTAGATTATACTAACATATTTAAGGTTTGCCGATGATCTGATAATTCGGTCCAATAAGCCTGAAGAACTCGCTAATATGATACAAAGAAAGTGGAAAAGTAGGGCTCTACATATTAATAGTTTGAAAATTAAGTTTAACCAATAACACTCAATAACACTCAGCACAATAGAGTCGGTATGTTAAGGAATATACTTATCTCGGAAAAATCCTTATCTGCTATAACTTTACCTCACCAAATTATCTAACAACAAAATAAATAGAAACAAGAATAGATAATGCTTGAAAGAGATACTGGTCATTTAATAAATCATAAAAAACAAAGAGCTTTGTCTGAAAATTTAAAGGAAACTTTAAAATAAATGTATTCTCTCAATGTTTTAATTTAAGAAACCAAACATGGGACCTGAGGAAAGCGCATAATAGAAAGTTGGATGTTTGTCAGATTGGTCGGTGATACGTCTTTGGAGAGAAGTTTGCTATGAATACAATCAGGCAGAGTATAATCTTTCTTTCTTTCTTTCTCTTCTATACTATGTTATTTTTATAGAAAAATAACTGTAGATCGGTCAAACTTTAAGAAGAACTGAAAATTCGAATAAAACTATTACCCACATTTACGACTACATTACCCAGGAATCAAAATAGAAAATTTGGACGACCTTTCAAAAGGTGGAAATAAGACATAAATAAAATCCATCACTGGAAAGACAAGAATTGCCAAGGGTAGAAACTAATGGAAGAAGCTAGAAGAGGCATGTGTAAACTAGGGCAAACAGATAACATGTCCTAGTATATAAGACTTAAGAAATCATTGTACGTTATCTGCATAAAGGTTTTTCATTATTTTATCTCATTTCCACGATCACGGGCCATATAGAGTCTCGGTCCTTTGGGAGGCATGCGTGGGGCCGTAGCCAACAGGACAGAGGCCCTTTATGAGAGATAATTTTAAAGGCTGGGCTACATAGAACGGGTATAATCCTCGTTTGCACAATATGATATACTCGAAAATGATATCCATGATATTTTTCAGGTGTAGAGACTATAAGCATAAAGAAATAAAATGAAAAAAAGAATTTTTGGGTCTGGGAGACAGTGCGGACGCCTGACATAATTGAATATTGTTAAAAGTGGCAGACTGTGGCTTGTCGAATGTCGGATGGATTACTCAAAATATAGGCTTAAATGCCGGATATAAACAATTCCTGCGCAAACGTCTTTGGCGTTATAACGAGGGTTTTTCTCGTTATAACGCCATTAGGAACCTCCACCGCCGAGTCTACACCTTAAGATGCATCTCTTGCGACTCCATTCAGAACGGCCAATGAAGCGCAACCAATAAGTGTGGTTCTGGTTCTTTTAGAATACCACAGCTTAAGGTTCACGTCCAGATTTACGTCTCCGCAAGCGGAGACGAGCACTAGAACTTCCCTGGGAGCACTCGGTATCGGTGGTTATCACAAAAATCTTTTAAATATCTGTAATAATAGGATAACTTTTGTATTTCCTTCGATTTTCTTTTAATACCGATTCCCAAAATGCAAATAATTTTACAGTAACCTATTTTCACATTCACTAAACTTATTATCTTCTCCAAGGAATATAAACGTATTGTAAATTTACGTTATTCATTTAAGCTTAATTGAGTACCGAACAAAATGGTAACATTGCATTACCGATACAACCAACATCACTATTTTGAGTTCAATAAGATCGCAAAGACCTATTACTGTACAAACTATTATCGACAATTTCCGCGAATAAAATTGTAATGTTACTTTACGGTGTAAAATTATGGTCTTGATTCTGGTAAAACATATTTTTATTTATTACTCTGCATTCGTAAACACAGTTATAATTTAAATTATATTGCATTTACAAAAAAAATATTGCTATCTTTTGGTATTAAAATGAACCCGATAAGTAAAGTATTTTAGGAGTTATTTAAAAAAAACGGTTTTTTATTTTTCCTGTAAAATTTTGTTTTTTTGATTACGATTTTATTCGGTGGGGGCGGCGAAGTGGCAAATCGTTTATTTATTGACCACTAGCTTTTGCTCGTGTATTTGCACGCATTTTATAGGAATAAAAAGTAGGCATGTTTTTTCCTGATTATTTAGTAGTTTTGGCATTGTCGTCAGCCAAGCATCTTCACAACAGTACAGTACAAACATACGCTTTTATAATTTTAGTAGTGTTCTGAAATTTTTGTTTAATACCAGTGCGAAACCGGGGCAGACCGCTAGTATATTACAACACAGTGACCATAGTGTCAAGTGAATAAGTCTACCTCAGCGGTGTTCATCATGAGCCAAGTGTAATTCTCACGGAAGTTGCGAAAATAATCCTCGCGCCGTCGTGCGCGCGCATAGAGTACTATAGATGTCTCTGACGTCACGTCTGTGTACACTTGTGTTGTGACTCGACTGAAACGTATTCCACGCTTCAGACGAGTCACAACTCAACACAGCGGTCAGGGCCTTTCTTCACTATTGCCAATCCCAGCGCGTTTCACAGATATGACAAAACAGCGGCGTGGAATCTAACAAAATCGTAGGAATTTTCTATTTCATAGAGAACTAGCTTTTGCTCGCGGCTTTGCTCGCGTTAGGGGTAGTAGCTTTATGCATGCAAAGTCTCAGCCCGATTGGTTTAAAATTGACAAAGTTTCATACAAACTTTCATCCCCTATTTTATCCTCTTGGGGGTTGAATTAATCAAAATCCTACGTTATAACATCTACCTGCATGCCAAATTTCAGCCCGATCCGTTCAGTGGTTTGGGCTGTGTGTTGATAGATAAATATGTCAGTCAGTCACCTTTGAGTTATATATATTTAGATAAAGGTCCAGGTGACTAAGTGTTTACCTCAGCGGTGTTCATCTTGAGCCACGTGTAGGCCTCGCGGAAGTCGTCGAAGATGATCCGCGCGCCGTCGTGCGCGCGCGCAGACAGCACGATGGAGGGGGAGGAGTACGCCTCCGACGTCACCCACGTGCAGTGGAACACGTACGAGACCAGCAGGCAGCCCAGCACCGTCACGAACAGCGCTCCCACCTGGAGATAGGGTGCGTTTTTGAATGGCAGGTTTTTGTTATGTAAGCAATTTAGTTAGTGAAGTTAACAAAGCCTTGTTTTGACTCGTTAAGGGCCATTTTTGAAAAGACATGTAGGTTTTTTTTATTTGTCTAGTTCAGACATGCATAAGGTAGTGAGTGAAGTTAGCGAAACCTTGGTTTAATTTGATAAGGGCTGCTGTTTTTTGAAAAGAGATGATCATATCACCTGAGCTTTAAATAACACTTCTTTTTGATCAAGGTTAAAAAATATTGAAGCGAAGGATTTATAAAAACCCTTTATTTCCTGTTTTGTTTTAAGATTTGGCTTTTGTAAATGTCACCCAACACAAACTAAACTCTTAGTTAACCCACTTACATCTTGGTGAGTTCCTGTTTGAATTCTGGGTTTTATGGAAATAAAACATGGATTTAATCTCAGATCGGATATAAACTGTTTGTTTAACTATTCAGGAGATGTTCTGATTTTTGTGTAAAACGAGACAAACCTGCGTTCAAACAGCTATTCAATATTAATAATAAAAGATTTTTCCTAGCATATAAGCGTTGATTACCTCTGAGCGGAACACCAGATTATTTTCATGCTTCTTCTTCTTTTCATGATGCTTCTCCACTTTCGGCTCAATATCCTTCACGTGGAGACTCAACAGACTGGAAGCGGCAACACCAGATACGATGCACATCACCGGAGCGAGGACCAGCATTAGACGGACCATCACGCCCTGTCAGACATTACGATATCGGGGTCAGGTTATATTGGGTGGGTTTTGTTTGGTTGTCGGTATGAGGGTAGTCAGCGATCAAAGTGTAAAGATCATTGGCGGAGTCGACGGAGTTTCCTCTACGTGACTCTACGCGCTCAAGCTTTTTTGTGTCATCATTGAGTTTTCTTAATTTATCAAATATATATTAGAAAAACAATAGCTAAGGCGAAAGTTTTATTTATCTTTTACACAATTTTAAAGGTTATGTGTTGGTCTTAG
This sequence comes from Eupithecia pulchellata, assembly GCA_963931895.1. Classification (NCBI taxonomy): domain Eukaryota; kingdom Metazoa; phylum Arthropoda; class Insecta; order Lepidoptera; family Geometridae; genus Eupithecia; species Eupithecia pulchellata. The sequence continues at coordinate 2,170,331 of OZ007522.1, forward strand.
GAGCCGTACACTAGCGTCGTTTTTTATTGCTAAGTTGCGGCTGTTCTTCTTAAACCCGCCAATACAATATCTTGATTTTCTGAACTCTAGTGGAAATAGAGATATATTTTCGTAGTCTGAAGCTAGACCCTTTTCTGGTAAAATATACTTAACAGAGGTTCAGTTTCCCAAAGCAGAACCCACTACAAAAACCAATTTACACTGGCTCTTTCATATTACATACCTATCAGGTTAAGACCATGGTATCTGGTATTGCACCTGCACTTCTGAGACAAAATAAAAAAGCTAACTAGTATTATAAAAAACTCCAGTGATACTTACAGCAAAGTAAATACTAAGCACTCCGTACAGTATAATGAAGATATTGGCATCGGTGAGCTTGGTGAAGCAGAAGTAGAGACCCGCTGGGAACAGGAACACCAGCACTTGCAGGTCGAAGTAGAACGAGGACCACGACGTGGGCTGGTGCTCGGAGACGGACGCTGGTAAATGAGATTAACAAATAATGTTGGACGATTCGGTAATATTATACGGTACATAGGTTTTATTTAAAGCGGCTGGATTTTGCCACTTGGGCATCATTATAAATTTATATAAAAATAGCTAACTGTTTTTCATGCAAATAAACTGTGATATATATTAGATTTCAATTGCTCTAAGAATAAAAATAAAAGAGGAAATAAAAATTTTCATTAAAAGACATGCTATGACATACATAGATTTATGTGAAATGAAGGTTCTTTTCGGAAATCTAGGACCAAAACAAAGCATGAAAAAAAAAACAGAATGAAAGTTTTACTAAGACTTACCAATAATAGGAATGTGGTTCTTAGCGTAAGAAGGATCCAGCAGCGAGTAGAATCTACCAGTCCATGGCGAGATTTTACCTGGAATAGTGAAATAATAAATAATCCATTTTGGGGAGATGAGATTAAGATATTCCCATTAATTACAAACTTTAAATGATTTCAGCTATCTACTATAATATTGATTAATTTAAGAAATGCCACAACGTAATTATCGGTATAAAACGCAATATTATATTCTGGGATTCAAGCTGCCCCGCTCAAATATAATCGCTCGTCTCGTCTCCGCTTTGGTGGAGTCCAGCCCTAAGTCCAATCATTTTAAAATTACCCTGTCTAAAGCCATTCGCAATGGAGGCCTGAAGTTTATGGCCTTCGCCACTTATCTGACTACTCTTTCAGTGTCCAGCTCATGGAAATGTCTTAGTCATGGATGCAATTTACGACAGTAATATGAGCGGTAAACCACTCATTATTTATGTTTATAATATTGAATTTGATTGTGTAATAATTATTCTATATCGATTTTATGATCTGAAATAAATAAATAATTATAAAAAAAAATATAATGAAATAGCTATAAAAAGGAACATGTAAAATTACCAGTAACGGTGAGCGCCACGAGCGCAGTGCCTAAGGTAGCGAGCAGCGTGCTGAGCAGAGCCTTGAACAGCAGCTCGAAGCCGGCGGGCGAGAGGCGCGCGCGCAGGTACTGGGTGAACGCGTACAGCTGGCACAGCCCGAACGTGCCGAGCGCCTGTACACAACTTATGTTACACATTGTACATAGGTAATATCTTTATTGCATCTTATTAACCAATATATCATACCACCGTGTGGTGCCGGCATAGAATTTCACCAACCCCATTCTCCCCGTGGGTGTCGTAAGAGGCGACTAAGGGACACACCGAGGGCGGGCAGCAGCGCCCTCTGCAGAACAACTGCACCGAACTGCGATCCTGAACCCGTACGCCCAGCGTGGGGATAATGGGCAATAACTCCAGGTGATAAATAATGCCTTCTATGGCCCACATTAGGGGAGACCTATGTCCAGCAGTGGACTGTTGTGAGCTGATGATGAACAAATATAGCGAACAGTAGTTTTACTTTGAACATGAGCTTGAAGTTTGAGATAGAGAAGTCTCTCTCGCGCTGGCACTGAGTGTATACTTGGCACAGACAGAAAGTGCCTAGGGTCAATGGAGAGAAATAAACCATCTATTTTGAATCGACGATGATGTTGAAGTAATACTCCGATCTGTGCCTAGAGCAGCTGCAATCTAAAATGTGGTCCAGAAATATAGCTCACACCAATCAATGTATGCCTTCAGGTCGATATATCACCTTCGTTTCGCCTTTTAGTCGTGAATTGCCTGCAGAGATCTATGCATATTCCGAGCACGTGCATTAAACTTACCAGCATATGTTCAGAGCTCTGCACCGGCTGGAAACCGACGAAGGATATCTGCATAGAGAGGATAGTGCCGACGCAGTAGAGCGTGCTATATGCCACGTACACGCGGCTGGAGAACCGGCCCAGGAGCATCAGAGCCAACACGTGCAGGGGGATCAGGTTGATGAGGAACACGTAGCCTCCCCACGATGATACCTGGATAGGAAATATTTAGATTTATACAAGGACGGTTCCAAATTGACTGTAATCGTAAAAACTATAATCTAAGTTTCTGATTCGTTTTCGTGTACGTATATAGGAAATATTAGTTATATACAAATATGAGTTTTATACAAGGACGGTTCCGAATTGATTAAACGCGTAAAATCGATAATCTAGATTTTGATTCGTTTTCCGTGTAAACGCATAGAGTTGCTTTTGCTTGAAAAAGGAAAACAAACTTCGATTTTCGGGTAGATCCCCAGGATCGAGTCTCCCGCGTGAAAAAAACTATCGCTTCGCTCCGCGTTACTAGGAATGGACTCTGGGGTTTTCGTTGATTTCAAATGTCCAGTAGGTACTAATGCCAGAATACATAATGGTTGTTATGTGTCTTAACGTGCTTAAGTATACTCCAATCTTAAATTAAAACTGAATTCTCATACTCAGACTCAAATTCTGTGAATTTTGGATCATTTCATTGATGTTTGCTTAAGCATTTCTTTTAAAATACATTTTTATGCCAATAAATCATATAGATCTATAGGTAATTGTAGCCCTGAGCCGATATTGTTATCCAATAGTTGATTAAACGATTGCATATGAACGACTGTTCATTATGTGATACAAAAAAACCTTACAAATGTAGTTTAGTTTGTGGCATATATTTTGAAATGTACGAAAGTGCAAAAACCAAGAAGCCACAGCGACTTGCTGGCGTGAAACGTTCGTCTTGATGATCTATGATCGACTTGGAAGATTTCAATGCAACTACACTGAAATCTTATCAGCAACGGAGGAATAGAACCACCGTCGCCGTTAAAAGTCGATCAATAACTAATTAATACTAGTTGTTGTTTGTATGGAAACAATGAAAGATTATTTCTATGCAATGGAACTGATTTATGGGATAAGACGCCTATTTTTACATCAAAATTATGACAATGCTCAAAATGCATAGAGCAACGCGGGCCCCCGGCCGGCGGACCGGAGGGGAGTAGCCATACGCAGCTTTCCCCTCTGTCAAAAGTACAAGTCCACGCGGACCTACACGTACTATAAAACTAGTTCATTCTGTGACAGAATGTATCAATGTGTGGGTGAATTTGTTAGAGTATTTTTAATTTCGTATGAAAATGAGTGCGCAGCGCAGATTCCCCCCCCCGCCAAAATTGCCTGACAATGTTGAATCGACAAATAACGCTATGGCCACTCCCCTCCGGTCCGCCGGAGGACCGCGTTGCTCTATGTCAAAATGCAACAAAAATTATTGCAGAACTTATTTATTTCAAAATCTTTCTTTTCAATAACTCTCACGGTATGATACTTCCTCATAGTAGAAAAAACCTGAAAAAACTCTCCCTGTAAAACAGCTAAAGAAAACCTATAACCTATTCCTTATAAATAAATAAACTCACCATGTAAAAGTAAGCAAGGGCAGTGAGCGTCGCCCAGAGGATGGTGCCGGTGTTGACCGCTTTGATCCAGAAGTAGTAAGTGAGCAGCATGCAGAAGATGGCGATGCCTTCGTTGTCGTAGCTGCCCGCGACCGAGCGACTGATGTAGCCGGGCACGATGGCGATCATACACGCCGCTACTAGGCCGGCGCCTTCGTCCTGCGGTTTACAACAGATTCATTCAACAACTTTTTTTATTATTCATTCATAACTTCATAAGCGATCTGTCGTTGACTATGAGCGAATTTGTCGAGAGTGCTGCGGATTAGGACTCAGTAGCCCTTCTTCTTCTGCAGATATTTGTTCAGTGTTTTCTGGTCGTTTTCTATGTATAATAAAAATATCTATGTAATAATATTGTAGTATTATGTATATCAGTTATCTAGTACCCATAACACAAGCTCAGCTTAGCTTGGGGCTTGATGATGCTGTGTGGATTGTCCTGCATTATTTATTTATTTATAATCCAAGATCAGTGGTAGACTATGAGCAAATTTGTTGAGTGTGCTGCTGCCATTTAGGATTAGGACTCCTTGGTCCTTGTTCCTTCTGAGTATCTTGTAAACAACAAAAAATTACTAAATTAAATTACAGAACATGGGATTTGTACTCACCTTAAGTTCCTTGGTCAGTAGATAAGTAACAATAGTAGTGAGCGATGAAAAGAATGGAGCGAGGAAAACACAGACATTTCTGATATCTATGGTAATGTTGAGGAACTGCATCACATTATATAGCGTAGCTGATGTTACCATCAAGCCAGGGTAGATAGTACCTAAAAAAGTTTTTTATTAATATCATATTATATAAAACTATATTTATATAATATTGAAGTGTCTGTTTTTTATCTTAAAAACAACAGCACTAAATACATATCCGAAAGTAAATATAGAACTTAAAACAACAAAACAATAAAATCAACCACCAAAATGGTTAAATATAATGTTAAATTTGATAGGAATTTGACTGGATATTATAGGGACATACTAAGGTTAGTATTATTTACTACTGCGAAAAAAAAAAATAAAGCATAGCTATAAAAAGCATATTTTTTTATAATTTTAGCTGCACAGGTAATAAATAAATTAATAGGTGAATCTCCTACCATTAGTAAGTTTTATGGTTTATGTTTAAGGCTAAGCCAAAGGTTTTAGAAGTGAATAGTAGTAACAAAGACCTTACCACCAATAATACGGCCCAGCGGATACCATGCTCTATCATCAAACCAGTTGTGGAAGCTATAAAAGCCTTCCTCAGTGAGGTATCTTGTGGTTCTGTAGTTGAAATATGGATCAAACTCGTGGATCACACTCTCAAATCGTAGAACGGAGAAAAGACGCGTTCCGAATGCTAAAATTAAAAAAATGTGTTTGGTTTTTTCATACAAATTTTATTTAAATATATTTTTAGGGTATGTACAATTAGTGTTTTAGCACAGATTTCATAAGGTTTCGGCAAATTAGCAGTTTTACGGGTTGTGTCAGCGTTTCGTAGCAATTTCTTATCGAGACAACAGAGACCACGTAAGTCCAAAGCATGTTGGATGTGGAGCTTCAGAAAGCTACTGTAGTAGAAATTGTCACATTCCGAACTTGGTTAGAGAGGAAAACGAGCCAAAAATACTCACACAATATCGCTGCCATTGATAAAACAGCTAGTTTTATGAATGTTAGCTGTTTATCCGATGAGAGATGAGGAAGCCTCCCCTTACCCTGTACCTCCGCCGTCATCTTGGGGATAGTAAGATCTTCCTATTTTACACTTTTTCTTATCAATATTTCACACGATAATCGAAGTTAATCTAATAAACATAAAATACGCCGGCAACCTTCACTGAATTTAGCATGCAGCCAATTTTTGTATAGCTGTGCTGTGCTGCCAGCTACATTTTCATATTTTAGTTACACCTGAATTTAGCAAAAATTCAAACACTGAATAATTTTATGCCTTTTTACTACGCCCTGACAACAGTTACTGTTGTTCTATCAATAATGTACGCAATGTATGGCGATGCGATGCCATTATTGTCTATTCTACCCTAGAGAACAATCCCCGTGCTTGGCCTACAGTACAAGGAACATGGGTTATTTATTAGGTTAACTACTTTTTTTCTTATGTATACTGTATACATATTATTTCTTACAAATGCAAAAATAAATTAAATCAGGGCCGTAGCCAGGAATACTATTCGGGGGGGGTCGAGCCTTAGACCCGCCCGAGACAACATGCAACATCTATAAATATGTACTTATGCTACTTATGCTAGTACCCGGACCCGGAGTGGTTTTCCACCAAGCACTTTCCAAAAAAAATCGATATAAAAATAATAACCATGGGTAACGGCGAGCGGAGCGAGCCGCGAATTTTTTCAGATTTTTCCGATGTTTATGTGATTTTATGAGAGAATGGCGAGCGAAGCCAGCCGCCAATTTTTTTTACATATTTTCGGCAGGCTGATAAACACGACTATAATGGCTATAGAATGATCGGCGAGCGAAGCGAGCCGCCAAATTTTTTACATATTTTCGGTAGGCTGATAAAACTGACCGAAAGGCTACAGAATGAACGGCGAGCGAAGCGAGCCGCAATTTTTTAACATATTTTTGGCAGGCTGATAAAAATGAACAAAAGGCTACAGAATGGACGGCGAGTGAAGCGAGCCGCAATTTTTTGTGCAACCTTTCGGATGATCTATAAAATAGAATCAAGAGTGACAAAAGATTATGATTAGCGAACCCTGAAACTTTTAGAGCCAAAATTATAACAGTGAGTGGAGTGACCGCCGATATTTTGTTGTGTTTGCGGCCGCTGAAAATTTTTGAGAAATTGTGGCATTTTCGCAAGGTTGTAAAAAGCTTAGAATAATTCCGAATTAACGGCGAGCGGAGCGAGCCGCGAAATTTATTGCGACCTTTTCGCAGGCTCATAAAAATGACCAAAAGGCTACAGAATGGACGGCGAGCGAAGCGAGCCGCAATTTTTTGTGCGACCTTTCGGATGATCTATAAAATAGAATTAAGAGTGACAAAAGATTATGATTAACGGCGAGCGGAGCGAGCCACGCAGTTTAGAAAAGTATGTTATAAATAAATACGTGACAGTAAACGGAGAACGACAACAAAATAGGTCTATTGATTTATAAAATTAAAAGTAATGTCGTGAGCTGCCTGCCTAGCTGGAATCGCCCGTAAATGAATGCGATGCGTGCACCCAGCTTATTTACAATGTAGAGACGAATTTTGTCAAAAAAAAGTTTGAGTTTTCAATGTATGTAGATTAGATACACAATAGGAATCGCATGGCATGGTGCGCGAGCGCGCCCCGTCCGCCACCGACGACTCAGAGCGCGCTGTTGTTAATCGGAGACATAATGAGACGAAAAATATTTTGTGTTTTTAAGAGAGAATAGCTATTTAAAGTAAGCCGCACTTTCCACGTACGAGTACGTATCCGAGAAAATTTGACCTATTCAAGTTTGATTTTTAACGGTGCCTCAACATTTCGGGGGGGGGGGGTTTGAACCCCCAAAACCCCCCCCTCCCTACGGCCATGAATTAAATATATTGATTTGGCCAAATTCACAACATAACAATTTAATTATGATTATTATTGTCTGTAGGCCTTCCTTAAAAATAAATATATAACACTACTCTCAACTCTGTGCATGTATGCTTGCAAGGAGCTAAGAAAAGGGGTGGTTATAAGGGTTTTCGGCAGAAAATATTATACATATAGGTAGGTACCTAATTTATACGTATGTACGCAACGATGTACTATGCTTGGAGATTTTTTAATTCTCAAAAGCCGCTCGGCTTTTCGTACGACTTTCAAAAAAAATTCAATTATACCCTTATGTACAGGGTAAGTTGCACAATTTTCTAACTCATTTCCAAGATTTTTGTAAAGTTCGTTTTCCTTTGTTACCCTACGGCACACGTTCTGTCAATGACCATTACGTGGTAATTATGTATCATTAATATTTCTTATCTAAATTAGAAACGTGTATACGTAACATAACGTGTACAATATTGAATTCACTTATAAAAATTATCAATCACATTGCCGCACCAGTTCATATAGGACATAATTAGGCCAACGACACGTAGGTATTCTTTGACAGGATCAAATTATACCATTCGATGCTCTTGTATTGTTATTGCACTGATTGACATGTAATCCTACTAATTATTGGCTAGGTATTAAATTTTATACATCTGTAAATCAAATTGTATAGGCCTTCCCTGATAAGCTCTTATGGATGAGAGTAATGGATACAATTAACAACATTTACATTATGGTGGCAATTTTGTCAGCAACGAAAATTGACAAGTGGCGCGCGCCGGCGTGGCAGATCGTTGTTGCCAGTTTATAAAGCACTTATTTCTAAATAAAACTCTGGGGAATCATGCCAATGCAGCCGAGAAACGCTAAAACGTGAATTTTTTGATTTTGATAAAAGTGCTGAGTCTTAACTGAGTCCGCTGACAGAGTTGTTAAGCAGTTACATGAAAATAAAACATGAGACTTGGCAACTCCAAGATAACAAATAAGCATACCAAAAAATAAAGGTCAGAATCTTGCTGTTTTGTCATTGTCAATTCAAAAAGAAACAGTCAGTCATTTTCTGTTTGTCGGTGTGGTTTGCTTTGCCAGTTTCATTCGGTTTCATTTCAGTTCAGTTCAGACAGTTGTTGCAGCGTTGCCAGATGTACGATTTAAATCGTATTCATACGATTTTTTTGCCATTTTACTAATGTACGATCGAATCATCGAAATCGTACACGATTTGTACGATTTTTTAAAGATTTTGAATAACCGAATTTTTCAACAATATATGGTTGGAAGAAAAATTTATATCCACAGAAATTATATTTCAAAACTTGCACGATAATTTTATCAAGCTGTACTTCAAGTTTTGGCCTTAATGAAAGAGGTGTCTCGGATAGTTGATGAAAATTAGATGCAAAAAGTCTCAAAAAGTGGACGACGAATGGAGACGTTTGCTTGTCGAGTCTCATGTCATGAAAGAAAATCTTGATATGACCTTACCACCACCGGAAGTGTTTTGGGGACAGATAGCCAATTTTAATGATTTGAAAAATATTGCACTGTTGGCTCAGTCAATTGAATGAAAACAAAGAGCTGGAACAAACTCAATAGCGAAACTTTAAATGGTCTATTACTATCAAAAAACAGCATGTTAAGCGTTTCGAGTGCTGTGAAAATTATGAACCAGCACCTGACACGCTCAATTTGATGACCAGTAAATATTTGTATAAGACGTAGCTAATTTCATTAATAAACTTAGTTACCTAAACTATGTACGATTTTTTTATTCACCTCTCCCTAAGAAATACGATTTTTTTCCATACCATCGTACGATCGCTCGTCAAAAACATCTGGCAACACTGACTGGTTGTGCTCGGGGCTCGGAGAGTAGTATTGTTCTGTGGTTGTGGTGGTTGTGTGGTGACTGGTGAGGGTTTAATATGCCAGTTTTGTAAAATTTGTTTCTAGTAGCGAAAGTAATTCAATGAATTTGTTACTTTCAAATTCTCCATTATACAAAGAATAGCCTTCTGCCATTAATATTATCAAAACAGTCTCCTTCACCTTCAAGGGGTTCTCTCAGTGGACACGAGTAGTGACTAATCGCCGAGATTCCGCCACCGGAGATGACCATAACGGAAGGACAGTGCTAATTGTGCGATGTCCGACGGAGATCCTTCCTTAGAAGAGGATATACCGAAGCCTCTGCTTGAAAGAGCGGCAGAGGAGAATGTATTTACACCGAAGATATCAACACCTATCTATACGGGAGGTGTGAAGCTACATCACAAGAGAACGAGCACTGGGGAGACGGAGACTTTTCTTTCGGACGAACAGAGGAACGATCTCGCATTTAGCCAGTTATTCCAAAATGGAGATGGAAATGAAGGGGAGAACTTTCATGAGGTAGATATTATTTTACTTTTAACAGATATACAGGGTAAACTTGAGTCTGTTGATAAATGTATGAAAGTAGGTAGTCTTGTAGGTACATCTACTTGAATATTACAGTGAGTACTGAAAATCCCACATTCAGCACTGGATTTATGATAAAGCTTTTATTAAAGTCTTTCAAGTTAAAATATTTGTTGACATTGCCCTATTTATTTTGATGAAGGTAGGTATCCAATATTATTGAATGTAGGTTGGCCAACAGAGAGGAATCCTAAATTGATTTTATATAATTCTAAATGAAGTATAATTATTTTATTTGGGAAACAAACAGTTATTATAAATTAAACCAAAAACTACTAAAATAACACTAAAACCAGCAAAGTTTCCACCATTAACCCTCAGCATGCGATGAGGTTGTAAAAAGTTACATGGTTTGCCTAGTGGGTCTGTGGGACCTGGATTTAAAAATTAACTTTGGGGTACATGCTGTTGACAATTAGGTTAGGGTGTCGCAAAAAGGGTCCCACACTTAGAAAAATTTTCATCGATTTTGTATGGGGCTGGGACTTAGAAAAATTTTGATATATTTTTTTATATATATATAACATATATTTTTTCTTATGCCATCGTAAAGAGGGTCACTAGGGGTGCAACTTTGGTTCAGCTGATTGACCCCAAAGTTCTATGACCTCGGCGCTAGAGGTCAAAGTGTGTCGTTCAGTTTCAAGGCGAAAAAGACTTAGAAAATTTTCAACATGTATTTTTTTATATATATATAACATATATTTTTTCTTATGCCATCGTAAAGAGGGTCACTAGGGGTGCAACTTTGGTTCAGCTGATTGACCCCAAAGTTCTATGACCTCGGCGCTAGAGTTCAAACTGTGTCCGATACAGATACAGATACCGATACAGAGCATTCCGATAAGAGTTGATTAGGTTCAATTTGAGTGGCGGATCCGACACAGAGTACCCCGACTCCACGTGGTCTTGTGCGTGGCGCCCCTAGAGTGTATATAATAAGCCGGAGGCGCGAAGGGAGTGCAGCCTCCGCCAGCCGTAATAAGGGACAGGCACCGCGCGAGCCGCAGCGGCTGAGGCTGGTCGCCGAAGGCGACCAAAAAGCCGAAGCTGCGGAGGTGAGCAGTGGTGCCTGTCCCTTGTTACGCAATGGCGGAGAGGCTGCACTTCCCGCAGCGCCGGAGCTATCGCGAACGCGATTCTTTACACTCGTCGTCGGGGACAGTTAGGCATCGATCAAAATTTTTCTAAGTCTCAGCCCCATACAAAATCGATGAAAATTTTTCTAAGTCTAAAATAAATATTTTTTTTAGTTTTTCCTGAAAATTTCGGCTATCTCTTTTGTAACTATTACAATATTACTAATTTAAAAAAAAAAAAAAAAAAAAAAAAAATGTATGGGACCCTCTTTGCGACACCCCGACCGACAATTATAACAATTTCTTGTTTTATATTAAAACTTAATATATATTCAACAGATATAAGTTCAAAAAATAATAAAATTTATTATCTTTATTAATAAAAACATTATCAAACTATTATGCGCTTTTAAAGAAAAAAAAAATTAGATAAATAAAATGAATATGTTAATTAATAAAAACTATTTTTAAACTATTATCCAACATGAAATTAAATTGCTATGGTTACTAAAATGCAAAATTAACTTAAAAACAAAAGATTTTCAATTTGACTGGAACATACCAGGCATGCCTAAGGTTAAATGGAACATTAAATAAAATAGAACACAGATCAGATTTTAATATGCAACGAAAACAATTACTAACCTATGACAAATTACTAAATAGCAATTAAATATAATAATTATGCTGGCATATGATTGTGACAAACAATCAAACAACAACAAACATCATCATCATCATCATCACCAGCCTATAATAGCCTATAATAGTCCACTGCTGGACATAGGCCTCCCCTAATGAGCGCCATAGATGGCATCATTATTTGGGGGTTATTGCCCATAATCCCCACGCTGGGCATGCGGGTTGGGGATCGCAGTTCGGTGTAGTTGTTCTGCAGAAGGCGCTGCTGCCCGCCCCCCGGTGTGTTTCCCTTAGTCGCCTCTTACGACACCCACGGGAAGAGTTGGGGTGGTGAAATTCTATGCCGGCACCACACGGCCTACAACAAACATTAATATCAAAGTCAGAAAAAGGTCTAGATTTGTCCTCATTCACCCAGTATTTTATCCAAGTAGATAGGTGCATGCTTTAATGGCCCAATTGACTGCATATTTTTTCTTCAAGGTAGGTATAGAAACTTACTACTTTTTGTGATAAACTTTAGCTGAAAATAAATTGATGTGGTCCGATAGCCAGTGGTATAACTGATAAAACACAATTAGTCACTTAAACAATGGGGGAGCACCCCCACTGTTAAAGTGCACTGTTCTATTATGTCGTGATTTACTCTCAATATAAAATGAATACTGTGTCCTCGTATCATCATAATATTCATGCTTATGTTTCAATTCATGCATGGTTGGTGAATATGTTTTCTTTTAACTACCATAAAATTATCATCTCACAGCTAATATTGTGTATATACTATTTTATTACTTATATATATATTTAGTATTTTGATAGTTATTTTGCAAATCAATGTAGGATGTGTAATAGGACAGGGCTCTTAGGGTGCCATGCATCTTGATAATTCACTAAGCTAACCAATTATTATTTGTTTGTTATTTATAATAATTAACTGTATGAAATTTGACTTGTCTAAGTGCTTATTTTGTAAGCCTAAAGAAATAAAGTTTTTGAATCTGAATCTGAATCTATTTGTTACCATTTTTAAAGTAATAAAATGTTTTAGCCAATTATTGTAATGATATAAATTATTTTTTTAGCACAAACATAAAAGTATATTAGTTTTACATAAAATTTTCCTGTTACCTTTGTCATTGAATGATTTTAAAAACTCTAAATGCTACTCTGCAAATATTATAAAGTTATTCACAAATTACTACAAATACATGTAAATATTGCATAATGTATTTATAGAATTTATTTCAAGTAGCAATAGTAATTGTTGTGTTATTTCTCACACTGACTTATGTGAATAGAAGAGGACAGAGAAATAGAAATAGCTATGCTTTAAGTTAGCAGACTATTTTGAATTAGGGGCTTTCGTAATGAGTCCAATTATTTGAACATGAACCTTAATACCTATACTCTGGCCAAACCAAATATACCATGTTTGTGAACATTGTGCAATGACAATATCCGTGGAGTAGTAGGTAATTCCACCTGCAACACAGGAGGTTTGGTTTGTATAATGCCTCAAGGCAAATGTTTGTTCTGTATTGTATTAAGTATATCATTCATCTAGTTAGTACCCATACTACAAGCTCTGCTTAGCTTATTCATGCTGTCTGGATTGTTTAGCAGTACTTATTTATTTGAAACATTTTATTTTTGCATATTATTTTCACTTGGCCAGAGCATAGGTATAAAGGTTCTCTAATTTAATACTGCTAACTGATTGAATAAATTTTCGAACATCACGCCATAAAGTGAGTTTTGGATTTTTCTGTTGAGAGTTGCTTACAAACATTGTACTTTGAGAATGGATTTAGTTTTTTTACGCGTTCATTTAATGTGCTAAGTAATCCGCGGTAATACAGAATGTTTAGTGGTTTTACAGAAGGCTTGTTTACACTTAACTTCGAAATTTTTGTCTGTGAATTCACGAGCAAGTTCTAAGGAAACAGATTCATCATTTACTAACTATAAAAATCTTTAATGAAGCTTCTTACAATTTTTTCATTCCGATGAGAGTTATTTTGCGTCTTTCGTACGTGCTACAGTCTGAAGTCATGGAAATTTCAACCTTGTCTTAATCTGATTATGATAATCATGTGATAATCTCTTCTCCATTCGCTGAAAAATGTTAGTCATCCGTAAACTTGGAAATAAAATTATTATCTCACACAAATGCTTTATTGTCACATCTCTTTACCTAGGTACCTACTCTGAACTTACGAAGTTGTGCGTTTTTAACTAGCTTCTTGCTTTTTCATACCTCTTCCTGTTTTTACGGAACTATGAAAGTATTTAGTGTCCAGAAATAAAGGCGCCTTAAAACTAAATAAGAAAGGTGTTCATAATTAGTGTAAACAAGCTTAAGTCGGCTAATAGGGCCTTGTTCACGATTCGTGTGCATTATCAATGTTTGCCCGCACGTATGTAAATTCACTATCGAAAACATTAGTTGTTTTGTGCAGGTTTATTACAACGAACGTGTCCCGTCTCTCTTACATCTTATTTTGAAACACAAAAGAAATGTGTTCATATACAAAGTTTTATGTTAAAATTTAAGTTTAAAAGATTCATTATCTTAGAACCTAAAATTCCACTAACGTGAACTCGATCTCAGATGAATCAGAGATTGGACAGGCCAAGGTCGCAGTACGTAGTAAGTAATGCTAATGGCTGGTGTTGGTTACAGTCAAAAAACGTTATTTGAGAAGGCAATATCTGCAAGCCCGGTAGTGCATAAAATGATAGCTAGGTGTGTGGTAGAAGTGTTGTGTTACATCACATACGATGCAGCTCTATTGAGAGTTAACAAGTATGGACGTAGAAAATCCCACGTACGGTTATTTCGTTATTTATTCATTCGCAAATCATAACAATCAAAATAGACATAATAATATACCTTACTAGATTAAAATCAGTTATGTAAGTAAACATAAAAAATTACCTATGTTGTAAGCTCGTTGATGGTTTTGATTACCTACCTACCTACATAAAAAAAAGAAAGACATCAAACACTGTTTCTATTATTTAATTGTAATTTTCTTGTTAAAAAAGGCTTTTATGAACCGCTTAATTCCCCATTGGTCATTATAAAAAATATCTGTAACGTTACATTCTGTGTACTGTGTAGGCGAATTGTTGTTAACACATATTTTGTGCTTTACATAGTTAACTTCCTTGATAAGTTTCGTGTTTCGAGTAAATTAGACTGTATCGTAGTGTTAAATTCTTTGTTCAAAAACCAAGCGAGTCCTCGGCGTGAAAATTGGCAGTGTCCGTAGATGCGAACTTAGCACTGTCGAGTCAAGGTCCGCAGAACAGACAGTGAACTTACGGACGTATATTTGCTCATGACTAATAAATAAACGAACATACACATAGTTGTCTGATAACAAGTCGCGTCCATCAGAACGAGTCATCACAGTTTTGTTGATTTAATGCAAATTTTGTGATGAGAACAAGTATTGCGTCGCGTTCGTATAATAACTCCCTATAGGTATAAGTAAGAGGCAAAAGTAATTGCTTTATTTAAAGGAAATACTAGAACTAAAGGGACGAAATCCTTCTTTGAGCATCAAACCAATCCTTATTAAAATTAGGTAAAATGCAAAGGTCCAAACCTGACGCCAATCTCTTCCTGCCGAAAGCTCAATTTCATTTGTCAAACCTTTCGTATCTGATACTAAGTTGGTTCTGTCGTCGGTGCAGACCGAGCGGGAGACGCAGGGGAGGATGGGAGACCTCCACGCGATGTCGGTCCTCAGCAACTACCAGGACAACCTCTCTCAGGAAATGAACACCGATCGGTGAGTGCCGTACTGTCCCATCTAATCCCCTTTTGTCCTTCGCACCGATAGTGTGGTAGTCGTAGAGGTGTGGTAATTCAGATGTCGTCAAAACTAAACTCATTTGACAGCACTAAAAGTGGTGCCGTTCCTTTCTTAATGTTTGAAGGATGGCATCATTTCGAGCCTTATCACTATTTGCGAGCGATTTAAAGCGAGCTTGCTGCTTGCCTGTGGCGTTATCGTCGCCTCGCTATGAAATAGTTCGCAAATCGCCAGTGTGATAAGGCTCTTGTCAAATAAGTTTAGTTACGGCGACATCTGCATTGACACCAGTAACTTATGTTGTCCCTACTTATCCTCCCCAGTTTCATAACCTTTGCACCGTTCAGTAGTTAATTATACGAGTATTGGTTGAATGTACTGCACCCGTTGCATATATATTAGGTCCTTACATATGAAATTGGCGTTTTTCGTACTGGCCACTTTAATCACAAATTTCTCCTCTTTGGAAGCGGATCCATCGCAAACCACGTCCGAGTTAGCTGCAGGCTGCGGTGTTAGTGATAAAACTGTTTTAATTCACTTGAAGCAAATTGGGAAGATTAAAAAGCTTGAAAGGTGGGTACCTCACGAATTGACTGAAGCAAACCGGCAAACGCGCGTCGACTGCTGCGTTACATTACTAAACCGGCACAATAATGAAGGTATTTTAAACCGAATCATTACCTGTGATGAAAAATGGGTTCTTTACGATAATCGGAAGCGCTCAGCGCAATGGTTGGATCCTGGCCAGCCAGCCAAATCCTGCCCCAAGCGAAAATTAACCCCAAAAAAGTTACTTGTAAGCGTTTGGTGGACTAGTGCCGGTATTGTTCATTACAGTTTTCTCAAATCTGGCCAGACTATTACGGCTGATGTCTATTGTCAGCAATTGCAAACCATGATGGAAAAGCTAGCGGCTAAACAACCTAGGCTGGTCAATCGCTCCACGCCACTGCTGCTTCACGACAACGCTAGACCACACACTGCGCAACAGACGGCTACTAAATTAGAAGAGCTTCAATTGGAAAGTCTAAGACATCCTCCGTACTCCCCGGACCTTGCTCCAACAGATTACCATTTTTTTCGAAATTTGGATAACTTCTTGCAAGGGAAAAAATTCAACTCCGATGGGGCAGTCCAAATCGCCTTCAAAGATTTTATTGATTCCCGTCCGACTGGTTTTTTTAGTAAAGGGATCAATGAACTACCTATAAGATGGCAAAAGTGCATAGAAAATAATGGTTCATACTTTGATTAATTAAATATATTATATTAAAAAATATTCGACTTTTTGTTCCTCCCATACAAAACGCCAATTTCATATGTAAGGACCTAATATTATCGTTAGAAGTAGTAGACTTATAATGTTCCACATAAGTTATATCTTCTTAATTTGGTTTTGTTTGTTTGCATTACTTGTGTCAGTAGGTAAAAAATACTAAATATATATTGTTTATTTGCTAGCACCTTATAATGCATGTATCGAGTCGATAATCGGAAAATATAATATTATTAGTTTTTTTTATATATTTAGTTATAACGAGCTTTATAAAACGCACTATTTCCATATTATAAATCTTTTGCTCGTTATTGGCAAGGCTTCCGTTATAGCTTGCTCACGCTCATCACGCTTTCTTCATTAAAATGGTTCAAAATAACATTAAAGTATAAGGTGTATTTTTATAAAACCATTCGATAAATTCATAATAGCCTATTGTTTGTAGTAAGGTCAGTGTGTATAATTTGGTGAATGTCCCTTGGGCTATCGAGGTGTGGGTTACCGCACACCGCTACCGCAGGGTGATATTATTTGACCTAATCTATTAATTACTTACCCCGTATATTGTGTGTGTGTCTTGATAAGGTGTGCTTATAATAAACAATGCTATGCATTAGGTTAATGAAGCGCCATTAGTAATGACTTTAAATAAATAAAGTTGAGTGTATTATTAGTTATAAGTAATAATAACAGCTTATGTCATTCTTGATTTTCCTTTTTGTTTGAGCATCATTTGTGGTTATTGAAAAATTATTTTGCATGTATCATGATTTTATGCTAGTAAGTATGTAAGCCGATTTAACCATTAACAATTGACATTCTCTTCGTTAAAACTGTCTGCCTACCTTGAAGTCATGTCAAGTCGACAATAATACCAGCACGCAATCCTAGCGACTGTCATCATATCCCTTTCATCCGAATAATATCTAGGATGTTATTATTATTATTATCATCACAGGGCATGATAGACTTTTCTGTATAGCAATAGCAATTGAATAGATTTATAAAATCTTCTACCTTCATTCCAACAGTATCTATGAAACGTGATGGATTCATGTTTTGTTTTCCCGGTTCAATCGATAAATTTATTTTTGTGTTAGTGATGCAAAGTGCCAATCACTATTAAGTTCTTTTCACGCACACAACAATCTTCGCAGTGCGGTTTTGCTGCTGAATTGCTTCTCTACGCGGTTTCTCTCGTATAGACCCTGGTGAAAGTATAGCCATAAGACTTGCTGTATCCTGCAATCACACTACAACCTAGCTTTATGTTACCACTCACAATCACAAACCAAGATGATCTTGTTATGCCAATGAGCTCGAATATCGGACGAGACTTATCTTTGCATAAGAAAGCTAGGAAAGTTACATTTTGCAGATAGTTCTTACCCAGAGGGGCTTCATCAGTATCTTGGCAACGAGGTACTTCCCGAATTCATCCAACAACATCCTTTGGATTTTTCTGATGGTGTTAGTTTGTTTGGCAAAATGATGTAAGTTATAATTTGTTTGGCTAGTGATATTTGTGCTTCCGATGTACTGTTACTGTCCTAAGAGTATTTAGTGATGTCCGTTTCTTTCTTGTGCTAATGCGTGACGGGTTTTTCATTCAAGTTCTCCTTTTTTGTGGCTCTTCGTCGATTTTTCGTGCCGTAACTAATCAGGTTTTTCTAAAGCTTTCCTCTTTACACTGTTATAAGTTAGCTTCTGTAGCTTTTCTGTACTGTAGATTTTGTTAAAAAAGACTTTTCAACAATTTTTTTTACACAGACTATATTCTACCCTATCCTCTGCGTAAGAAGTTCGAAGAAAAATGTAGGGAAGTAGAAATAAAATGTATACTTAGTGAAATTAGATGTGTCCCATCCAACATTTCAGGGACAACGGTAGTGAAGCGTCTACTCGGGCCGCTGAAGAATGCGGCTGTAGCAACACAATCGGAGCCGAGCTTCCGAAGGGCAATGGCAAATCCGCGGTCAACCATTGCTCGTGAGTAACAGACCAGTCACCAAGATAGCCAGCACTATACGATCATCACAGTCATGTTAGCATCAAATTGTATCAAAAAATATTCAAGATTTGTCGCCAGCACGATATCAAAACTGCAAAATTGCACAAATTGCACCAGGGCAGGGTTAATCAAAAAATGAATTCCTCAATGTTGCGTAAACAATTCATTTAAAAAAGAAGTATCGACATTCTGATACCTATACTAATTTCTCTCAACATGACGCACTACATCACATTGTCCATCCATTTCTTAGAACTCTATCTGTCTCAGATTTTCGCACGTGTGACGCTAGTAAACGTGACATACGTCTAATTACATAATCTTAATTTCATCAATATGTTCTAATGGAAGTGACCTAGCTTACGTTGACCGTGAGAAATAAATGAAGGCCTACTCTAATATACACTTGTTACGTTACGATTTACGAAATTGCCTGTTATTGTAGTTATAGAAGTGAAGTCAGAAGCCTTCAAATGTCCCTGAAAGCCCTGCTGAGCATGGCATGTATTAATATTTAACATTATAACTTATTAACTTATATATTTATTATTAATTATAACAACGGTGTTATCGAATGTGCCACTTCGGGTGATTTGTTTCAAGAGTTGCGTATCCATCGGGTCATAAAATCCGGTTTGAGATAAATATAAATAAGACTTTCATAATTTTATGATATGGCAAAGTCACTGCGCTCCTGCGCAAACTTAGCCAAGCCAAGACGGCCATTGAAAAATTGATGATCATTTCCGATCATCATGACGTCATGGCCTCCCTTGACTCCCTCTCTTTTAAGTCTCTATAATGGTTGTACAACCTGAGAGACTTAAACCCCGCTCCATTTCGTTAGCGTTCTTTAACGCTAACGGACTCAAGCCACAGAGAGAACTCGTCCACCAATTTCTGGTTAACCATCAAATTGATATTTTCCTAGTACAGGAGACTTTCCTAAAACAGGGCACCGCCAGCCCTAGGATCGCTAACTATCAAATGATTCGAAATGACAGAACGAACGCCCCGAAAGGCGGTACTGCCATTTACTTTAAGAGGTCCCTGCACTGCATACCCCTAGATCCCCCTCCCCTACAAGACTTAGAAGTCTCTGTCTGCAGGCTTGCAATGACTGGTCATCAATCGGTCATTATTGCATCCTGTTATCTCAGCCCCAATAAGACGCTTCTTCAAAGCGATCTGGAATCAGTCCTCAGTCTTGGAAGCTCGGTCATTATGGCCGGTGACTTCAACTCAAAAGATCCGATGTGGAACTGTCGTTTACGCAATCGTAACGGCCGCATCCTATCTCAATGCCTAGAATCCCTAGATCTTGACCTGATCGTACCACTGTGCCCCACGCGGTACTCTCCCATCCTTGGTCAGAGTAACGAGTACTTGGACCTGGCACTGCTACGGAATGTATCCCTTCGGATGCAATCCATAGCAGTGATGCAGGAACTAGACTCGGACCATCGCCCCGTAATAATGCGTCTTGGCCCTCCTCCCAATGACGGTCCTCCCACCAAGACAGTGGTGCGATGGTATAAGCTTGAGAGCGCTCTCAAGAATATCCATTCGCCCGCCTTGGAAAAAATCCCCGATGACATTATCTCCACCGACGACATCGCAATCGCGATCGACTCTTTGACTAGTCACGTCCAATCCGCTATCAGCGAGTCATCAAAACAGGTGCCAGCGGCGAATGATCGTCGCTGGGACCTGCCAGATGACATCAGACGGCTGATCACTGAGAAGAACGCAGCGACTCGTCGCTTTAGTTCCTATCCCTCCCCTCGTAATCGCTTCAGAATGAACTCGCTTCGCCGCAAGGTTAAGAGAGCCATTCAAGAGCACCGAAACTCCTCTTGGGATGACCTGCTTTCAACGATCAAACCAGGTCACCAGGCTTACTGGAACCTGGCGCGCTCTTTGAAAGCAGATGGAGTCTCCATCATGCCCCCGCTTATACGTCCGAATCATCAAACGCCTGCGTTTGAGGATAAGGACAAAGCCGATGCCCTAGCCGAAAGTCTGGAAGCTCAGTGCTCCCCCAGTCTTGAACCCGTCGATCCTGCTCACCTCGATACGGTGAACAGTGAAGTCGACCGTCTTACTTCGCTGCCCCCTACTGCCACCCTTGACCTAGTCAGGGCGGCCGAGGTTGCAGCGATCATCAAAGATTTAAAACCAAAAAAGTCCCCTGGCTCGGATGGCATCAGCAACAGAGTACTTAAACGATTCCCTGTTGCCCTCATCTATCTCCTCGTAAGCATCTTCAATGCAGCCATAGCCACTTGTTCGTTCCCTGACGCCTGGAAGGAAGCCAATGTAATTGGCATCCACAAACCGGGCAAAAAGGCGAACGAACCTGCCTCTTACCGCCCTATCAGCCTCCTCAGTGCACTGGGGAAAATTTATGAGAGACTCCTTCTGAGTCGCCTCTGGTCCCACGTCAATGAGCACAAGCTCCTACCCGATGAGCAGTTCGGCTTCCGAGCTCATCACTCTTGTCCCCAACAGGTGCTCCGCATCACGGAGCACATCCAATCCATGTGGCATCACACCTGGCCCGCTAGCACGGGAGCTGTCTTCCTCGATGTAGCGAAAGCCTTCGACAAGGTCTGGCACAACGGCTTGATTTACAAGCTTTTCACGCTCGGTGTGCCGGACAGACTCGTACTCATCTTACGAGACTACTTGTTGAATCGTAGCTTCCGCTATCGCGTGGAGGGCACTCTCTCTGACCCCCGATCCATCCGAGCCGGAGTCCCACAGGGCTCCGTCCTTGCTCCGCTTCTTTTCACGCTGTACACCAGCGATATCCCCCGTCACCCGAAAGTAGAACTTGCCCTTTTCGCGGACGATACAGCACTGTACACATCCGACTTGAATGCAAGCCGGGTGAGTATAAGGTTGCAGGCCGCACTAGGCACACTAGGTGCCTGGTTTAGAAAGTGGCGCATAGAAGTGAATCCGACGAAAAGTGCAGCAGTGTACTTTTCACGGAATTACTCTAAGCCCAGACCCCTTACCCTATTTGGTAAACCCATTCCCTGGGCCAAGACAGCCAAATACTTAGGGGTGATCTTAGATCACCGCCTCAGCTTCAACCCCCACATTCGCGCTGTAACCAACCGTGCAAAGTTTATACTTAGCCGGCTGAACAGCCTCCTACGAGCGAAGAGTAAAATGTCCCTTAGAAATAAGGTGACACTTTACAAAGCGGTCGTACGTCCTATCATGACCTACTCCTCAGTGGTATTTGGCCATTCGGTCAATGTCCGCCACCTTCAGGTTGTCCAAAATAGATTTCTCCGCAAAGCCACGGGCTGCCCGTGGTACATGCGCAATAAAGACCTCCATCGAGATCTCAAACTCGAGTCCATTGCCCACTTCATAAAGACTGCTTCCCAGCGTCATTATGAAGCGGCAGCTGATCATTACAATCCCCTGATTTCCACCATTCCCGATTATCCCGTGGATAATCCGCCCACGAGTTCTCTCCTCCGTAGACCGAGACACGTTCTCGGTGACCCCGTTGACCCAATCACCGCCGCTAACCCGGAGGTGACGTCAACTAGTACCGATTCGCTTCCGCACACTACACACACGATCAAAAACCGACCCCGCCGGATGCGGGGTCGAAGAATTCCCCGCTTCCGCCCATAGGTGCACTTGTGCACTTAGGCGAAACCTCCATACCCTCTTGTAGCATCTGGCAACAGCCCAAGCCGAGGTTCGCACCTAAGTGGTGGCCCTTGCGCGTGTTGCCCCAACCTAACTTTACCGGTGTGGCGCCCTATGCGCCCGCCAAAAGTCCGGTAACGCTGTCATGGCCATCTGCGGTCAACAGTATTAAAGTCCATTCGAAAAAAAAAAAAAAAAAAAAAAATAATTTTATGATACGGTTTTTATAACTCATGTTAAATTTGAATGGGTCGACTTTGCCTTATTTGTTTTGCTTGTATTTATGCAAACGTTCGTGACGTTTCGCCTTATAGAAGTTGCCATGGGCATTTTCACGTTCTATTATTTCAATGCAAATATACCTTTATGCAAGTGATTTGTTGAAATGTATTGAACTACTATCAGCTCAACCTTGGAAAATAGAAGTATAATTACGTAGTTCCAGAGCTCAGCGACAGGTCCATTACAATCAATTGATATCAATTGTTTTGTTGGTCTTTAAGGGTAGTCCTCGCTTACTATTTGCTATAATGATTAGTAATTAACGGGTATTTATCGCGTTTCTTCTTCTTCTTCCTTTCTTCTTCGTTTGCACTCTGTCGTGGTCACGAGATGACTGAGTCATCTCGTCATCGTCTCGAGTCATCGCGATAAATACCCGTTAATTACTAATCATTATGTGTTCAAATCGCGTAAGTTTCAAAACATTAATTACTATTTGCTAGTTTTATACCACACGGTAGCTATAAAATAATACTGATTTAAATCGACCTTCATTAAATTTCCCATCTAAGTTTGCCTTGATCTCGACCATAACAATAATTTGTACGTAGTTGAAGCTGAGAATTACATTCATAATACTTAGTTTCGCGTTTCTTGAATATTTACCTGCTTATGTTTTTACGTCAATATACTTCTTTTTTGCGGAATGATTCATAGTATAATCTGATCCATTTTCGTATAGACGACATACGAGATATCGTCCATCATCTACTTAGTACCTATGCGAGAAATGTCCTTCTGTAAATGAAGGCTCGAATTTCGGGCGTTAATTCAAGAATATCTTTCGATCCCTCAATGTCATCACATCAACTATCGTAGTTTGACGAATTCATTATGAATGTAAGCGGGTTAACATATAATTGGTTCGTAGTTAACCCGATTCCATTCATAATGAAGTCATCACATCACTCTAGAATCACATCTTTAAAACAATATTAAAATAGCACTTAACATGACTTGCACTTTCTAATTCGGCAGCATAATAATGGGCGGGCAGATGACGAACCCGTCGCTACTGTTCAACGACGGCGTCCGCTCCATAGACTATGTCCTGGTCTGGGAGAGTATGAAGGAAGACCAGAACAAGCCGGAAGCGATCAAGTACAGGCGGATATTTGAGGAGAACCTCGAAGCCGAGGGTTTGCAGCTCGAGAGGGAGGCGCCTGAACATTTGTATGGACTGAATTTTGTTAAGGTGAGGATAAACTGCTCTGTACCTACTAAAGGGTTTCGTTTCTTTTATTTATTGTAGAAAATAGCTGCATACCTTCTAGGCTAGTGCTAAGAATCGTAACGGGGTATCTTTGTATTGGTGGCGAACTACCACTAGGTGGCAAATATTTTTGGAGGTTGCGGGTTCGATTACCGTCTTGGGACAAATATTTGTACGATATGCAGATATTTGTTCAGGGTGTTCTGGTCGTTTTCTATGTATAATAAATAATATCTATCTATCTAATAATATTTTGTATTGTATTTTGTATTTCAGTCATCTAGTACTTACCCATAACACAAGCTCTGCTTATCTTGGGGCTAGATGATGCTGTGTGGATTGTCCGGCATTATTTATTTATTATTAAAACCGTAGTGTGTGATACTCCCTAGCACCATAAATGACAGAATGGAATTTTTACGTTTTCGTTTTGTTATTCTACGTCTAAATTAAATATAGGTACTTCCAAGTTTCATACCAGACTAGAAAGTCCGGAGCATGCTATAGCACTGTTTCAATAGCCCTTCGTGAGTTTCGTATAATAAGCTACTGCTAGGGAGAAAACCAGTTCATAAAAATGTCGAGCCTATGCATGTGGCTCAATTGACACTGCAGATTTTACGAAGCGGTTTCAAATCCTATCTGAAATGAAACTTGGTAACAGTTTGTTGCAATTTTGTTTCAGATACACGCACCTTATACCGTACTGAAAGACTACAGTGAAATATTGAAACTACGGATGCCTATGAAGGTACGTGTACACTCCTTTACTCGCGTAACTGAATGGCTTAGAAAATAGTAATAGAACCCAGGGGCTTTGAGCTTATAACGTAGAAATGTCCCTGTAGAGTTGAGTAAAAATGTTGATGCAATTAAAAAGCATAGAGTAGACGCTTTTTGGCGACACTGTTGTGCAAGTGTGAACTCTATTATAATGGCGTCTGATTTCTATTTTCTGACATCGTATTAATTAATAAAAAGGGAAGGGATAATCATAATATTTTTTCTTGTGGAATATTATATAATAACTAAACTGAAAATTGTCAGCTGATAATCATTAAAAAAGGTTTTCCGTCATTTCATTTATAAATTCACTAGTAGTCCGCCCCAGCTTCGCAATACCCGTGGAATACCCACAATGTTTAATTTTTTTTTTTGCACATGTTTTTTACTTTATTGCAGTTTTCATACGGAACCGTATATTTATTTTGAAAATACGCGAAATGCGATGCCTATGTTCATCAGGTATAATGGAGGTTTCTCATGGTGAAATTATTTTTCAAAGCGGTCCAGTAGTTTCGGAGCCTATTAAATTCAAACAAATAAAGAATAAATATTTTCTATTATTAGTATAGATTTGTAAGTTAAGCTGAGTCTCAGAATAATACTTTTCGGCAAACCTATAATGAAGGATTGCCAAGCGAAAAAAAAAGACACCAAAAAATTGTATAAATGCCGTATAACTAGTTGCAGAATGAAAGTACCTGTTGTGTTCGTAACACGCACCGTGCACTGTAACATTGTGTCGTTCGTAGGAATGCAGTAAGATACAAAAGACTGGCCGGACGAATGCCATACTGAATGCCGCATTGTATATGTCTAAGGTACGCGAAGCATGGAACGCTTTGCTAACCGTATCATGTTTTATTTATCTTTCTGTTTTTGCAACTGATTTTATATTGATAAATAATCAATAGAACTTCGAATTTCAAGACGCGATCTTTCACCAAATATCTTTTAAAATCGTTATTATGCTAGTAAAATTAGTTGCAAATCATAACTGCTCAAGGCTAGCCGTCTCTTTTCAACTTACTAGTTTTTGTTGGTATGAAAGAGACAACCGGTCTAAGTAGTTAAGAAAAGTATTCAGATGTCGCTAGCTACGTAGTGTATCGTATATGTGTAAGTTTTTGTATTGTTTTGTATTGTTTTGTATTCTGTAAAATCTATATATTTATTTGTTTATCGAGCATATTATGGCTTTGGCGACGGATGAATTTCCCGTACCAACGTAATACCAAAATGTAATTTGAGGAGATTTTCACCATGATCTGCTATTGTTTGTATTAGAATAGTATTTGAAAAGGTTCCTACCACAAGCTTTTTTGAAAATACTTATCTACACAAATACTAATACTAAATTAAACTGTTTTTGATTTGTTTAATTTCATTTCAGTAAAAAAATATTTTGACAAAATTATATGGCAGGAAACTAGATAAATACTATTTTAATAAAAATAATAGCATAGCAGATCATGTTGAAAATATTCTCAAATTACAAATCTTTTTTGTATTGCATTTGTTTGGGACATTCATCTGTCACCGTCACCGGGCTATAATAGCTAAATTTGTTTAGAAATGTGTGTGGTTTAAAAAGAAACGGCCGAATATAACATTAACTTAACTAACTGTGGTGTTTGGGCTTCGCATTACTTACTAATAATTGTAACTTACACGTAAGATCGTCTATAGTTTGACAACTAATGTGACGCGGCGGGTGAAGGTTCGTCTGCGCACAGGAGGTAGCGTAGGTTTTGATTCCTGACCCGGGACAAGTTTTTGTATGATCTGTAAATATTTCTTCCAGGCATTATGAATATTTTCTACTTATAATAAAAAAATATCTATGTAGTATATGTATTAAATCAGTCATCTAGTACCCGTAACACAAGCTCTGCTTTTTACTTGGGGCTAGACTAGATGATGCTATTGATTGCTCGGCATTATTTAATTAATTATAAATTAACATTATTATGGTGTTGGTAAGCTATAATATATTAAATATCGGCTAATAAGCAATTACTATTATTTATTGCGTTCTAATCAAATGTTATCGAAGTCCTGATTATATTGCCTGAGAATAAATAATATTTAAGCCAACTAACATTGTACAGCTTAGTTTACATTGTTTTAGGCAAGTCATTAACAACATTGTAAAAACAGCGCTTGCTTGACCATAATAATATAAACCGTGGAAATTTACTGAGAACTGTATGCCTAGGCCTACACTACACCATCCAACTAATTCGTCTTACACATTTTATTCATACAGAGCTTTTTTCGAAATTTTTGGTGACATTTTCATAGATTTTCGAAGTTTTAAAGAGTTATATACCTACCTATATGCTTTAACTCAATAAATAACAGCAAACGGAGGCAGCAATTCAATTACAACACAAGAAAATAGGTACCTAATCCATACATCCGATAGCGTTTTCGCTTATCACATAATCTCAGTAAACCTCAGGGCTCCATCTAATCCAGCAAACAACATGTATTTTCTTCAGTTTTCAGCGCTAAAAGACGTCGGCGACAAAACGAACAGCATGCTAGATAAAGTGGACGCGTGCTGGGAGCGACTCATGTCCCGGATCCGGGTCGACCCCGGCCTGTTCCCGGAGAGGAAGCACCGCTTGACCGCCATCTACTCTAAGGATAAGGAGTATTTGTGAGGATTATTTTAAACTGAGTTAATAATTATAAGACACACAGGTTTTTTGACTAGCCCGGTCAGGCATCGCACGGGTGATTAACAAAAAAATAATTTTCTTTACACACATACACCTTGTTACGTTTTTGAGGTTTTCATACGAAGCCCTAACTTATTTGAAATTATTCTCTAGACTATGTTTTTCAGGGATAATGAACGATTCTAATGATGAAAGAAATTTTCAAATCGGTCTAGTGGTTTTGGAGCCTATTCAAACCAAACAAACTCATAATCTTTCCTATTTATAATATTAGTTTAGATAAAGCAGTCGTTTGCTGGAACCGACTCATGTCAGGTGTCAGAATGAGTTCCCAGAGACAAATTAATAAATATAATGCTAGATTATCTATTAACATGGGCTGATGATATGATGATGATGATAATGATAAACCAAAAACTACTAAAATAACACTATAACCAGCTTAAAGTTAAAAGAACAACGAGTATTTTTACTATTGGTATACATAATGCCTCAATACGGCGCCATTTTCCAAAAATATTTCCAAAGGTATCACCAAAACTGCTGGTGTCCTTCTCTTATTATTGAAGATAGATAGAAAATACTTTATTTATACCACACGCTATGAGCGATCTATTCCAGCAACCTAGGGATGAACTAGACACGAGAGAACAACATAGACGATGGCACTTAAGTAAAACAAAAAAAAAACAAGTTTATATGTATTATGTTTCTATTATGAATGTAAGCGGGTTAACGCTCAGTATAAGTTACGCCCACTGTTTGTTACAGATTCGACACGAACGCGGAATGTTTCTGGACGCCGTCGATCCGGTCGCGTATAGTCCAGTTCATCCTGGACCGCAAGAAGTTCTCCGACGCGCCGCACGATGACTTCGCGTTCGGCATCACGCGGCTCATATCCAACGGCACATACAGTGCCGCCTACCCGCTCCACGATGTTAGTATTAGGTCCTTACATATGAAATTGGCGTTTTTCGTCTGGCCACTTTAATCACAAATTTCTCCTCTTTGGAAGCGGATCCATCGCAAACCATGTCCGAGTTAGCTGCAGGCTGCGGTGTTAGTGATAAAACTGTTTTAATTCACTTGAAGCAAATTGGGAAGATTAAAAAGCTTGAAAGGTGGGTACCTCACGAATTGACTGAAGCAAACCGGCAAACGCGCGTCGACTGCTGCGTTACATTACTAAACCGGCACAATAATGAAGGTATTTTAAACCGAATCATTACCTGTGATGAAAAATGGGTTCTTTACGATAATCGGAAGCGCTCAGCGCAATGGTTGGATCCTGGCCAGCCAGCCAAATCCTGCCCCAAGCGAAAATTAACCCCAAAAAAGTTACTTGTAAGCGTTTGGTGGACTAGTGCCGGTATTGTTCATTACAGTTTTCTCAAATCTGGCCAGACTATTACGGCTGATGTCTATTGTCAGCAATTGCAAACCATGATGGAAAAGCTAGCGGCTAAACAACCTAGGCTGGTCAATCGCTCCACGCCACTGCTGCTTCACGACAACGCTAGACCACACACTGCGCAACAGACGGCTACTAAATTAGAAGAGCTTCAATTGGAAAGTCTAAGACATCCTCCGTACTCCCCGGACCTTGCTCCAACAGATTACCATTTTTTTCGAAATTTGGATAACTTCTTGCAAGGGAAAAAATTCAACTCCGATGGGGCAGTCCAAATCGCCTTCAAAGATTTTATTGATTCCCGTCCGACTGGTTTTTTTAGTAAAGGGATCAATGAACTACCTATAAGATGGCAAAAGTGCATAGAAAATAATGGTTCATACTTTGATTAATTAAATATATTATATTAAAAAATATTCGACTTTTTGTTCCTCCCATACAAAACGCCAATTTCATATGTAAGGACCTAATATATTGTACTCTTCCTCCATTGTATCTATATTATTTATATATTTAAAAAAATATCTATGTATTTAATATATTGTATTATGTATATCAGTCATCTAATACCCATAACACTGTAATGACGGGCACGGAGCAATGAAACTCAAAGAAGCTGATTAAATACTGTCATTTATAAAATTATTAAATCCTTTTTATACTAAATTATATTATTAACTAGGTGACGTAAACAAGTAAGTTTTGGGCGTCTGTTGCTTATAAACAAAGTAATGTTATAGGTTATTACAATACCATTCCTAATATGGATGCGTCTCAAATTCTATTAGATACCTCCTGTTGCATGCCTACTACAACACAAGCACTGCTTAGCTTTGGGTTAGGTGATCCTGTGTGTCCAGCATTATGTATTTATTTATTGTAATAAGGTCGTATAAAAGACAATTAAGGCTAGCTAGCTTCAATTTCTATCTCCCAATGCATAGTCACGAAAATCGAACCATACAAACATTTTTTCCAGTTGTATCACTC
This sequence comes from Eupithecia pulchellata, assembly GCA_963931895.1. Lineage (NCBI taxonomy): Eukaryota > Metazoa > Arthropoda > Insecta > Lepidoptera > Geometridae > Eupithecia > Eupithecia pulchellata. Next base: position 2,200,115 of record OZ007522.1, read on the forward strand.
AGTTCATCATTCACTCTGGGGCTTGCACACCGTATAACCCACCGGGGGTTGGGCTCAAGTGCATACCGCGCCATACTAAACATATGATGGTAACACCGCTGTGCCTGCTATGTAACAGTCAGTAGATATGAAGCGTGTTTCTAGATCATAATATTATGCTAGAGAACTCCAGGGCCGAGATAAACCTAATTTAGGATTCAAGACTCTATTTACCATAAAAAGGTAGTATTTTTATTTATAAACGCCATCTATCTATTTAGTTTGATGCTCTGTTATTTGTTATTTGTCATTCTTTTTATTTTCCCGGTGAGGCTAGGTTGGAATGGTTAAGTTTGCATGAAAATGTAACTTGGCTAAAACTCGTGTTTTGATTGGTCTAATTTTGTTACAGGGTGATCTCAAAACTCCAGGCTCAATGAGGCATTTATTATACACGGAATGGGCGGCTGTCTCCAAATGTGTGAAGTACCAGCCTCTGGACTATGTTAAGGATTATTTTGGCGTTAAAATAGGTAAGCAATTTAAATTATGTAAGTCCAAATGCCCAACAGAATTCAAAAGTATAACAATCTGCGATAGAGGTTGAATATCACGACAGGACACCGAAAATCCCGCACTGATCCCGAAAGTTTCAGGAATATTATATAATTTCTTATGAGACCAAAACTTTTGTATGTTTGTAGTATGTGTATTAGTTTGCGTGTAAGACCGAGACTGAAGAGACCGTGACGCCAAATAGAAGACCATAAGAAAGGTTCTCCCATTAAATTACCGGAAGCAAAAACGAGTCTCGGTCTTCAGTTTTATTTCCAGCATTTACTGAAACAACTCAGTTACAGCACAGAACCAAAACAGTAATAATTCATAAATCATATATGACTCAGTATTCAAGTTTTATTATATCCATTCTTATCATTTAGTTAGTTAGTTTTATTATCCCCTGTGATAGATATCAAACAGACTGACAGAGAATTGGACCTTGTCAACACCGGGTTTCCGTAGGGCCTTCTGGTTTTGACTCAGGTCGCTAATCTTTGTCGTGGCCCGAAAAAACCAACTACGACGCCAAGGATAAAGTTATCTCTTAACCCCATAATGCCTCATAAAATACGTAGATCTCTTAAACATTATTATTTTAATGGCTCATAAAACATAATGGTAATGTTGTTTCAGGTTTATATTTCGCTTGGCTAGGTTTCTACACCCACATGCTGATACCGGCGTCTCTTGTCGGACTGATATGTTTTATTTATTCGGCTGCCACGATTTACGAAAACAAACCGAGGTAAGAAACCCCATCTTTAAGTCTAACTCCTTCATCATCTTTTCTTCAGCCTATATCAGTCCACATAAGCCTCCCCTAATGAGCGCCATAGATGGCTTTATTTATAATTTGGGGGTTATTGCTCATAATTCCCGCGCTGGGCATGCGGGTTGGGGATCGGAGTTCGGTGTAGTTGTTCTGCAGAGGGCGCTGCTGCCCGCCCTCCGGTGTGTCCCCCTTAGTCGTCTCTTACGACACCCACGGAAAGAGTGGGGGTGGTGAAATTCTATACCGGCACCACACGGAATACTCCTTCAAACCTGCCATAATTTTCTTTTTCGCTATCTCTAAGACACTTGCATAGCAAATAGTGCTTAATTATGATGATTATTTTAACTTAACTTTACTATTTGCTACTTTTTATGTTAATTTTGGTTTGATAATGTAATATGTATTTAATTTTAACGAGTTAGTATAAATGGTTTTATATGAAGGTTCTAAAATAAATAATTAAATTAAAAAATTGAATTAAAAATTCTAGTTTTATCTAAACTAATGAATGGAGTCCTTTTTAAATATAAAAGTTATTTCCTTTCTACTTTAAAACACTCGCGATTTAAAGTGTTCAGAAAACTTCGGGAGGTTCGGTCATCCGAACACTGCGTTGATATTCTGCACACTCCGGGGCGCTAGCAACTACCTATCTTACCCTTTATCTTTTTAAATTCAGTAGTGTAAGTTTTGGATACAATAGGAGCAACATTGGCATACTTTATAATTTGTATCTTACACGAAGAAAGTAACATTCTGTACAAATCCTGATGGGCTTCAAGAATGTTGAAATATTTAAATTAGATAATGTGTATAACAAATAAAAATATAAAAATAATATGGTTAAACATACTAAAGAATAATGTTGACGTGACGATACATTATTTAAAGTTACTAACAAGGTAATATAGTTAATGTTATTGCAAGAAAGACTACCGAAACAAAACCAGTCCTATACTCAACCATATAATGTCTGTTTTCCCTTCCAGTGAAGAAGTGTGCAACTACAACTCTAGTATAATGATGTGTCCACTGTGCGACTACCACTGCGACTACTGGGACCTGAAGGCGACCTGTCTTCAATCTCGCATCACATATCTCTTTGATAACCCTACCACGGTGTTCTTTGCTGTCTTTATGAGTTTTTGGGGTGAGTATTATGAGGTTTTAATAAGATTATAATTACCCATCATAATATTTCTCGCAGCTCTGTGGCACAGCGGGCGGAGGACCGACAGCGAAGTGGGAGGTTGCGGGCTCGATTCCCACCACTGGACAAATGTCCAGCATTATTCAAGAGTCCTGTAGGGTCTGATTTTAATTGATCTATATCCAAAGTATTTCCTTACAGCCGCGTGTTTCCTGGAGCTCTGGAAGCGCTACTCGTCCGAGATGACCCACCGCTGGGACCTCACGGGATTCGACGTGTACGAGGAACATCCGCGACCGCAGTACTTGGCGCGCCTGGCCCATGTCAAACGGACTAAGGTAATACATCCGTCTGACTCTCTCTTGCAACTAATCTAGGTATGTGCGAGTGAGATGACCCACCGCTGGGAACTTACTGTACTGGCAAGCATTTGTTTCTTGCGCCGTTGATTCCGATTGCGCGATCCGTCATCTCGAGAAAGACTCACTTCCATTGTTATGGCGACAACTAATAGTCTAATGTTTTTGTTAAATTGTATATATTACATATGTATATTATTAATATTGTACATTCGTTGTATGTCTGCCGATCAGAAGATCGAGCACGAAAGTCGTCGTACGTGTTATGGAAGATGAAAAATTTAAATGGCAATCGACAATATGCAAAATGTTACGTCAAAATAAGTAATTTTATGTAATAATACTGAGTTGATGTACCGGTAGATTGCTTGCAACTTTCTGCGGTTACCTCAGTTGGTTCAATTGTAAATACTAATTCCATTTTCTTTTAACTTATAGACCTCTGTTCGTAAGATACTTCTCCCAGATCTTATCTCTTCATCACCTGAGCCATACTTTAGTTATTGAATTGTAATTAGGAAAGGTATCTTTGGTTTAACCTAGCAAATAACGTTATGTTCCAGCTGAACGTAGTGACGGGCGAGCGCGAGCCGATGGTTCCGTTCTGGCGCATGCGCCTGCCGGCGACGCTGATGTCGTTCAGCGTGGTCTCGCTGCTGGTGCTGCTCGCGCTGGCCACGGTGCTGGGCGTCGTGCTGTACCGCATGTCGCTGCTCGGCGCCTCCATCCTCCGCCAGAACGACAATAAGCTCATCACATACAGCCCGATCATGTTCACCACGGCTACGGCGGCTTGTATCAACTTGGTCTTCATCTGCATATTCAATTATGTGAGTATTCATTAATCCTTTTTTGCACACACAAGTTACATCATACATAATTTTCAAGAAAATAATGGACATCTACAAAGGCGAGTCAATCCAAATACGTTTGTTGTTGTATTTTGTGTCGACAGCATCTAATTGATTCTATTAGCCCCCGCCAAGAAGTGACAAGAAGGGGCCTTGTTGCCTTTTGTGTCTATACTCTATAGACAATAAAAACGCTACTGACAGACATAAAGACGACCTCTGTGGCAGCTATCTGTCGCAGCGGGCAAAGGTCCGATTACGGTTTCGCTTCCCGCTTCGGGACAAATAAATATTTTTATTGTATACAATGTGAATATGTGATAGAAAAATTATGACCTACGTAGTATAATGTATTAAGTATATCAGTCATCTAGTAGTATAACAAGCTCTACTTAACTTGTGGCTAGATGATGCTGTGTTGATATCCCACCATCATTTATTTTTCTCCAAACTAATCGCCAATATTCCACAGATATATCAGTTCCTAGCGGAATGGCTGACCGAGAAAGAACTCCTGCGCACTCAGACGGAGTTCGACGACTCGCTGACCCTTAAGATATACCTCCTGCAGTTCGTCAACTACTATGCTTCTATATTCTACATCGCGTTCTTTAAGGGCAAGTGGGTCGGCCGTCCGGGGAACTTTGTACGGCTCTTCGGGCATAGGCAAGAGGAGGTAAGATTGGGAATATGAAGCTAGCTATAAAATAGGAGTACTGAATGATCCGGTGGAACGGATGTGAAACTGAATATCAGTGAGCGAAAAGTTACTGATTAACAATAGTTAACTATCCACGTTATTTAAACTCACAGTTTAATAATCTGGTCACAAACAATTCAGGAAAATATATAATGATTCCTATAAAAAAATAGTAGAATCAAAGTTTCACTTCGGTTTTAAGATTTTTTTGAGTTAATCTAAACTTACTTTTCGCTCACTATCAGTGATATTGCACATCTAAACATTTATAATATAACAGTACTATTCCTTTGATCAAGAAATATGTAGCCAATACCAATAATATTGCAAGATCTACAAAAAGAAGTTTCTACAAAACCTACTCTAAAACCACCTAATAAGGTCCCAATTTCAGTGCGCTCCCGGGGGCTGCCTTCTAGAACTGTCCATCCAGCTAGCGATCATAATGGTGGGCAAACAGTTCATCAACACCTGCGTGGAAATGTTGATGCCCTACCTACTCAAGTGGTGGAACGTCATGAGATCCATCGGCAGGAAAAAGCAGTAAGTTCTAGGATGTTGAGCCTATTTCAACTTTATGTACAGACTGCAGAAATGTTGTTTTGCCGTTGTTCTTGCTTTTAAGTGGAGATAAAATTAGAGATGGAGAAAGATTTCATTTTTTATTAGGCATAAACCTGATATAGCTCAGAATATGAAACAGGTACCAAGTATTTACCTTTATTGTGTACGTAATTAAATAAATGGGTTTATGTTGTATATAGCTGACCAGTAAAGAAGTGTATTTTACACTAAACTATAGAAAATAAGATTAACGTAAGACTATGGCTATAAGGCCTATGGCTATGGCTATAAGAACTTTCGTCTGTTTATTTTTAAAATTAACATTATAAAAAATAAAAATAATATATGTAACAAAAAGAATAAAAGTATATGTAAAGCAATAAAAGTGTAGGTAAGTGTTCGACAGTGGTGAAAGTGACCAGATGATTTTGTTTTCCAGGATAAAGAGCCCTATGCAATGGGTGAAAGACTTCAAATTGGTTGACTTCGGTAACATGGGCCTGTTCCCAGAGTATTTAGAAATGGGTAAGTGTTGCAATATAAATGTGAGTTGTAGCTACGAAACTTGTTTAATGTTGGGAGAACATCAAGATTTCATTCGTAGCGTTCAAATTCAGAATGCATTGATCAAACTGCAACTGTTTCTATTTCTAATAAATAATGAAGTACTTAATTTTGTAATATTTCACCGGAACATTATCTGTTGACAGATATTTAGGTAATCTTTTTTCTTAACTTCTATACTCATATTATAAAGAAAAAAGATTTGAATTTTGGTTTAAATTGAATAGGCTCCGAAACTACTGGACCGATTTGAAAAATTCTTTCACCATTAGTATCCTAAATTTTCCCTAATGAACATACGCTATAGAATATTTTTAAAAACGTTAGGGATACGCATGAAAATTCAATTTTAAATACCCGTGCGAAGCCGGGGCGGACCGCTAGTTTTTCTAATAAATAATTAAATACTTTGCGTCCTTATTATTTCGTTTCACACATATGTAGGTAATCTTTGTTTTATCTTATATAAATAAAAAATTTAAATTTCCAGTCCTCCAATACGGCTTCGTCACAATATTCGTAGCGGCCTTCCCATTGGCTCCTCTGTTCGCGCTCATCAACAACATCCTCGAGATGCGATTGGACGCCAAGAAGTTCCTCACTTGTTACCGCCGCCCCGTGCCGCAGAGGGTCAACGACATCGGCGTCTGGTACAGGATTCTCGACTCTATTGGGAAGCTCAGCATTATCACTAATGTAAGTAAATACTGGTTTAAAAGTTCCCACAGAATTTGGATATAACATTTGTATTCCTGACAGATCCTCCATTACTCAAACGCGACTTGCGATTGAGTAAGTATCTGTGCTGGTCTCATATTGCAAATTCTTGACAGTTTTGATTGAAAATCTGTCAATAAATAGTCGATCTCTAACGACTATTTATTGACAGACTGCTTAAATATGATTTGTGTTGTAGTATTCCAGTGTAATTGAGTGTTAACAAAAGTGGAGGCTTTGTGCAGTTTGTGTGTTATTCATAAGCCCAGTAGGTATGGGCCTCATCAGTGATTGAAGTCTGCCAGGGCAAGGGAAAAAATATGAATTGTAGGAGTAGCACATGCTTTAATAAATCTCAAAACAGAAGCACGAACAGAAGAGAGATTTCAGATCTTAATAAGTTTATTTATTTGGGCTTACAAAATAAGCACTTAGACAAGGAGGTATATTAATTCTCCAAAATACGCACACCATTGTTTCGTTTAGTTTTTTGTGCATGTTGGTAAATGCACTCAATTAGAGTACCAATTTGGTGTAATAATACACTTATTAGTACACCAATTGGCCAAAACGAAACACGAAATTTCGTTTGGAGTCTTAACAAACATATCTGTTTTATATTTGAAAACTAGCTTATAAAGGTACTTTTTTCAGGGATTCATAATAGCGTTCACATCGGAATTCATCCCGCGTCTCGTCTACCGAACGACTTACGGCAACCTCGATAACTACGTGGACCACACGCTTGCGGACTTCAACATCACCGTACTAGACGGGTACAAACCGCTCTCGTCCAAGTACAACCAAACTATGTGCAGGTATGGATTCTATCTAGTAAACTCTTTGTATCGGGTGATTAAAAATACACTTATTGGCTCAGTTCACACCGGAATGGTAATGTCGACACGTCCGACCTTTTCGAGATTTTAAGGCTCTGTGGACGGATGGATTTATTATACAAACGTACTACCAAAAGGATATGTAATTTGAGATGATTTTTAACATGATTTGCTATTATTTGTATTAGAATACTATTTCAAATTATGTAAGTAAAAATATGAAATAAAGAGGTCCAAAATTATTTTAAACTTACGCGATCTGTACACATAATTATTAGTACTATTTTAACGGTATTTATCGCGTTCATTTACCTATTTTCGACGTTTCAACAGGCTTACACACTGTCGTGTTCACGGGATGGGAAAAGTAGATAAATAAACGCGATAAATACCTGTTAAAATAGTACTAATAATTATAAAGTGGTCATCATCATCATCATCAGCCTATGTTAGTCCACTGCTGGACAAAGGCCTAGTGAGCGCTATAGAGCCCTGTCTTCGGCTTGTCGCATCCAGCATCTGCCAGCAGCATTTCGCAGATCGTCATCCCACCTAAAAAAAAATAAAGTGGTCACTTGGATTTTTTTTCTAGCAACTAACATTGGATTGTAGACTATAAAAGTTATGGTTCAAATTGGCATGTTAATGTTGCAGTTATCCCGGTTACTGGTACTACAAGGACGGCGATACCTACGAGCATTCCAACTGGTACTGGCATATCATTGGAGCTAGGCTGGCCTTCGTGGTGGTGTTCGAGGTATGTTTGTTCATTATGAATGTCCAGTCTATTCCAAGGATGTCTGGAATAAATCAATCATCATCTTACTTTGTGTGGTATTATAAGTATTTTCCATCTATCTATCTTTGGATTCTATGTCCTTGACTCTACTAGACATTAAGTGATAGCTTTATATGAAACGAAGTTGCTTAAAGCTTTATATGAGATGAAGTTGTTTGCGTACGTGACGCTTCAGAGAGTTTCGACGGAAGATCAGCGTTACGATTTATTTGCCCAATGCCTAGGTTTCACATATTTGCAGATTCGGATATTTTTAAGCTTGTCATCTTAAGTTTATCACAGTAAGCCAAATTGTGTACATGCTGCTGCAAATCAATTTATCTCTATGTAATATTTTAGAATGTGGTGGCGCTAGTGATGATAATAGTGCGCTGGGCAATCCCGGACATGTCAGCGGAACTGCGCGACCGCATCCGACGAGAGGCCTACGTCATCAACACGTTCATACTGCAGGAGACGCGGGCGAGGTCACGCGCTACCCCCACGCCGCAGCCCACAGGTCAAGGTCAAGGTCAAAGTCATCCGTGGGGTCACGGCGACCTCGCCGCCTCCACGCCCGTTTAGTCTGTGGTTACGGTACGCAGCACGATGCTTTCTATTTTACTTTCTTACCCGTTTGTACTAACAGCGTTTTTAGTTCACTGGTTTTGAAGATTTTTTGATACGCTTTTTGACATGTTTGTGCCAGATGGTTTAGAATTTTGATGCGTTTGATAGGAAAACTACGTCGATAATTCAGGGTGGTCGTTTCCTATGTATTGTAAAAATATCTAAGGGCGGCATGTTCAAATAATTGAACAAACCCTTAATAAATGATAAAAAAAATGTATCTATCTACGTACTCGTATGTTATTATTATGTATATCAGTTATCTAGTACCCATAACACAAGCTCTGCTTAGCTTGGGGCTAGATGGGGCTGTGTGCATTGTCCAGCATTATTTATTAATTTATTATTTAAAACAAAACTAAATTATTCACTTACAGTCACTTACTTCTTTATCTCAGGAACAATAAAGTAATATATAACAAAAGCGCTGTATTAACTTGCCTATTATTCTAGAAATAGCCAGTGAACTTAAAACGTATAAATAAGACTGTGTTTTGTGTGTGTCGATCCTGTGAGAGTTCCGTTTTAGATTGAAAACTAACAAGTTCATCCGAAGGTTTTAGAAATAGTCAAGTTTGTAAGACTGTATATTTGTAACAGTTTTTAAATACTTAATATAATGTAGTTAGCGCTTTATATTGGTGATATTGGATTTCCTGTACAACTTCATAAAATCACGGTATTTATTATAAAATTCTTAATTAAGTAAAAACATAAATGTAAATAAGAATTCGGTGAGATTTAAAGCGCTTTTAAAATGCTTGCCTACAATTCCAATACGTGTTTGACACACAAATAATGCAGTCTTTGATTTTTGCGAGAACTTTGATTGGAACGAAGTTATTAATCTGACACTCGTTACAGAAATAATAAAAAGCGTATACAATACAATACAAATACTCCTTATTGCTCACTAAGATAGAGTAAAACAGAACAGAAAAACATGAACACAAAATGGGCACAATGGGCGGCCTTATGCACAATAAACCTTTGTTAACAGAGAAAATAACAACCAAATGATAAGTATTATTTACAATTGAAACCACTGATTTAACTGCAGACTGTTGCAAACAATCTACAGATAGCTTAACTGATCAAAGGTCGGAAGAGTCCCCAAGATCCTGGCTGCGTCAATAGCTATCAAACTGTTAATTCAGTCCTGCGTCGTGAGCCAAAACAAATTGCATTCGTTATACAAAGGTGCGAGATGTAAAATGAGTTACCCGTATACATTTAAAGACTAATTTCCAAAAGCAAGGTATTTTCTCTCGGGAAGATACGTCAATGTAGAAAAGTTCTCGCAAGAAAGTAGATTTCCTTACTAAGCTAAGCTTCTATTGACCTGTATAATTGTAAGAAGCAGGGTAGGTGGCGCCACCGGCGGCCATGTAAGTTTTTGCTCCTCTTACGATAACTGCATGGTTTATAACACGTTTGATAACATAATATATGTTTGGTTGAGTTTGACACAGTAACACTGACATGCGAAAAATGCCATTGATTTTTTTTTGTTTCGATTTATTATCATTCGAAATTTTGTTTTAAAATTTGGCTTAACAATCACACACTAATCAGTATAGTTTGGAATAGTTAGATTAACCATTGTGTGGCGGCCAAGCTAACATTATTATTTTGGACCATTTGGCTTGCATAACAAATTTTGAAACAGGCTTTTACGGCTTAACAACGTACATACTTAGGCATACAAGCTTAATAATAGTAGGCAAAGTAACCTCATGTTCATTTTACATATCACTGCCAAATTAACACTGTATTCGTAATAACACTAAATTTAATTAATATTGACAATATTTTATCTTACCAATTGAATTTTATAATAACATCCACAATCAAATTTAAATATTTGCTATACAAGTTTTTAAAAGTCAAAGTTAAAGGTCAAAATCACTCTGCTTTATTTGATATACATAGAAATGAGTCCAAAATACCATTTATAACTTTCTTCATAAATTTCCCTAAAACAATAACACCTTTATAAGATATTCATCAACATTTCAAACCACAGGTGACGACACAGAACCGAATTGGAACCATATAGCATCACTGTCAGGGTCTGATTTTGACCTAGCGGCGCACGGGGACCACCAGGATATTGCTGATATGGCCAAACACGTGGTCGTGGACCTACCCGACAAGGAAGGCGACGGACCCACTCATGTCTAACGAACACAGATACGGTATACCGGTTTATAAATAAAATGGGTTCTTTTTAGGGGGACTCTAGGCCAATTTCACTATCAAAAGTTTCAAACTGAGAGATAATTATCAAATGCTTAAACTAGAAGTAGATATAAAATATGGGCCTGGTTATGGCAGCCATGATGAATTGGCGCTGATCGGGTTCAAATCTGACAAACTTGAACAAATAACTCAATTTATTGCTTTAAGTACGAAAATAATATGCCCTCCATTGTTAATAAATGGTAATATCATGCCAGTAACTATATTTTAAACCAAATCTTGTTATTTCCTATATCATAATTATACGTTCCTTGGTCATTGAAAACATTCATTATCGTCTCGTCTACACAGTTAAGCATGTTTTCTAGAGGTAGATAAATAACGCGAGTTACTGTAGTGTTTTCAGATTCATCATCACAAGTCACAATAAATTCTATAAGTACTTAATGGGACGCATATCATAAACTAAAATGGTAAAAATATGGATAGATAAAGATAAAGATACATTTATTTAGCTCCACAAGAACAGATAGCAAAAAGTAAGTGGAAGCTAAGAAGAATTTATGGACGGATACGTTTCATATCCCGGGCATTAGATCATAACATATTTTGCTTTATAAAGAATCTCATGTCGCTTATAAAGATAAAAGGGGTTGTAAGGAAATATATTTTATTTAAATTCTTATACAATTTACAGTCTTTCTAAAGGAGTGACAATATTTTTAAAGGCTCTATATTTCTCTACTATTTATTGTCTTATACCCTATTTATTTCTGTTTTTTTTGTCTATTTCAAATTATTTTATTCGTTACGTCCCTTCTCAAGTAATTAGTCTCGATCTTCAATGATATTTTGTACAATTTAGTTTCAGACTAGTAAATTATTATAATATTACTTTCCTCCATATTTTTGAAACCTACTAATTAGAATAAGCTAAGTATAAAACGCGATAATTGTATTGCCTGATGAGTGTTCAGTAGTGAAGTAGAATGAATCTATGTATTTATAATAATATACAAAAATACAATGGGGCTCATTTTATACAGACTTCCCCATTGTGTTCTTACCTCGCTTCGTATCCATAATGCTTAAGAATCCACTAATGATAATTAAGTAAAGAGTTATTGTTGTTGATCAAATCAATAATAACTTTTTTGATGATAAACCATTAATACTTACCTATGACGCATGCGTTACGGGCACGGAACCTAGAAACATACCACTAACCTATGACGCATGCGTTATGGGCACGGAAACAAAAACGGAATTTTAAACAATTTTGCCAATTAAAAGTTGTGACTAACTCACTGCCTTATTGTCACTGATTTATGTATTTGCAGTAGTAAATTAAAATAGAAAGTTTATGTAGTATAATAGCTTTTTTAAAGTTTTACAATCTATAAGTTCGTGCGTGTTGCACAACGTCGTTATTGTATCGTTACCAAAATATATTCAAACTGTTATAAAATCATCTCAATGTCGTGTCGTTCGTCTTTTTTAAATATATTATTTGGTGCTTTTAATCGTTTTATGTAAATGTTTCTTCGCGTGAGGAGTTTTTGGTATCGTAGAAGGTATGATCTGAAATAACATGGCTGTAAACAATTTGACTAGTCAAGTCTTTGTTACTCTTATCTAAAACCAAACTATTATCTGAGAGTCAAATTGTATTTTATTTAATTCTAAGTGGAAGTGTTTGTTACTTAATTTTTAAGTAATTCTGTGTGTTCAGAACCAAACGCACTAACATATAATAATAAGTTTAAAGTTTTGGATATTTAATCTATGTATTTTATTTGTTATAGATGGACGATCCTTATTTATTTACTTGTTTTGGCTGTGGTCCTTACGTCTTTAAGGCTTTTTATAAAAAAATAACTTAAATGTTGTAATTTTTGATGTTTTATCTTTTCATAGTTCAAAATCTCTTATTTGCAAAAGTTTATGTAGATAATATCATTGTAATTATGTTTCTTATAAATATTTAAAAGATGTTAATCTGATGTCGATTTTTTTCTACATACACTATTTGGTTTTGGATCTTTTTGTACTTAATTGTATCCTTGATTGCAATGGTACGCGAAGATGGTGGACTTACACATTTTACAGATAAGGAATGTCTGTTACTCAACTGTCTGTAAGCATTGAACTTCGTCCAAGGCTGGCGTCAAGCACGTGGAATGCTACATGCGAACAAAGCGTCACAATCAAGCAACTAGTTGCGGCGGCGCGTCGCGATCGCGTACTTTGTAAGGCTCCATACAGGCGCGATTGCAGTGTCCTTTAACGTCGACGCAGAGTCGTGTCGACGCAGGGGGAATAATCCGTTCTTTTGAGTTCACGTCCCGCGTGTTCGACACATAATGATTTATATTGATCGAAGCTTAACGATCGGCTATAGACATAGATTTTATCGATTGATTTAGCCACTGGCTGAAGTTCCCAACTACCTATATGTAACTCTTTGTCTAGTTTGCCAAAAGGTTTTGTTTAGTATTTTTACTTCGATGTTGGTTCGTAAATTGTAGATGCCTTGTTACGTGAAACGCTTATTTATAATATTTATATGAATATAAGAAAATTTACTAAACTGATTCTGAAGTTTTGTTATAAATTCCTTCCCTTACAACAAAATAAGGAAAACGATATTGAAAATGGAAAATGAACAACCAATTAGTATTGTATCAAGTGTCGAGACGTACCTAACTACCTCTACTAATAAACTAGGTACCTTATAAATAATAGTACCGTCCGTTTCTGAACATACGACCCCCCCTTCCCCCCAGAAACGAGGGATTGCCATTATCACCACAGGCAGGTGGATAGGTGATTGATGAAGCCATGATCTGATCAGAGTGGAAGTAGGTAGTTTAAACGAATGTGATCTAAACACTTTATTATTAGCCCTATTTATAAAGGATTTACCAATTTTTTCCGAAATTTCAACAGGTTTACAACTACAACGTCATAAGTTAACCTCGTGGGTAAGTAGTAAATGCACATGAAAATGCCAAGTATCCAAATAACACTATAGCTCCATTATTGCAGTAGATACCTACTGGGAATAGGAAACGATAGGTAAATAAATGCTGGACATAATCACAAGTATTGTTAAGGTATGTACCTAGTAAACAAAGTAATAGGAGTAAAGCCTTTAATCATCTCATACAATAATATGCCCTAAAGTGGCTTCCACTCATTTCCATCATGTAGAAAATAAATGGAAAATTATCTGGAACATTCCGACCGCCGCCTATTCAATTACTTACCTACGCGGGCCTTGAGCAGACAGGCGAGTCAAAGCGAGAGCAACTAAACATACTCCCTGAAGAGAGAAAACTTCTTCAAAAGACGTTTACTGATCAAATACGGGAAATCGAATATATAGTTTTAAAATATTATGTGAGAATTCCTGTCCGGAAGTTTGTAACGTCGTAAGTTCGTATATTATTTATGCATGCATCACGGAACAACTTTATAACTTAAACCTAACAATGGAAAGGCGGCAGATTGCTGAGTATTTTTAGCACCCTCATTGCGAACATAGGACACTTACTACGATCACTTTTGGCGGATACTTATTGCGTAGTGATTATGGAAAAACCTCCCGTTTGGATGACGCAAGTTTAGCGGTGTAGGTGTGCTGAGTGCGCTATGCACCAAGACACACAAAAGAAAACACTACACAGACAGCGTGAAGACTGTGTGCTGCATCAAGATTCCTGCGAAGTTACCAACACTGGAACTATATTTGACCCTCAGCAGTTACCTACGCTGCTTTCGTATCACACACTACCTGCATCTTTTTACCAACCTGTAAAAATATGGTAATGTCGTTTCGCCCATTATTTCCGCACATTGTTGGGCAGAACCATACTATCTAAATATATATAACTCAAAGGTGACTGTCTGACTGTCAGCCCAAACCACAGGACAGATCGGGCTGAAATTTGGCATGCAGGTAGATGTTATGACGTAGGCATACGCTAAGAAAGGATTTTGACTAATTCTACCCCAAGGGGATAAAATAGGGGATTGAACGTTTGTATGAAACTTTGTCAATTTTAAACCGATCGGGCTGAGACTGCATGCATAAAGCAACTGACGTAGGCATCCCCTAACGCGAGCGAAGCCGCGGGAAAAAGCTAGTGACACATATAGGTACTATCTATGTTTTGTAAACGTTCTGTTTGTATTATAACTTTCAGAGTATCGTTAGCTAGGTAACTAAGCTGTTTCATACTTATAGTAAGGGCAAGGAGGAAGTTTTTCACGCACGATATATTAATATCTTGTGTGTTTTACAGAATGAATTCAAATTATCAACTCAACGCAATGACCAGCGCGTCCGTAATCAACTCAATCCATGGATGATTTACAGTGAGTGGGTAGGTATACCTACTACTAGCGGTATACCTAGTGTTTCTGTGGTTAGGTATACAAGGACAGAAGTGGTTGTATCCACACAACTAATGTCCCTATACAGATATCTTGGTGGACTACGGCAAGCACATTTCTCTTTAACAAACTAGTTATCTATATCTATACTATTATAAAGAGGAAAAATTTGATGGTTGTTAACACAAGCTCTGCTTAGCTTGGGGATATTATGCTGTGTGGAATATCCAGCATTATTATTATTCCGAACTATTTTATAACAAATTTCATAGCGTTCGTTGGGTCCGCCGGGGGCCCGTGTTGCTCTGTGACGGCAAGGCTTAAAGCTTTTACACAACGTCCTTCACTATCACCTGTTATCAGCTCGCTAGTTGATAAAACACATTTTTGTCCACAAAAAACATCAGCAAATATGTTTGCTTACTCAAATATTCCTGTGACACGATAAGATTAGACTTTCAGCTAAACTTAGTCGATTTGGAATGTAGGTGGGTAGATGATGAAATAATTAGGAGTTTTGTAACAAAAAGTAAAATAAATACTTAGCTCTCCCACTTATGAAACTGTGAGCCTCAAATTATTAATGTCACATCAGTCACCGTGTTTTTATACTTAAATATCATGGCACCATCCTGATCCACCATGTCGAATCTTTTTATAATCTCAGTTTTGGAAATAAATAAACTACTACGATGTTATTTTATACCAATAAGGAACGCGTAAATATAATCTCATAAAATAAAGCTACAAACAGGAGCAATCTAGAAGCTTAATAAGTTCTTAATTATTTAATGGCCCATAATCATCCTCCCTAATGCCATTAATCCTCTTATTACCAAGACATTTCAGCACATTTATAATGAACACCTTCTTTGTGCCAGAATAATACTCGTACCTATATAAGATAGCTTGATTGTTTGTTTCATTATTCTTATAAGAGGCATAGATATTAACGATATAGTATACCTAATCGCTTTATTTTCGCATAATCAAGCCATTCTATTAATGACTAGTGGAAACTGATTAAACTATTTTGTGCAGAAAATCGTTGATGGATGAAATTTTAAACAACCAACAGGGTGTGCGAACCTTGCCCCGTGCGAGGCACGAATTGCGGTTTATCCTAAACCGCATCTCAACTTAACGTCGAATTTTGACTTTTGGTGATTAACAGCTTCGGTTCAGCTTTTCTGTGTGGATGGGGTTGATGCCTGAATGCCACGTTCTTATCCATTTGCTATGTATCGTAATAATTAAGCAATTGCTACGTCAGTCGTAGAGGTTTGCTACCTTTATTTAGTACTTGGTCCATGATAGTAGCCATAGAATGCTACGCGACCTAGATACTTGCTGCCACTCTGCAATGGTTATTTATAGCCACGACTCGTGGCGTAGCACTGTGCTACGCGCCGTAGACATTAATTTGTCATTTGATCGTTGGAGGTGCTACGCGGTCCAGTCCAGGTGATTGCTACGCGCCGCGTCGTAGACAATCAGTAGAGTTAATAGTAGAAAATAGTAGGTAAATGATTGCCATGTGTCTTCTATACTAATATTATAAAGAGGAAAGATTTGATTGTTTGTATGTTTGTTTGTTTGTTTGTTTGAATTGAATAGGCTCCGAAACTACTGGACCGATTTGAAAAATTCTTTCACCATTAGAATCCTACATTTTCCGTGATGAACATAGGCTATATAATATTTTAAAAAAAGTTAGGGATCCGCATGAAAAATTCAATAATTGAACCGTGCGCTGTATATTCAACCTCTTTTTCTATTATGGCGCGTCAGAATAGAAAAAGAGGTTGAATATAATACGGTGCTTGCTTTTTCTCTACGGCCAGTGTCAGTTATGGAGGGTTATTCCCATCTGATCATATGATCAGATTGTGGTTGCATCTGATCAAATAAAAAGTTCCCGATGGATCATTGATCAGATGCAACTGCTTTTTTGAATTAAATTTTGTGCCAACGGATCATAGTCAATGTCAAAAACCCCAATGCTGTTAGAAAAAGTAAGGGATCCGTATGAAAACTGTGAAACCCATCGTGTTAGTGTGTATAATTTCTAAAATTTTTGTTTAATACCCGTGCGAAGCCGCTAGTTTACAATAAAGAAACTTGAATCTTCATTGTTTCAAGGTACAATCAAGATCAAGGACTCATCACCTCGGACAATCTAAAAACTTTCGTCCAGACAAAGTAAATCGCTAACGTATCCTTTGTTAAACAGCTCTCGCAGTCTAGGAGTACGTGTAGTCCGTTGTTGAGGCTAAAGGTAAACAACGTTCGTCCGCTGCACGGCTATTTACCCGGCAACCACTAATTTACTGCCCGACACTCACTGGGGCTTTTATATGCATTATTGGTACTCGTAGGGGAAATACAGCAGGTTCTATCTACTAATTATAATTAGTAGATAGAACCTGCTGTTCTATCTACTAATCTGTTCTATCTACTAGAACCAGCAGGTTCTATCTACTAATTATAATTAGTAGATAGAACCTGCTGTATTATTTTCACCTTTACAATGACGTGTCCAAGAGTCCTGTAAGGTCTAAAGGAAATAAAGCACTTTGATTTTGATTTTTTGATTCATCATCATCATCAATCATCAACAACAGCCTATAATAGTCCACTGTTGGACATAGGCCTCCCCTGATGATTGATTTTGAATAATTATTGTAAAAAAGTTTTGAAAGTTTGATGAAGTTAGATGTTAGGCCGAAAACGAATGCGTGTTGTAAAGGTACTGTAAGGGGATTAGTTGTAAACTTGATCTAAATATTACATCGTTTTTAGGATTATGATATCGGTTTCAAAATCCTTATGGCATATTTTTTTCTATTTTATGTTGTATGTCAGAAACTACTGAAGCTCTTGACTTGAAATTTGAAACTATAATACATTGCAAGTGAAAGAAAATAAGAAATCAAAATGAAGATTTTGAGGACAAATTTTAAATGGGACCTACGGAGTCAAAAATGGTGTCAAATGAAAGGTATTGCTTTGTAGATTACAAGACAGTTTTTGAAATGATAGAATTTATACTTTACGAAATATTTTGAAAAAGATCGAAAAAGTTCTTACACAAAAAAAAAATCAGTAGGTCAGGTAACTACTTACCTCCCCACTAATCTTTGTAATAACTGGTGCTTGTGATTATAGTACGTATAATGCTCGAGAATCCACACAGCATCATCTAGCCCCAAGTTAAGCAGAGCTTGTGTTATGGATGATAGATACTGTTACATTTAATGCAATATGTCACATAGATAGATATTTTTTTGTTTACGTAGAAAACGACCAGAACATACAAATATCTGCAGATCGTACAAATATTCGTCCCGAGGCGGGAATTAAACCAGAACCTCCTTCGTCGTAGGCGGACCTTGGCCCACCGCGTACAGAGGTCGTCAATATACGTACCAATACGACAAAAGTTCAAAACCCTCGGCGCGCGAGTTACACTCGCTCTTGACGAATCTTGTTTTATTCAGAGATGTACAAAATGGTTTTAAAAAAGCATTTAAATACAAAATGCAAAATACTTTTCAGATTTACTATTTCAAATGCAAAATACCAAATAGTATTGCTTTTTGTATTTCAAATGCTAAATGCAAAATAGGTATTTTCAAAATACTTTTTCAAAATAAAATACCTTCTGACCAAATCACAGATATATTTTTATTTATTACACAGGAGAATAGATACACTCAATGCGATTACACTTTTATTTTTAAATTAATAACAACTGGACTGGTATTGTTAAAAAGTGATAAAAATAAATATCATTTTTTATTTATAACACTTTTTAACAATGCCAGTTGTTCATCGAATACATCTTTTTCACACCTGTCAGACATTGACACTTGTCAGACATTACTAATATTAAATTACATTTATTACCAAATAATGATGCCATCTATGGCGCTCATTAGGGGAGGCCTATGTCCAGCAGCAGAGATGTGATTTATTTGAAATACTTCTATTTTAAATGCAAATAGAAAATGCAAAATACCTATTTTGTATTTTGTATTTAAATACCTTTCAGTGAAAAGTATTTTGTATTTTATTTGAAATGCCTTTCGAGATGCATTTTGTATTTTAATATACATTTTAAAATACAAAATACTTTGTGATTAAGTTGAGCCAACATTACCAGTCAAACAAAACAAAACGCTTGTATTGCCGAATTCGACCGATAGAGGCGCCAACTAACCATGCACGACATCTTTTTCTTCTTTGGTCAGAGTGCGCGTCTTATGTCAATGTCAAGTAATGTCTGACAAGTGTGAAAAATGAGTGATGATCTAGTCTGAGGTGATGATGTATTCGAACAACTAGGGATGTCGGAAGTGAAGAAAAATATCGATATTTATAAAAATATCAATATCGGCCTCGATATATCGAGGAAAAAATATCGATATATCGGTCAAATTTTCAGAGAAGTTTGCAATTTTAAATAATAATATTTTATACAATGCACATTATTTGAATACACAAAAACCTTAATAAAACGAAGGAATTATTTTTATAGACAATTTTTATTATGCAAATTAGAAACTACAACTACTAAAAGTAGAATTTTTCCTCCTCCAGAGTCTTGAAGCCCTCGTTAAAAAATATACAATATTCTAAGAATAAAGAAACAGAAACAAAATGGACTCCCAATTCTCAAAATGGACAAACCAAAGAGGGACAAACAAATGGGCGGCCGGCCGCTGTACACACAAATGTAACGCAAGCAAGAAATCAAAACATTCAATAGATAATAACTTCTTATTATTTTATCTATGGCTCTGCATCTAGTAGAGGAGGTGATTTCCTTCGTCCGAGATCTGATTTGACTCAATTCTACCAATAACTATCAGTTTCAAATTGCGCATTTATGAACGAAGCATTTACGGTTTTGATTTGAATGCTACTAGTGACTTTATTTAGATAGTGATTAATAATAATAAGTAATTAAGATAAATGAAATATGGAAAAAATATCGTTTTTGATACTTTTTTCGATATTAGAAATTTTGTATCGATATATCGAATAAAAAATATCGATATATCGATATTTTTTCAGCATCCCTACGAACAACTGTTATTGTTAAAAAGTGTTTATAATAAATGATATTTATTTTTATCACTTTTTAACAATACCAGTCCAGTTGGTATTATTTAAAAAAAAGTGTTATCGCATTGAGTGTATCTATTCTCCTGTGTACTATATAAAAATATCTGTGATTTGGTCAGGGGGTATTTTATTTTGAAAAAGTATTTTGAAAATACCTATTTTGCATTTTGCATTTGAAATACAAAACGCAATACTATTTGGTATTTTGCATTTGAAATAGTAAATCTGAAAAGTATTTTGCATTTTGTATTTAAATGCTTTTTTAAAACCATTTTGTACATCTCTGTCCAGCAGTGGACTATTATAGGCTGGTGATGATGATGATGATGAAGACATTGCTTGACAATGACATAAGACGCGCACTCTGACCAAAGAAGAAAAAGATGTCGTGCATGGTTAGTTGGCGCCTCTATCGGTCGAATTCGGCAATACAAGCGTTTTGTTTTGTTTGACTGGTAATGTTGGCTCAACTTAATCACAAAGTATTTTGTATTTTATAATGTATATTAAAATACAAAATGCATCTCGAAAGGCATTTCAAATAAAATACAAAATACTTTTCACTGAAAGGTATTTAAATACAAAATACAAAATAGGTATTTTGCATTTTCTATTTGCATTTAAAATAGAAGTATTTCAAATAAATCACATCTCTGGTTTTATTCTAGTGAAACTCTAACAAAGGGTGCAGAAGCTAGTGAATAAAATCAAGCTATAACTCATTGAAGATTAAATAAATGAGTTAAACTTAGTAGGATTTATTTTTGTAATGGGTCAACTTTAGATGACTCGAAAATGATGTCGATTCTGTTGTTTGAGCATGACCTAAAATTAGCTAAAATTAAGATTGATTTAGGACTGTCAAATTGACGAAACCTATTAGGTACGTGTTTTAAAAATTTGACTGACAGGTTTAAAGTTGGAATGACAACTGTAAAAATACACATTCGTCCTTAGTGCCTACCATTTATTCCCCTTTTTAGGGTTTTGCCATCGGTTGCAAAACCCTTATGAAATCGCTTTGGGTCTGTTTTGTGTTTTGAATCCTTAATATCTCAGAAACTACTGCAGCTATTGACTTGAAATTTGAAATAATAATACATTTTGTGCGCCCGCACATATTTATAGAAAAATAAATGAAAATAAATGAAAAATCAAAATGAAGATTTTCCATACAAATTTTGAAATCGAAATTTTAAATGGAACGTACAAAGTCGAAAGTGGTATCAAATGAAAGGTACTTGTTTGTAAATTTCAAAATAGTTTTTGAAATTTCGGTAGATTTCATACTTTTTAAAATATTTTGAAAATGGTCAAAAAAATGACCGTTCCCCCCCCCCTATCTCCGAAGATTGCAGAGCGATCGACGTGATATGTACCAAGTGTTTGTAGGTATTGATCTATATTTTATAGGAAAAATATAGAGAAGTCTGTAAAAATAATACTTTTTGAAATATGGTCAAAAAAGGGCGGGAAAAATTTCTAAAGGGGTGACTACCCCCCCGAGTTGGGTATCAAATGAAAGGTATTGGTTTGTACATTCCAATGCAGTTTTTGAAATTTCGATAGATTTTATACTTTTTGATATATTTTGAAATAGGTCGAAAAATTGACCGGTACCCCCCCTCTATCTCCGAAGATTGCAGAACGATCGATTTGATATGTACCAAGTTTTTGTAGGTATTGATCTATATTTTACAGGAAAAATATAGAGAAATCTGTAAAAATAATACTTTTTGAAATATGGTCAAAAAAGGGCGGGAAAAATTTCTAAAGGGGTGACTACCCCACCGAGTTGGGTATCAAATGAAAGGTATTAGTTTGTACATTTTAATGCAGTTTTTGAAATTTCGATAGGTTTTATACTTTTCAAAATATTTTGAAAAAGGTCGAAAATTTGACCGTTCCCCCCCCTCTATCTCCGAAGATAGCAGAGTGATCTATATAAAATGTACTAAGCGTTTGTAGATATAGGTCTATATTTTACAGGAAAAATATAGAGAAGTCTGTAAAAACAATACTTTTCGAAATATGGTCAAAAAACGAATTTTCATACAATGGGGGCTATTTCATTGAGAGCAATATCAAATCAAAGGTATGGATTTCGACAATTCAAAACAGGTTTTAAAAATCGTCTAAGTTTCATACTTAGTGAAATTCGTAGAAAAAAGTCGAAAAAATAATTGTAGGTACCAACCCACTTACCTACCCACTAATCTCTGTAGTAACTGTAATAGTAGGGTTCCACAGCGCCACGAAACCGTTGTTCTCAAAATTTTAAAGTCCATACCCAATGTATTCCACTGCGCTCGAAGAATATTTAGATAATAAGATTATTGAATTCATGAATTCCACCGTGCTCCAAAAAAATATGAGAAGAGTAATGTATCCTGGATAATCCACACAGCATCATTTAGCGACAAGCTAAGCAAGCTTGTGTAATTCGTACTACTACGATATCTGTTATACTTAATAAAGTATATATAAGTATCACATTAGATGATTTATTTTTGTGTACGTAGAAAAGGACTAGAACACTCGAACAAATAATCTGCAGATCTTACAAATATTAGTCCCGAGGCGGGAATCAAACCGCAACCTCCTGCGTTGTAAGCCCACCGCGCTAACAGGTCTTCAATATACGTACCTACCTAAACGACAAAAGTTCAAAACCCTCGGCGCGCGAGTTACACTCGCACTTGTCGTACTTGTTATTTTTAAATACCCAAGAAAACATTTTTTATTTCGTTCTAATGTAATGTGTTTTATTTCATTCTAATGTATAGTCTGGTAAATAACGTTTCTAAAAATTTTATAATGCTTGTTATCAATACCAAATGATTAAAGTGCGAAAATCCGAAATATCTCTAAATATGGTATAAGTGTTCAATTCAGAGGGGTAAACACGTTCTAATTTAAATATATTTAGGAAGCTTACACAAAGTACCATAATTTTTGAGTCGTCCTAAATTAGAAAATTTAGAAATTTTGCTTAGGAATCGTAAAACAACAGAATTGCTACCGCATTACTTTACTTTACGCTTATACTTTTGATCTCAATAAATATATCAAAGGTTACTATGATATATTTAATCATAATTGGATACGGCAGGACATATCCAATTAATATTAGCATTTATGAAGTAATACGCAGGAATAAATGCTGTTTCTAAGGAATAATTGAGTAGTCATAGCTACGTCATAGCCGCTGAAGCACCTCTGGGTCATGTTTAGCCCAATTATGAAACGTGCTCGAAAGCACCGTGGGTCATTATTGACCCGATTTTGAATTTCGCGGCCTCTTGGCAATAATTGTTCTATCCTGCTTTTACTCATTACATTAGCCGTAAGGAATGATTGCCATCCTTTTCCCACTTCCTTGACCTTTGTGTTATGGTATGCCAACCTAACAAAAAATTCATAGACACGACGGAAAAAAATCGAGAAATCTGTTCTTTGTTTTGGTCTTTTCGGGGTTAGGCAAGTGCGACGAATTTGCCAATAAATCGTAAAATACAAGTGTTATTGGGTGAATCTGTGTGTGTATCGCAAGATTAACTGTTTATGTAACTATTTACGATATCGGTTTGTGTTGCGAGTGATTTATTTCGTCAAATTAAGTAAAAATAACCAGGATTGTTCGTCACGATTTCATGTGTCTGTATTTGCATGACAAATTTTATTGCATATAGTGTGTTAAATGCTTCAATCAAACTAAAATATTGATAAACAATCGTTTTACAACAATTATGTACCGTTACCTTTCCTTAAAATCTTAATTTATGATAGGATTTTGCTATTGTTTACAAACTTTCATTCAAGTCGGCGGCCATGATGGCGCCGTGGGCGCTCTTTGTTGAGTGACCCCCAGTCACACCGATAGAAATTTGTACGGTTAGTCCGGTAATTCCGGCACTCTCCGAAATTAATATTATAATTTTATTTGAAAATGTTTGGTATAAAAAACATTGTGTGTCTAAATACAATTTAAAATATAACGAAGGTATTTTAGGTATAACTGTTTAGGATTAGATATTCCTGTCGTGTTATGTCTCTACTGTATAAATAATTAAGAAATACCGGTGTGATTTGATAGTTTAATAACAAATAAAATTACAATGTACTAACTAAATAAAAAACTAGTATTTACAATTGAAACAATTGAGCTAACTGCAGACTGTTGCGAACAAACTACAGGTAGCTCAACTGATCCATATCAATACCAGTTGGAAGTGTACCAAGATGCTGGCTGCATTGCCACGTGTGATTTGATTGATTTGATGCTTTCGTATTTCAATGCTTATATTTAGAAAAAAAATGGATTACTTGTATTTAATTTATATACACTTTAATATATCTTCAATATTTTTAGTAAAAGTTGTAATAAAAATGTACATACCTACTTATAATATCAGAGGTACATACTTCTTTTCCGGTTAGTCACCATTTGGTCCGGTAAAGTTCAGTGTAAATGCGCCCTGAATTGCGACTATCGTCAAGTGGTCTACTTCAAATGCTTATAACTTTTTTCGATTGCAAGGGAAATTCCTTTGTGATGTATCATTGGAAAGCTGTGTTTACGCAGATTAATTTGTACGGGATATAATTTTATTCCAATAGATTTCGCTGAACAAAATATCTTAGGAACCGCAATGTCAACTGCTAAGCCTACGTACGGTACCTTGGTGTTGGTGTTTACTTTTCCATATTTTGATGTATTTGTTAGTTTTAAGATTAAAACAATTAAAGATTTGATTCCGCCTGAATTAAGCATTCAGAAAATACTCGTATTTTAACTGTACATGTGGGATTTGTATTTAAATTAATTATTGAGCGTCAGCGAGAAAAAAACTGTGACATGCACAGTATTGTATTGTTTTAAAAAAATTTTAAATAAATATTTTTGTACTAAAATATGTTTTTTTTTGTTTTTTACTCCCTCTTATTGAATTAGGTAACACATTAAAAACGTAATAAACATAATTTATCTCTTTATTTTTGAATTACAAATCATTTTGTAATTCGGTGTCTACTATTTTTCGAAGGTTTTGTTTCTGAGCTGTTTGATTTTGTTATATGTCATCAAACTCGTACATATTCCATACCATTCGAAGCGCTTGTTTAGCCCGAATAAGAATAATATAACAAGTAGGGTCAAATTCCAAGAAGTGCATCACGATTTAGCTCGTAAGTGCAAGATGTCGAGCCGCGCGAGTTGCCGCCAAAAAAAACGTAAGCGAGCGATCACTCGCCGCTTCAAGGTCAAACGCGCGGGAACACCGAGCGGATAAAAAAGGAGAAAGAAGAAAGGAAAGTATGTATGTAGGTACTAACGTTTTGTTTAATATCTACTGATCTACAGCTACGTTTGTTTTGAGTTGATTAGAACGTGTAGTGGAAGAGTAGTGGTTTTATTCTCTTGGAGTTGACATCCACTCCACCTACGTCTCATAAATCGTCTAGATTAAAATTCTGTTTTTCCGAACTGAATCTCGATTTTCGAAGTAGTCGTTGTATGAGCTGTAAAAAGTAACTGCCTTCAGCCGCTTGCTTGATTACCGATATTCCGGATGGATGTTTACAGCATTACCGATGCGCATAATTTAGCGCAGGCCGAGTCTGCGACGAACATAAAACAGTGTACGCTAGAATTTCGGCGAAAATAACTGAGTTAGCATACTACAAATACTACAATATCTATTTGACAAAATATTTAAGCAGTAAGTAGGTATCACGATTTACTGCTGCGAGATGGTTTTAGAGCGGGAAGATATGATATTACTTATAAATGTTTATTTTGAGTGAGAAGTGCAGGGAAAACGCGCACCGTTTTTTCCAGCGCCCAAACTGATTTTGCCAAATTCTATATCCTAAGTACATATCGTTTTCTTTTTTTTTCCTGATAAAGACTTCCCTCTCACTACGATCTCACCCAGTAGCGGCGTTAGGGTAGGGCGCGGTTGGGCGACCGCCCGGGGCGCCGGAAACAAGGGGCGCCGCAGGCGCGCCTTGTTTTTCTTCTCGCTCATTAAACGAGGCCTACTTACTCGTAGATAAAAAATAAATACGAAAAAAATTTAATATTATATTGGCAACACTAAAATGGAAAGAAGTGTTAAAACGGAGCACTGCACTGCATGCATTTAATTTTACCGGGAATCCCCGACCATTGAGAAAAACATTATCTATCGCTTTTTTAAGTTTAAATTAGAGAGAATTCATGTTATATTTGGTTAATTTTTTTTAAAAAATCGCGACTCACAAAAATTGTTTCCAAATGTATGGATAGCAATGCGCATAAAGTAATCCTGTTGTGTAACTAACCATTAATTATAGTGCGTAACCCTCACACTGCTTATTCTCCTTAAAATCACAAAAAAAAATTCGTCGAAATTCGTCTTTGAACGCTTGGCGCGTCGTCGATGGCTCGCTTGCGCTCCGTGCCATTCGATTCCTATTGTGTACCTACATTGTATGTAAGTGAGTTAGGTGCTCGCATCGCATTCACATTACTTGAATTTCGTAAATCAATGGATGGATAAGGTACCTATTTTCTTGTTTTGCCGTAATTGAATTGCTTCCCCGTTTTCTGTAATGTATTTAAAGGCTTTGCCAAACAGAACGCGTTAGAACGCCGCGTCAGGGCGCTAAGTTGACGCCGCGCTATAGCGCCGAACTGTGTTGTACTGTGGCGGTACTTTACTGTCACACAGAGCGGCGGCGGCGCTAGCCGTACTCAACGTTCTGTCGCGGCGTTAGGACGCTTTGACGCCGGGTGTTGTTTTTTTTACAAAATTTGTTTGCAACGTCCTACTAAAATACTACAATATGAGTGAAAAGCTAATAGAATTGGTTCGGAAACACCCCTGTTTATATAATACGAAGGATAATTCTTATAAAAACATGGCATTAAGGACAAGAATGTGGGAACAAATTTTATTAATGTCGTGCACCCATATTCTTTTTCTCTGTGATCCTGATAAAGCGTATAAAAGTAATAATTCTTCCTCATCTGAATCACTCGACATCTCAAAAAGAAAATAATATTTCCAAAGACTGCTTGCTGCTAGCTATCTACACTACGCTCTGGTGAATGGTAACCTACGTTGCGAAGGAGCGTGACGCTAAAGTCAATTAGATGAGCGCGACGTTAAAACGCATCGCTACTAACGCGTTCTGTTTGGCAAAGCCAGTCATAACATATTACTCTAAGCTTTTTGCTAGCGACCGAAAATGTCACAAAAAATTCGCTCGCTCCGCTCGCCGTTCATTCTTAAATTTTCTAAGCTTTTTAACAGGCTTCCGGTTTTATTTTTTTATATCTAAACTTTTTTGTCATTTTCACCAAACCTCAAAATTACCACCGCTAAGCCTCAAAAATTTTCGGGTTCGGTAATCATAATCTTTTGTCACACTCTTGATTCTATTTTACAGAAAATCCGATAAAGTTAAAAAAAAATGGCGGCTCGCTCCGCTCCCCGTAAATTTTTTAGCATTTTGGTCACTATACTTTACTTGCCTTTCGGAAATATGTCAATGTCAAATTTTGCGGCGTGACATTCAATAAGTAGTATAAAAACTCCACTCACTGACATTTATAATGTATTCATTTTCAACCATTTCCAAAGGCTGCAAACACTACAATATGTGAAGGCTCGTTCCACTCGCTGTTATTTATTTTTTCATACTAGTATGTTTATAAAGTTATTTCTTTTTTAGCCTTTTTTGTATTTCCAACATTTTTGTCTTTGTTGCTGGCACACCACACCAAACTCCAAATTTACCAATCATCGCAGTTTTTGAAATATTCGGAGCTCTCCCTATCATATGTAGGTATTGTCACACTCTTGCATAATTATTTACAAAATATAGGAAAAATCCGATAAAGTTAAAAGAAATCGCGGCTCGCTCCGCTCGCCGTTACTCACAAAGAATTTTTATACAGTTTATTATGGAAGGTTTTGGTTGAAAACCTCTCAAAGGCTCGATCTCCCCCCCCCCCCCCCGAATAGTTACACTCGCACATGACGACTTGTTTCATATCGGTTTGGATTGCAGTTAGGGGGCGCCGTATAAATCTCGCCCAGGGCGCTGGTAGTGCTAAAACCGGCACTGCTCACCTGATGGATATTGAAGATGTGGCCGACTGTGTAACACGAAGGTCTAGCAGACTCCTATTCACTCTAGTCTTGAAGGGACCCAGGTTTTGATTGGGGCCTATATTCATGACGGACGAATATCCGAGGGGTTAGTATGTATTAGTAGCACAAAACTAAAAAAACAGAGTTAGTTAGGGGATTCGAAGTCAGCTTGTAGTTCAAACAATCATATTATTATTATTTTTTTGCAAAAAATGTTTGATGTAGGTATTCTTGGGTCAAACATTTTCACAACGGCACTAACGGGGATAAGATGATAGGATAAGAAAATACTTTGATCTTTCAGAGAAGGGTAACTAACCCAAGACATATTAAGGTTAAAAGTAAATTGGATGCACAAACTCAAGAAAAAAGGCATCAAACCAGTGTCTGAATTATAGCAATTATTTACGGTTGCTATAGCGAGTGGTCATACAAAACTCGTTCAAACAAATATATAAGGGAGTGACCGTACCCTACTTGCTATAAAAATATTGATATGTAATCCTCTTGGCCCAGTTTCACGGAAAACGGATGATCGTTTTTGTTAAGAAATTACTTTGCCGTTTTTAATCTAATAAAAAGCTTTGAGCGATAATCCCTCCAACTCTTAAGGTACTTGCAATGTACGTACACACCTTTATTGATAAAGGTGCCGCACACGACAGCGCTGAATCGCGAAGAAGCGTGGAACAAATTAATATGCTAAGAGAATTATATTATAATCATAGAACATTAGGTTGTTATCGTTTAGTAAGATAACCGTACAGATACATAAGTCGATGTTAAATACCTATTAAAAACATATTTTGTAACTAAATAGTTCTAGTAGGCAAAACAGAGGGCTAATAGCAATGAATTAGGTATTCAAAATGAAGGTATGATTTTAAATCAAACTATTTCTTTAAGACCATGAATGGGTCACATGGATTATAAAATTAATACATAACATTATAAAAAATATGGAGAAATGAGACGTTTTTGCCCAGCAGTGGGAAACTAAACAAAACTGCATGAAAAAAAAAATACAAAGTAAAATAAATTATTAGTACAATATTATATTATTACATCATCAATCGTCATGGTAAATCAAATGTTTAATAATCTAATTCTTATACATGCACCGTTTATATCCTACAACTGCCTACTTTACATCCACATAGGCTGTAAAGTACGCAGTTATGATACTTAACTACCTGCCTACCACCGGCCACGGGTCTATTTAAGCTTAACTCGCTATTTACTATTTTTTTGGAGAAGCTGCATATTTTATCCGTATTTTACGCTACGCCATAAATCGTGAAAAACCCTGAAAGCGCATGAAAGTTCCGCCGTTCAGCGTTTAGTAGGTACCTATCTACACAACTCATCCGGCGCCGCTTTTGTCTTCTGCACTACTGGCTTTGCCTGCAGTTTGACCACAACATTTAAAACTTGTCTTTGGTTTTGTAATGGTCGTCGGGGTGAAGGGAGTGTTTGTTTCACAGCAATATTTGTAAGTGATATTGAATTGTTGGTAGATAGAAACTTTTAATTCCGACCCTGTCCGACTGATTTGAATTGACAGGATTCACATTTTGGCAAACCTGATTGAGATTGAGTCACGCGTCTCACTCGTACTTAAAGATCTCACATAAACAAACATAGTCACAATCATTGATTTAGTAATCCCAGTTTATCTATACCACTCTATACTAATATTATAAAGAGGAAATATTTCATTGTTTATTGGTTTGGATTAATAGGCTTCTAAAATACTCAACCGATTTGAAAATTCTTTCAACATTAGAATCCCACATTATCCCTGATGAACATAGGTGATAAAATATTTTCAAAAGAGTTAGGGATTCGTCTGAAAACTTCAACAATGTACCTAACGAACGTGTAAAAAATCCCCAAAAAATCCTATTGCGTACGCTGCGGACATTGACAATAGAGCAAAGTGATGTGTTACAGTTTTACATATAGAGGACATCAATAACTACCAAAACTCCGGTACCTATACTATATGTCTGACTATCACAGTTAGGTCAAAAATAATTATTTTTTCATGTCAAAATATGCAAAATTAACGCTAAGCGTCATCGGATCGTTGCTGGGCGCGGGAGGAGAGTCATTGTTGAAGGGAATAACTCTAGATTGAAGTTATTTTGAATTCTCTTAAAATTCTGATAATATCTTCAACTTTCTTTTTAATATACTCTTTTTAGAAACCCTTGACGCAAAAAGAGGGGTTTATGTGTGTATGTTAGTATGTGCGATAAAAATATTTTTTTTTTATATTTTTGGTAAATACCCGTGCAAAGCTGGGGCAGACCGCTAGAACGTAAAATCGAGTTAAAATTGATCTCTTGGCTTTTCTGATATATCCAGGTTAGTTACTTTGGTGTACGACAGTACAATGGTACTGCGAGAATAGAAGACGCTATCGATTCGCACTCGATGTTGTGCATCGAGTCTTCAATTAATCTCCATCGTTTCGACCTACAAACGTATTGCAATTCGAGCAACGTTGATTTATCACACTGACGTGCTCATGTATAAATCAATGGCCTTGATTGTAGCTAGAATTGCTTTTTCTATACTTGTATTATAAACAGGATAGATTGGTTTGTTCGTTTGTATGGAAAAAGGGTCAGTTGCTACTGGAAAGATTAGAAAAAATATTTCATTGTTCATCTCTTGTGGATGTTCATCTCTGATGAACATAGATGAACATCCACATGATAAGCTTAGAATATTTTCAAATAAATTAGCGATCCGTATAAAAACTACAATGTAATCCAAAACGTGTTATGTGCGTCTAAAAATTTAAATTTTCTTTAAATACCGGACGCAAATTTACTATAATTTGAGTAACCAACGCAAAAGAAAAATGTTCTCTCAACGCATTTAGTTTTTGTTTGTTTCTGATCGCATATTTACAGAGAGTTCCAACGTCGCGATTTTATAATGTAAGTATTTTAAACAAACGTAATATAATATAATATAATATAACGTAGTATAATATACAAAGTATTATACACCCCTGATATACAAAATGAATATCAGGGGTGATCTTCAATTTGTAAAAATTCACCCATCATGCTTAGTTTGAAGCTAGGTGATGCATCAGAGTACATCTTGTGATAATAGATTTTCAATCTGCACCATGTTCAGCATTATAATGATCGGTTTCGAATAATTTGTAAAATATTGTTTATATATTTTACTTTTGGAATGCTACGTTTTGGAGTTTTATAGAAATGTGATAAATTTGAGCAACCTTCACCAACTTTAATCGAAAGGGAGGTATGAATTTTCAATTTAATATTGTGGTTTTATTGGCAGGCCATTTCCTTTTAAAGCGCGACGCGGTTTGGTTTTCGGTCACGAACGTCAATGAGTTTGCAGAGTTTCCGTCAGCCTGCTGTTCTAATTAACGAAATACAAGCAGCTTTCCTGGCTGGATACTTCTAAACAGAGTTTCACTTCAAAGAAAATTAAAGAATGTTTCAAAATAAAATTTCGGCGGGAATTAAACCCGCAACCATCCCTCATTTGTCAGAGGGTGCATGAATGCTGAGGAGACGGCGGCGCATGTGCTTGTAGAGTGCGATAGCGTAGCTTCTCAAAGATTGCAATACCTCGGGAGACCGAGAACATCTAGGGAGGCATGCACCGGCGTCAGCGAGCTGCTGGCTTTCCTGGAGGATATCGGGTGGTTAAAGTAGCAGACCCCACCCGTCACGCAAAAAGGGCCCACCTGTGGCCTAGTTGCGGAAACCAGTCCAGAAACAAGTAACAAGTAAGTAAAGACCACTACGCCACGAAACCAGTTAGACAATATTTCCTAGAGATTGCCCCGAGTGCGAGGGCTTACGTACCAAGAAATCTTTTCACTGCGGTTTAAACATTCATATTTAGATGGCTAGGAGCAGAGTATACTTTATGAGTGCGGCGTTACAAGTACGTTTGACTTTCTTTATTTTCCTAATTAAAGGTTTTTTATTATAGTTATTTTCCTAATTTCGAGTCTTCATATGAAAATATTCTGTAGCCATGTGTTGCCACTTCAACTCTTCTCGCGGAGGTGACCATGAGACATGCATCGAGGGACTTCACACAAAATTCTTCCTTCTCCATCGTATCTTCACACAAAATTCTCTTATACAGAAGATTTAAACTAATGTTTAAAACAGGTTCACTACCTAGTCTTTATAATGATGTAGTCCTATCGATATTTGATGTCTTATTTTCCAGACAATAATTCTTATGTTTGTTTGTTTTCAACAATTTTACAGCCGTACTGCAATCCCCGCATGCTAGCGTGGGGATACTGGGCACTATCCCTAATAATTAAATCTAAGTGCACCGGGGCTGTAGATATCTAATTAAGTACCTACGGTAAACCGTTAGGAGCTCCTTATTTTCGCCTTTGGCCTTAGGGACGAGATGTTATTGGTTATAGTCGGTTTTACCTGGCTCCAGCTCTGCAGACGATTTTCCAATTAGACCGACAAATCCATTTATAAAAAGCGACATTGCTTGACAGCTTTTTTAAATTGTGCCGGTGATTGATGGAGCCCCAGCGCTGCTAGTGTCGCCTGTTGGACGTCAGATTGCGCAATTATATCCGTCTGGAGGGTTTAGAGCACAAGAGATAGAATTTTTGTAGATCTGTAAACCCGTTTAGTGTAAGGTATAAGCACTACTTCATGAAACGATGATCACGAAATGAGATAGAATAATAATAAATTGTTTATTTCTTCGGTTAACCATAAGGGTTACTTAAAATTAATACTTAGCTAAATGAAACGAACTACATTCATATACTAAACCTCTACTGTGAGAGGCAGAAAAACCTGTAGGTAGATAGCTGCAAGTTTAAAGGACCCTACTCCCCCGATTACATAATACAGTGCAAGTTGGGTCTTGGAGAAGATTTATGTGAATTAACTGCGATCAATATTCATGCTATTGGTAGAAATGTTAAATTTTTGCAAAGAGACGAATCTCGTCAGGTTGCTGACCTTGTAGCGCTAATAGCGCACCGATGGAAAAGTCTTGTTATCGTGCGAACAGTCGATAAAAGCTGCTGCCAGAGTCAAGACCTTTTTATTTATTCTGCAAGGGTTGTTGCACGTAGGTTTTTTATATTCTCATTTCTCTGCCACACACGTTATGTATCATAAAATATTTTATCATTACATTACATACGTTACTAAAGAGACAACGGATAAAACCTGCTGTGAACAGAAAATAATCTATCGGGCAATAGAAAAAAAGCTCTCTGCTCCATCGGGTAATATCTCTGTTCTGTGATGAACTAATGCATCGCTTAAGAAAGATCTACTTGTCAGTGAAAGAACTCTTGCAGCAATGAAAAAAGTATAGTAGGTTCCTTCATGCCTAAAAATTACTAGACTGACGGCTAATATTTCTATTGGCTAGTAGTTAGTTAAACTATCTTTTCTTTCTTATCTTTTATTGGACAAAGACTACCCCTAGGTACAGATAATATACACATATACCTAGTATTATAATTTATTCTTAGAGATAGAGACACAGCGCTCCTAGGACCAATGGAGTATTTTTTAGATTATGAATTAAATTGAATGTTAAGTAATAAAAAACTAATGTGTCTATAGAAAGCTAAGTAAAGCTCTTTGAAGTAATGACAACGTTCAGCTCCTTTGTGAATCACAAATAGTTCTGTTTTTACAGCTACAAAGATCTACGATGATTGCCACGTTTCTCTAGTCTAGGGAGTCTTGTAAAAATATTACGTATAACATACGATTTTGCGCTTTCTTTATCGAAAAAGAACTAAGATATAGTTTGAACAAAAGTCTTAAAAGGTAAAAAATAACAAAAAGAAAACAGTGCTTAATTTATGTTTACTTACTCAGGATTTTGTTTGTTTTGGCAAGAAATCATTTAAGCAAGGGAATCTCCGGCCTAAGCATCCGAAGTTTAGCTCCTATAAACATAAAATCTACTGGTTGGATTGATGGAGGCAGGTCGACGGGTCGTGCCTATCTAAGAACATAATATTATTAGCGTTATAAAAACTTCGGTCCTACTTCTTATCTAGATGTTAATACCAACTACAACGCATGGGTCAGCATCTATTTTTTATATATTGTAGGTAGATAGATATTGGGAAAGCTATAGATAGTTCTACATACAGCAAATTGGTATAAAGCAGTAATTCTTAACTGGTAGTTCACGGACCACTGGTGGTCCCTGGAGGCATCCGAAGTGGTCCTCGGAACCATTCTTGTCCCCCCGACATCGACAGTGTCATCGAACTCACGCTCAAAGCATTTATCGCTGTCATTTATTGTTATACCTTCTCTTAATTCTATAATAATATTAAATTGATTATTCCTTAATATTATTGGTATAAGAGAATTAGAACTTAGAACTAGACATTTACTGATATTTTCATATAACATTATATTAGATAAATCCAATTTCATTTCATTTAGACCTTACAGGACTCTTGGACACGTCATATTCATTTCAATCTTTTACATGTAAAGTAAACGTAAGGTTCTCCCTCCAAATAGTAAGTGGTAAATGATAACTATGATAAGCCAGAAAGTCAAGTTATTCCTCATCCCAAAAAGGTTAAGAGCCACTGGTATAAAGGTTTCTTATAGCTTGCTATACGGCAAAGTTTTACGAGATACAACCTGAGTAACGTAAATAGAGTGGGTAAAGCGAAAACTAACAGAGGTTCGTATATTCTGGACCTTAGATGGATAAGTAAAATTACTAAAGTGTATTTATTTAAATCCGAAGTGCTTTCCTTTTACAATGATGAAGTCGGCGAACTTTCAAAGCAAAGAGTTTTAAACTCATTTCTAAATGAAACAAGCCGTGACGGTCTGACTTTGCAAAAGTTGTATCTTATCTCTAATTCGAGTAAAAATCAACTAGTTCTATTTTGTTAGTTTGTAAAGGGACCGTTATGTACTTAGATGTTGTTTTAAAAGATGACCGAATTGCTACTAGGTATAGCAATTTTATTTCAGTTATTTTATTTATTTATTTTACAAATACTTAACACAATCATGCATGAATTATGTAACTTCGTCACTTTGATAAGTTAGTTTCTCCATTTACTTACATATTCACACAATAGGACAATAGTCCGCCATGTATGGTTCATAAAGAAATATGACTTAAAAACAAAAAAGTTTTTGTAACGCTTTCAATTTAACGAACACGTAACACGTTTAGCCTTTCTACTATTCAATCAAAAACTCGATTAAGTAGGGGTAAGAGTATAGCTATTCCAATTCGCTTTTTCGACTGAAAAAACCACCGGACTTTACCGTTTCAAATAAAGTAAAAGGAATCAGGGAACCTCGGCTTTTTCAACTAATGGAAATAGCAGAGCGAAGGGCGCAAATAGTTCGGAGGCTGTTCCTGTGGACGAAGCCACGTTGTTCTAATTGAATTCCGTCCCTTTCGTTTTGTATTCTGCCGAAACATGGAGTGCAGAGAATACGTTTTACGAATTTGGCCAACTAGCTGTCGGTACGAGTTGTGCATTAAAATATTTTGTAAAAAGAGATTGTTAAGTT
The DNA here is from genome assembly GCA_963931895.1 of Eupithecia pulchellata. NCBI lineage: Eukaryota > Metazoa > Arthropoda > Insecta > Lepidoptera > Geometridae > Eupithecia > Eupithecia pulchellata. The sequence goes on from OZ007522.1 coordinate 2,236,027, forward strand.
TATCAAAGTTAACTTTTAATATGGATAAGCGTAACAACAAAGCGTACTCTTTTTCTATTTCCAAAAACGATAGAAATCATTTAATTTCTAATAAAATAAGTTAACTATTAGGTACTATTATCTTACTCGAAAAGGCATAATATCTGTACTGTAACTGTACTATTTGTAGAAAAGCACTACCTACCTACTCCATTTAGTAAACATTCATACAGCATGGACAAAGCACACAACCTTTCTACTTGGAATTCGTATTTTTGTTGGCACGTCAGAGGTTTTTCACCAGCGTGATTCATAGGGAAAAATTTCGCCATAACTTGAAGGTAAATTATATAATTCTATCGGTCATGCGTAATTTCTTAAAACGCCATACACAAGGAAAACAAGATCCGTCAATTGAGAGTGTAACTCGCGTGCCGAGGGTTTTGACAAAGTACCTACCTACGAGGAGAGTATGGTATAATTTTTTAACTCTTTGCAATGTAAGTATTTCAACGTATATGACATAGACAATTTTCAAAAATATTTAGAAATGCCTAATTGATATCTCACTCAGTAAAAACCAACCTGTTTACAGACTTCTCTATATTTTTTCTCTTGAATATCTCTCTGTCTTATATGCGTCACCTCAAATCTGCTTTACGTTTGAGTATTTTATCGGTTAGAAGGTTCAAATTGAAATAAAACGAAGTCTATAACAAAAAATCGCGACTATCTGTACCAATGGAGTATTAAAGGGTGTAGGTAAGTGAGGTATTCTACGCCATGGAACTACCTAAGATATACTCAAACCTAAAATGTCTTCTTAGTCAACGTCATAGAGGGTCTACAAACAAAATCACAAACGTTCATAGCGACAAGGCAGCTGCCTAGTGCAGCTTGCGCTTTTCATTTCAAGTTGCCGGGGCCTTGGTATTCATCTAATCCGCGGGTAGGTTCTCGTCGGTCCATTATGTGCTCCACCTGCAGTCGACTCGTGTCAGCCCACTATTAACTGTGCTCTTGACTGCTCTGCTACTGCTCGAGACGACTTACTTGGCTGCATCTGTTAAGAAAGAAGGTTCTGTCTGAACTTTTTAGGTTTTTATTGTGACCAAGGGTAGATGTGTGGTGAGATACCTATGGCACGCATGTGGAGAAAATCAAGAAAGTCGTTATACCGGTCGGCAATAAGTATTTCATTAAAGATAGAAAAAACATAACAAAAAAGGGTACTTGTTGACTTCCAATACATCATCATCATCATCAGCTTCTAGTCTACGGCTGGTCATAGGCCTCTTGATGAGCGTCATTGCGCCCAGTTTCAGCTTGCCGCATCCAGCAGTTGCCTGCAGTGTTCGTAGACACCTGGCCGGGGGCGTGCATCTTTCAAAAGCTTAGGTACTTCTTTTTCTTCAGCAGATAGAGAATCATATTCAAATACTGTCAGTCCAAAGGAAACATTTGTTAATCACTAACTATGTATTTTAACTATAAGTTGGTAAATCCAAAGTTTGTATACTCAATAAACTTTTACCTCACTTTACATTTCACTTAGTTATATTGTTAAAATATTGGTAAGTACTTTAAGGTAGGATTTATGCCTTTAATTTTAAACTATCTCACACCTACATAGTTTAATACCTCCATAGTCACCACACCAGCTTACCGGCTAACACGCATTCTGAAGTAACTAATCCAATGGTCGACATAGCTTAGTTAACACCCTTTACGATGCTGGCTGAGGTCGTCTCCTGCCTACTAGCGGGAGCTTAGCTCAGCGTCTAGATACTGCTATTAAGCAAGCTACTAGTCGAGGTTTACTTCCTCATACCAGGGATTCCCGTGTAATAAGTATGTTACGTAGAGGAACAACTGCAGTGCGATAATCTGTTTCAATTAGGCAAGGATCCGATTCAGATTCAATAACTTTATTTTTTTAGGCTTACAAAATAAGCATTTAGACAAGTCATACAGTTAATTTATTATAAAAAAAGAAATAAGTTGTTATTGATATCTCTTCACATCAATTTTTGGCCACTAGTGGAAGAAGTGATCAGTTGAACTACTTTTAGATTGTTAACAACATTCTAGAGTTGGCTTAACTATATCAATTGTTAGTATTCGTTCGAAATGTTCTATTCTGCTATTGTATTTTTTGTTAATAATTTCCCAAATAAAACCTTGTTTATTGAAGTATACACAAAACTTAGGTATACCAAACTACATACTATAGTAAATTTGCCAAACTTTATTCTTTATTGTACACGCATCAAAAACATAGAAAGAACTTAAATTAAAAGGTTACGTACATAGGCGAGCTTAACCCTGAAAAGAGTTTTCTTCCAGCAAACCTAAGAGTTATAGGAGAGGCGATGGAACAGATAGAGGAAGTGTACAAAGAATGAGTCGGAATGACAAACTAAACATAAACAAACTTCATAGTGGTAAGTAATGGCTGGCTTAAAAATTATCAAAATCAAACAATAAGGAAAAATTATGAGACAATACTTGGCAAAATTTTACGTTGGGAAATAAAAGGTAGGTACATAAATAAGGATAACATAACTTTGCAAGATCATAAATTGCCCTAGCAAAGTACATATGTAACACAGGCAACAAACTAATATTATTCATATTAAGTACATAGTGCATGTAACTTGGGATAACCCCGAGCACAGTAGGGTTATGTTTTAAAGACTTTACTAATATATGGATCTATGTAATCTGAACAATAAATAAATTATTATTATTATTATTAAAAATATTAAATGTTGGTATAATATTGTAAGATCAGTCACCCTTAACACAAGCTCTGCTTCGCTTGGCCTTGGCCTACTATAATGAAATTCTAAACTACAATTAAATTAAAAAAACATATTTTATGTATTCCACCAAATTGGAAGATACCTAAAAGAGAACTATTCAGTTATTATGTGCTAAAAGCTTCTTTCTAGCTCTAACAGCCGTACTCAGTACCGCTAAAATGGTTCCTCAGTGTAGATTTGAAAAAATGAACCGTCAGTTAGAAGATATAATGATAATTAGTAAATTACTCATTAGGACCAACTTAATGACAGTTTCTGAGTGTGGTATGTATAAGTATGTCAGTTTTACTCATCAGCTGATTCATCCTCGAAGAGTTACAATCACAAAACAAACGAATCGAGTTGTAAACAACAAAAAGCACTCGCCATCGATACTGATAACACGCTCAATCAATATCCCATTGTAGGTGTGCACGCGTGATCACCTCGCCCGTCGAGTGTGCGCCAAGCTTTATGACAATCGAAACTTATTATGGTGATGGTACAATATGCCTTTATTTGTGTTTCTTTTTTAAAATGGCAAAAAAGCCTTTATTTACAAAGTAAATAAAGGAACGTACATAAGGTAGGTACGTATGTACTTACGGAAAAAGAAGTGCCCAGGGAATCACTTCTGTTTCTATATTCCTAATTTAAAACTTTGATACTTGCTGCGGGTTTCAAATATTTAAATTTAATTAAACCGCAATGCTGCCAGCATTCTGGACACTCTGCTCTTATTGATGGCTTAGATATTTAGGGAATAGTTAAGAAAGCGTTTATACTAACTGTAATTTTTATATTCTGTTAAGTACTGTAATTTCTTTGTATATGCATTATAAATGATTTAGATAAAAATAAAATTAAACCACATCACAAATACATACCTAATCCCAAAATTACTAATGTGTGTTTAAGACATTGATGATTTGATATTTATGTAAGTTATTATTTTTGGTTCGTTCTGCTGCTTTTCCTTCAATAAATGAATTTTATTTAATCACATCTCAAATATATATTATAAATGTGAGAGTTGAAATGGATGAATGGATCGATGTTTGTTAATTCTTAAAGCCAAAACTACGAAACGCATCCAGCTAAAATTGCATGTACCTACCTAGGTTAAGACCAGAAATAAAACACAGGTAACTTTTTATCCCATATAAATTAATCAACATGGGATAGATATAACGTTTCCATAGAAACAACGCCTGCGAAGCCGCAGGCTCACTAGGTTTTTTTATTTATTTTAAGTAGTAATGCGGTGTTTTGAGCTTTTGTAGATTTCGCTTGTATGCGCTATGATCACGGAATAATTAGTCACTAGCGAGTGAGCACAAATCTGTATAACTCTAGTTTTAAGTGCGCATGATAGATAGGTAAATGGCCATGATGTTTTCAAAGGTTTGAAAATAAATACTTAGAGAAAATCCAGAAAACTTTATTAAGGTTTCTAAATTATTTCAATCATACACTCAATCAAAGAGGTGATTCAAATTGAGTTCTGCCCTGTCATCTCCAGAATCTTCCATAGCTTGATAGCTGTAGATATTTATGTAGGACTCCTTTGATTCAGCCTTATAAGCTAGCCTTAGCTAGACTACTGGAACTTTATAGACCTTATTGATGAGTCTTATAAGTTTCAGAAATATATGAACGTATACAAAAACAATTTTGAATTTTGAGTCATAAAGGCGCTTCCTTATTCGTCATTATTGTTATTCTTAACCCTGTGATAATTATAAAACTTATAAATTCTAATTCTTCATTTTTATAAGTTATATAAGTTTAAGTAAAGTTCATATTTTATCTTAGGCATTATACATCTTAGATTTTATTTATGAAAATAGTTTTATTACACAAAGTTACATTATTCCAATAACAATGCCTGTTTAGGGATAAAGTGAAAAAAACGCCTAGTTACAATACAAACATGGTCAAGCACAGTACACAAATCACAAACAATTACACAACATGTGTCATCCACACGATTTACCTCATCCAGTGTACTCCCCGCCGCGGCACAGAATGCACGTGTCCGCTCTATACGAGCCATCCCGCAAGTTTCCGCTTTTAACACCCTTTCAAAGTTTACAACTCCGAATCCTGAATCTGTGTTCCGAATCGGAATTGTTTTATTGAAGTACAAGTTCTTGTGTTGTGTGTGGAAACTTTGTTTGTAATTGCGTGAAGTGAGTTTTAAGCCTGAAACGGCGGCTATGAAACTTTTGTAAAGGTAATATTGCTTGCTATTTACATATATGTGTATAATCATTAAAGTCTTTATATAAATTTGTCATAATACTGAAACTGAATTGTAACCTAAATATATTGCATTATGTATAATATCGAAACAATAATGAAGGACTTCAGGAGATAACTACTTTGTTTCATGAACCTAAGGACCGCATGTCAATGTCATAGACCCGGAAAACAAGAGCCACAGCAAAATTTTAGAGGAGGAAAATTACTTTTTTTTTAAAATTGTTAAATATAGGTAAATTAAGAGCAGTCATATTTTTTTTTATTATCACTAATTAAGTAAAATATATAATCTAATAATAGGACTTTTTGATCATTAAACTAAAATAAAATCCTAAAAATGTTTTACCTCCTATCGACCATAGCTATAATATAACAAATGAAATAAGGAAAATCTAACTTTGTAACAATTAGTATCCACCAATTATTGAACGAGGGTGATTTGTCTGTCCGGCGAAATAGTCACTTCAAGCTTAACCGGTCAACCGAGGGCTGATCCGATTTGCGTGAAATTTGATACATAGGTGTGTAGATGAGAAAGGTGAAATTAATATGCTTGGAACTTAGTGAGGCCTAATCCGTCAATGGGTTTTTGAGACAAGGGGTTCTAAAGGAAGGTAAATGTATTAATTAAAATCACATTCTGTATAATATGAAATACTTGAGTATATTATGAAATAGGTACCTAGTTATTTTTTTAACCAGGGTTTATACAGCATGTATAGTTGTAAATATATAAAAATTTAAGTGAACATTTTTAGTAGTAATTTTGATGAAGGTAGATATTTTAAAAGAGCTGCAAAAACCTTAGAAGAAGACCTACATTTAAGTGGTATCGAATGAAAGGTGCGTGCACTACACATATGAAACATGAAGATTATTTAAAAAAGGTCAAAAATATTACCTTTCTACCCCCGAAGATTGCAGAGCGATCCATGTGAAATTTACTAGGCGTTTGTAGATATGAATCTTTATTAAAATAAATCTATAAAATTACTACTTTTTTAAAAATATTTAGAAAACCAATTTTGGAAGGGAAAGGAAATAAATTTTGGGCGTTATTTCCATGGTTATTTCATTTAGTGACATATCAAAACAAAGCTCAGATGGATATTTAAAAAAAGTGTTCAGTGTTCATAGTTATATTAATTGTTGCTACACTGTTTTTTAGCCGTGAAAACCTTAATTTAATTAAGCTTTCTAGGATATATTCTCTTAATATTATTATGTATCATTTAAGCTTCTGGTTTTCCATAAATAAATATACAAAATACAAAAAATACAAAATACAAAATAATTTATTTACCAGAAAAAATCGATTACAGGATACTTATATATTTATGAAAATTTGTTGTACACTCATAAAAATATCAATAAGTTCATTAAAAATAGCGATATACATAATTTAAATACTAGAAATAAGAACAAACTGGCTGTGCCCACTACTAGGCTACGTAAGATTAATGTATCTTTTAAAGGGCAATGTATACGCTTCTACAACAAAATTCCAAGTGAGTTGCAAAAATTATCTATAAATAAATTCAAACGGATTGTCAAAAATATACTTTGTAAAAAAGCTTACTATAAAATATCAGATTATCTAGACGACAAAAAAGTTTGGGACGAGTTATGCTCCAACTCTAAAACTAACAATCTAACAAGGTAAAGGTTTCTTGTTCGCTTCTTTACTTTACCTAAAAAAGATTGAAGTGAACAATTAATCAAAGTGATCACTTTATTTCCCATTTTTATTTCTTATTTAACTTGTATTTTGTGACGTGTCCAAGAGTCCTGTAAGGTCTAAAGGAAATAAAGCACTTTGATTTTGATTTTGATTTTTGATTTTAATGCTACGTTTATAAATAGGTACTTAATAATTATTAGAGCATTTAAATTGTAGTTTTAATGTAAAGCATTGTTACCCATGGTCCCCGCACTAGGCTAGGCCTGTTTCGCGGGAAACCGAGTGTACAGGTGGATTACCATGAGAGAGCGGTACACTAGCAATAATACAGATATAGAATAATATAGAACAGTGTTTGAGTGACTTTAAAACCAAAAACGTAAAACTAAAATGAATTGAGACTGAAAGAGAAACATAAAATAATAATTGGAAAAGAAATTTGAGAGTGGTTCAAAATTGTTGCCAGTATAAAACATAGCATAATATTAATTGTTAATTTATTTAATTCAAGTTTTAATTTAATTTAATTTTCTGCAGGGTGCTACACATAACTGGACAATTAGTAGGCGAATTAGGTAACCGAAGAGCTCAGAAGAGTTACTATTAATTAATGTGACATACGTGCACTGGGCGTGAAATAAGAAGGGGACTAAAAAGGAATGAGACAGAGTAAAGTTTAGGTAGGTGTAAAAAATTCAGGTTAGAGTTAACAAAAGGTTTTCCGTTTTGTCATAGTCTAAAGTAAGTAGCCACCTACGTATTTTCTCTTTGACACCGTAGAGTGAGGAGGCTAGTTCACAGTGCTTGCTTGCACAACGGTAAATAAATGGAAAAGAGAAGTTTTTAAAACGATGTGCAAATTTGGATTTCACTGCGGGAATTTCCACCTTTTCACGCCGCCGCTGGTTTGACTTTGACAAGTTGCTAGTGGTCTGAGAGCGCAAAAATTTGTGGTGTGCTACTGTTACTCTCTGAATGTACAGTTGGCGAACCGTGAGGATTTGAGTAGAGGCGTAAAGAGACACTGTAGGGAACCGGAAGGGCAGTCGACACATAACCTTGAGTACGGAGCGCTGCGCTCTTTCGAGGGTGATCATATGTGTCTTTGCAGATCCTCCCCATACCGTGATGCAGTAGCCCAATATGGATTCACATAAAGCTGTGTACACTAGCTTCAAAGTGTCTACGTCAGACCCCTGCCGAAGAAGCTTCATGATGTGTATCATTTTACGGACTCTCCCGGAGAGCGTATTGATGTGAGCTTTGAAGGACAGGTTCTCATCCAATGTAACACCTAAGTAGCGAAGAGAGACTGACCGTTCGATGGTAGAACAAGAGCAGCTGGCAGCGTTAGTAATACCACACTTATGTATTCGTAATGCACTCAGGTTAGATGGAGCAGACACCTTGGTTTTATGAAAACATAGAAACTTTGTTTTGCTAGCGTTCAGGGTAAGAAGGTTGGCATCCAACCACGCCGAGACACGTGATAGGCCCTTCTCAGCGCGAGTGGAAGCTTCCTTCCATGTATTTCCAAAAAATAGGATTGCGGTATCGTCGGCATAGCAAACAATTTGGGTGTTATTCGTGCCATCAAAAAGTGTGATTAGGTCATTTATGTAGAGTGTGAACAATGTAGGGCCCAAAATACTGCCCTGTGGTACACCGTAGTCGATATTCAGCATATCGCTCGAAATAAAAAAACAATTTTGAAAAATTGTCTTATTTGACGGATCTTGTTTCTTCTCTAAGTTCTCGATCCATTATGATTACGACTAATAAAATCTTTTTGGTTCCCACTGTGTCAAAATAATGATCGAACCCATTTTCGTGAAAGATAACTATTATATATACTTACAACTATTCAACCTTTCATACCTAGTTGCTTTCCATCGTAATCATGTAGACTAGAATGAAATGAAGTACTCTAGACTAGAGTTAAGGCGCTGCCCAAACACAGAAACCGTAAAACGTCCACATTTTCGTCGCACAGTTAGGCGTACTGCGACATATTACAAGCCCAAAAAACAACACAGTATATAGTCAAGTACAGTAGTAAGTCAAAATACAGTATATAGTCAAGTGTATGGACAAAAGACTTATACAAAAATATTTCAAAGAAACCATCTAGAACTTGAAAAAATATCGCAAGAAAGAACACGAAAATACTTTTTCGTCTCGAAATGCTCAATATGTTGAGTGTTAACATTTTATAATTTTGTTACTGTAAGAAAGGTAATTGTATCATCTAGAGAAATATGTATAAAGATTTTAACTTACTGGTGTATTTATTTTTAAATAAATTAAAACCGATAAATAATGTTGACATTGTCGAACAAGAGATTCAACTAAATCAAACGCATCACCATTTTTAACTTTATTTGTCAAGCGCTACGAACTTCTAAATAATACTATTAATACCTAAATATTGTCTTTATACAGCGCCTTAACTAGACTTCAAACTAAAACTCTCACGGCAATAGTGTTAAGGCTAGATACTAGTATATTATGCTAGTAAGTAGGTACAATGTATTTAAATGAGAAGTTAGTTAATAGACTACATGGTCCGTGTCTATGTATGTAGCTACATCATTGCCACATAGCGAAGCAATGATGCAGCGTCTTGGAGATGCTATCGACTGATCATCGAATCATACGGATCAGTTAGCTTCATCTGAATGGTTTGCAACAGTCTACTGAACTGTTCCAATTGTAACTAGTTCTTATTTATTTATTTTCTATAATTGTTATTTCAGATGCATAATACTACAGTAGATAGATAGATAGGAAATCCTTTATTATACCACACAAAGAAAGAAAAAATTATAAACAGACACGCTTATAGTAAAGGAAGTATAAAGGGCGGCCTTATCGCTATGAGCGATCTTTTCCAGGCAACTTTGGGTTGAACTGGACATGAAGGAACATTAGTAGTTAGGTTTTAGTAGGCAAATATTGAAGCTACTGCCTACTCCAAGCAACGAAGTATTCAAACTCCATTAGCCCGGTCCAGTGTTCCGGCAATAACTATGAAACCATTACCACCATAACTTAGTTTACAAATATCTCCGTCGAAACGGAAGCCCCCAGTTTGAAGCTTAATATTGTTACTCCAGAAATATCCTTTTGGTTCATAAATATTATAATAAAATTCAAAACTCTAATCATGGTAAAAATCCCGTTATAATGACTTTATTATAATAATGTTTTGATAATTGGAAGATTTAAAAATAATGCTAATCAACAAACTCAAAAGATACTTAGAACTTGTGCAAGTAAAGTATCGATAGAGCTCTCTGTGCCTGCGGGTGAATCTCTAGAATACCCTGTTAGAATGAGTGAAACTAAGTATAAGTAAATTGATCTGATCGCGTCAGTTTAAGAAGAGAGTAGTAAAAACACTTTTCCAGCGGAGAGGAAACTACATGTATACTACCTACGTAGTACTTAAATTTAAGTATATACATATACATAATAGTATTCGTTTAACTCTGTACCACTATATTAAAGAATAACGTGTTAGTACACTACTTTTAACTAAGAACGGCTGACCAATTTGGTTGATAATTGATGGGGAGGTAGCTTAGTACAAGGAGACGGACATAGGGTACCTTTATCCCGATGTCATGTTCCCGCGGGATAGTACAGGGACACGCGGACGATGTTGCAGGCAAAAGCTAGTAAGCTACTTATAATTTTTCTACGAACAACGCTACTTCGCTCTGGGCGTCACTTATAAATTGAGTCATGTAAGGTTTAAAGGAAATTAAGCATTTTGAGGTACTGTTATTTCCTGCAAAAAGGACAATAAAAAACAATACAGCTCCTAATAAATAACAAATGAGGTCAAATATTAAATTATGTGCAAAAATCTTCAAAAGCTTTACAAAACCTTTGAAGACTCGGATTTACGAAACAAGTGGAGCCTATGTGACACTTATTTTCCGAAGATTAATATTTTTCGTTCCGTGCCTAAATGTAGACACTATACACTATACAGGGTTAGTGCTTTGCTCATGGCTAAGATTAGAAAAATGGAGAGAGGAAGAGATGTTATCTCACGTTGAAATGCGTACGATGCATACTTATCCTTCAATGGCAATGTTTATGCAAGAGATTGAACAATAGGATACTCGTACCTGTCGCTGCTTATTGTAGAATACTCACACAATGGGAGAGGTAATACGATTCAAAATAGCATGTCGCTAAGCTATCAATCTTATGGTAAACTAACCGGTAAAGGGAAACCTTTTAGTCGCAATTTTATGGTTAGGGTGGTTAGAGTTCCATACAAAAGGTTTTTGCACATGAACTCGCTGAGTGATATTTTTTGTGAAGATATTTGAAGTGTAACAAATTTGCTCAATACGCGATTGACTGGTTTCTTAGCTACAAATCTTCGCAATTATGGTATGCAAATAAATGATTTAATTCACTTATAATTTGTATTAAAAAAATAAGTTTTTCTACATAAAATTTTACTATTTCTTTTGCTACACACAGTATTGTCATATCGTGGACTAAAACAAACTAATGGGGGTTAATAAAATCATTGAAAATTTAGGTATTCGAGCAGGTTATTTACTGATTGTGCAAAAACTATTTGTGTGGAAATTAAAACACCTTAAATATAGGTAATTGATTTACAAGCTATGTTCAAAGGCGTATATCATACCTATAAGCGAAAGTAGCGTATAATAGAAATAGTACATTTTTGAGTTTAACTAGTAGGTACTTTGATGCCCTCATTCATGCTACTGGATTATTAAACCATATAATGCAATCGTACGGACACTGATATTAAAGATTACATAAAAAATATTCATACTTACCTATTACTACTTACCTTAATATAATAAGACACTTGTGACTAACTCAATAAAGTCAATTTTGGCTCGCAGGAAGTCATGGAAAAATCTTCAGGAAAAAGCCTTTATTTTTTCCCGGACGACAAATACCAGAGTTAAGCTGTGCTGAAATGTTTTGCGTAGGTCGAAATAGCGGTTATCATTAGCAGTGTGACCTTGAAGTAGCCTCAGATGAGCCCATCGCCCAAGTTTATGTCCTTTTAATTTGCGGAGAGGGTCTTGACATAAAAAGTTTCGGTAACAGCCATAAACTGAACTTCATACGATGATGTCTCATCGTAAACGTGATGTCCTATTTATTTTGATGCCATGTTATTTATAAATCATGGTGAACGAAGGCAGGCACCGCGCGTAACAACTCTAAAGCAAACTTATTTTATACTATTTGTTTATTTATATTTTCCTAAAGTATTATTTTTCTAGAGTGAACTGCCGCCATGTACAATCTCGAATATAAGTAATTCTGTTTGTAATTCGGCCTCTCGCGATTCAGGTTCTGAAATAGTTCGAATCAAAATCGCTCACTTTACTCTCGCGCGGCGTAAACTAGCGCGGTGTTTTCACACTCGACGTACTGAGGAGCGAGGTTCTGAACACCATTCAACCTAACCGGGGTGGTTTTTATAATTTCCCTTAATAACAAAGAAAACTACAATTAAATTACTAAATTAGAACTAGTATTTACAATTGACACAATTAAGCTAACTGTAAACAAACTACAGGCAGCTAAACTGATCTATATCAATACCAGTTGGAAGTGTACCCAAGATGCTGGCTTCATTGCCACGCTGTATGGCAATGCTGATGCGCTGCGCCAGATACTATACTGCTCTCGGGTCACACGTCGCTTCAACTAGAATTTATGTAAATAATGATTGTTTTTTATTTTGTTGTTGTAATTGTAATTGGCAGTTTAATTCTGCATAACGGCGACATAAGCAGCTTTTGAGTTTCTCAATTCTTACCTAAATATCCCCCACTTTTGAATACTCGAATTAACTAACTCGATAACCGCAATCCATTGTCATACTGACATAGTCTGTAAGATTAAACTAGATTAGCATTTTTATTGATGACATAGACCAGATTTAATATTTATCTATAGGAATGTAACTTTTATGTGCGGCTATAAAAACTACACATATTTTGGTTAGCAGTGTATTGCAAAACTTACACTATTATTTCTACATACTACCACGTTTTGTTCGTATTTATTCAAATAACCAAAGTGGTTATTGATGTTGGTACAATTGTGTAAACAAATATCGTATTCCGTTATCACTACAGCAATCTCTAACGATAACGAGTAGATGGAGATAACGTCGTACGTAGCGGTGCTACGAAAAAGCTACGCCGTAGACCCTCTACGTCGTAGAGGGTCTACGCAAGTTCTACTAAGGGACCCTAAAGCGCTCCGTAGCAACTGGACGAATTCGCAGCTGGACGGATTCTCAACTGGACGGATTCTCAGCTGGACGGCTTAGCAACTGGACAGAACGTGTACAGTCCGTGACATAATTAATAGCATGTAGTGTTAATTTATTTGCATCCTATTTAAACACAAAGGCAGACTGTTCGGGCTTCAGAGTCTTAACTTTTTTGTAGGAACTACTGATACAAAACCTACGCATACCACAAGTAAAGTCGGCTTTACCTGAAGGTAGATCGGGATGGTTTAAGTGACAGTGCGAGTCACTGCTAATGTCAAAACTGACAGCTACTGTCCAAAGTGACAGCAACGGTCAAAAAGAGCGCAAATGTCAAAATATACTTAAATGACAGAATTTATAAAAAAATACAGGAAATATCTAGATGTATAGTACATGTAGTATGTCTTTAAGTACCAAGTTTTCGTCAAGTAAATAAATTAGATGCGCTTTAGATAAATCTTGGGAGATATTCTTTCATGTAACTATAGCATCAACAAAGGGCATCAATGACACCACACACACATCAATCCACGGTCCTATTTTATTCTTATAAAATTGTAAGGACTGTTCGCTTTATAGGGTACCTCTTAGACAATTTAACCCGGGTCCTTACACCTACATTGTGCTGTGAAAGGAAAAAAATGCAATCTGCAAAACAACTAAAGACCCAAAAAAAATCAGTGGAAATAGTGATAATTCCATTATTTTCAGACTGTTTGAAAACAGAACTAGTGATTAAATAAAAACGTCAGTAGGTACCTAGTTAAAGTTAGTTTTAAAAATATTGGCGACTGTACTCTGTCCGGCTGCTAATCTGTCCAGCCAAGAATCCGTCCAGCTGAGAAACCGTCCAGTTGCGAATCTGTCCAGTTGCTACGGAGCGCCCTAAAGGTTAGGTGATGTTCACGGCCGGCCACTTTAAACTTAATTTAACTTTCAGGGTTTTTACTTTTACTTCTTTGCCTCTTAAGGTTCAGCTTCAATCCAAGTGGAAACGTAAGATTAAAGGACGAATCTTCAAACTCATTTAACAGAATGTATATCTGGTAAAAACAGTTCAAGTAAGAATGGCTACGGACTATGTTTGCTTACCATTTTTTATCTTGATCTCATGGATATCGTCTTTAAAACTTTTCTATCGTTTATAAGCCTTCGTTAAAAAAAACTTTCAAAAACCAATCGAAGTTTTTAATTCTATTTATTGGACTCTCGTAACTTTTTTACCTACTGTGCAGTGTAGACGTACAAATTGATGGATAACTGGAAAACCAGAAAGGTCCCTTATTACATCACATTTTAAATTTAGAATAGTGCAAAGGTGAAAAAGAGTTTTCTTCCAGCAAACTCTTATTGGAAGAGAAAGAGGGCTTTTTGCGCACTTATATGATAAACGCTCTTGTTTGAACGCATTGGAAAAAGTAAATATGGTGGTAAGTATTGAGTGATTATGAATGAGACATTCCTGTTCTTTTTTCGTTCCGCTCGTATTTGCATGAGAGGGCAAACAAAAAGTGGAATGTTTGTGTTAAATGTTGTTTATTAATTGTAAGGGGTTAGCTAGGACCGGCCACTTTTTAACTTGGTAGGAGCACACTTTAGTTGCCAGTATGATACAAATATTTGGTGGTGGCTATGAGATATTCGGAACACTATTTTGGTATCAAAATCGAAAAATACACAATTTATCGTCATCATTTGTATCCAAATGACAATAGGTGAATGCGCAAACTGGATATATCCGAAATTTTGAAAGTTTACATGTTTGGAAGTTTGTTACATTTTACGCTAAATTTACTTACTGAATGGAACGACGTATTTTGCGTAGATATATTTTTAGACTTGGAATAACATAAAGGAAACTTTCATTTCGGGAAAACGCATACAAAGCCGCGGGCAAGCGTTGGTTTTCAATAAAATAAAACGAATTACCAAACAAAGTAGCAATTCAAGCTACACGATTTGTTGGCAGTCATCAATTCATATCGTACGCACAATGAGACATAGCAGGGGAATTTCCCTTTTCGATTTTAATAATAAAACACAAAGATTTCTTTCAAATATAAAATCAAGAAGGCTACTTACTACATAAATCTAAACTTAACAGAGAAGAATCATAAAATATATTTCCTAGTTTAGTGAACATTTGATGTACTTAAGCAGAACTCTGTCCATCGCATTCGGTCTCTGTCGAGCCTAAGTGGCGAAGTTTTGCCCCATTACCCCCCACAGATAGCAAAGACACGCCAACAAAAAAACATATTAAACCGCGGTGTAGTGGAAGACTGATAATTCCAACGCGAAGACAAAATCACCAAACAGTAATCTAATCTAATCAATCAGTACCGAACAGCTTACAACAATTTCTTAAGAAGAAGGACGTTCTTTCGCTGAAGAAACCCTGATGACAGGATACGAAAGCAGGATCCAGCGGGATACCCAGCCAGCTTCATTTTTGACAGTCTGGAGTCCGGTGTCATACCCACTGAGGTACAGGGGAGCCCTATGTCCCGCAGTGAACTAGCATAACTTGTATAGTATAGCTAGGCTTTAAATAATAGAATAGTTTATTTGCACTAACAGACTAACAGGCTTACAGTGCAGTGGTCAGTTATAAACAAAAAGTAAATAAAAAAACATGTATTAAAATGTAAGCCCGAAAGCCACAAAATGGCCTCAGCCTCTTTAGTTATACCTACAAACATTATACAGCAAAATATGTATATCTTTTCGTAATAAAAGTAATCTTCGAAACGTCCTAACAAGTTAGCTTACTTTACTTCGAGAGATTTAACTTTCCTTCCGATATTGCTGTAGGTAAAGAAATTTGACGATATCAAGCGCCATAAATAGGCAGTACGAGTATCAGCGATAATTTCAAATACCAAACTTTAACGATAAATTTAATTAATCTAGAGCATTTTTTATTTAACGACTTATCTTAATTTATCACAGAAGTGACAAAGGCGAAAAGTAACTAAGTTACCTAATGAGTTTAGGGTCGTTCAAACGGGATATCAATGTATGATGTTGCAAATGCAAACTCGCTTAGAAAAGTCGATTTCATCTCGTACCTCAAGTTTACGTCAATGTGATGAAGACAACGCGCCCCAAATATTTTTTAAGAGATTATAGTCACCATCGATAGTTGCCGGTCTACTCTAACCCGTACGAGGAAAACAGAAAATTAATTAAGACGATGGAGAATTGCCATTTGCCTCTAGAACCAGTGAATCAGTGAGACACTCGTAAACCAGGCCGGAATAACAAATAAAACGTCTTGCGAGGCGGGGCCTTCCCGCTAGTGTCAATATCATATTTTCCCGGAGGAAATAATACTATTTTAGTTCTTACTTGTATCTTGATAAGTAAGTTTTTCAAACAGGTCGGGGTAAATTTATATTTGTGGCACTCTGTAAGCAAGATTTATTGAGTAGAATTATTAATACAGCAATTTATGTTTCTTTCTTTAGAAGTTTTCTATAGGATATGCGTCAGTTAAGCTACCTGTAATTTGTTTATAACAGTCTGCAGTTAGCTCAATTGTTTTAATTGTAAATACTAGTTCCAATTTCGTAATCGACTAAGATAATTTAGTTAGGTAAAATGTGTCAGTAAAGATGGATGACTATTATTATTGCGTTATTAATTTTATATGTTTTATACAGCAAAGTAAGCGAACAGTGTTAATCTAAAAATAACAGAAAACTAATTTCGGTTAGAAGAGAACTTCATGTATTTATAAACATACATATGATGGGTTACAAATATTGCCATCTATACCGCTCATTACGGGAAGCCTCTGTCCAGCAGTGGACTTGTCTGATGATGATATAATCTATATCTATACTAATCTATACTAATATTATAAAGAGGACAGATTTGATTGTTTGTTTGTTTGTTTGTTTGTTTGTTTGTTTGTTTGTTTGTTTGTTTGTTTGTTTGTTTGTTTGTTTGTTTGTTTGTTTCTTTCTTTGTTTGTTTGAATTGAATAGGCTCCGAAACTACTGGACCGATTTGAAAAATTCCTTCACCATTAGAATCCTAAATTTTCCGTGATGAACATAGGCTATATAATATTTTCAAAAAAGTTAGAGATCCGCATGAAAAATTCAATAATTTAACCGTGCGCTATATATTCAACCTTTTTTCTATTATGGCGCGTCAGAATAGAAAAGGAGGTTGAATAGGTGCTTGCTTTTTCTCTACGGCCAGTGTCAGTTATGGAGTGTCAAGTCAATGTCAAAACCCCCAAAGCTGTTAAAAAAAGTAAGGGATCCGTATGAAAACTTTGAAACCCATCGTTTTAGTGTGTATAATTTCTGAAATTTTTGTTTAATACCCGTGCGAAGCCGGGGCGGACCGCTAGTGGGCTATATTTTAACCAGAGTACTACCAGGAATTCCGAGAATCCGTTGAATCTACGTGAAATGTCGAATTGTCGTCGAAGGAATGTCGCAAAATGGATTAAGAACGAGATTGGAGTCACAAGTAGCGGATATTGGAAGTTAATGGACTTCCACGGTTTTATTAAAGAAACGACTTGGATTTTTGTCGTTTTCCCTGCGATTTTTACTCCATTTTTCAATTCTGTTCTTCTGGGCTATGGCCAAGAAAGAACTGAAAAATGTATTATGACAAGTTGCAACTACACTGCGCGTGATATTTAATAGTAACAAATTGACCACGATGCATCCATGAAGGGTTTTGCGAACTGCCCATGACCATAGAGACAATGGTCATGGGCAATAGAGAAGTGATATTTGCGAAGTTGTTTTGTTTCACGATTGTTGATCCTACGCCAAGCTGATTAAACATATTGCCCAACAAACTGAAACGTCAAGCCTATCGCAAAAACGTAGGTTACTTTCTACTAGGCCGAATACATAAAGTTGGATTACTTAATAATTTCAAATTGCGTCAACGTCGTATTTATCACAATGCACAGATAATAAGAAAGTAGGCACTTTTTTCGAGCTATGAAATAGAAAGAAGAAGTAACTACATTCTTACTGTATGTGCTCGATGATACACATACACATACAAACAAATACCTAACATACTAACAGTATGCCATATTTTAAATCACCATACGTTTCATTTGTTTTATACCTATAATTAAAACCATTGAAGGCTGATTCTATGTACAATATTCTATGTTCACTACATAGTGTAAAACTAGGTCGTTTCCCGCTGTCTGTCCCTATGTATAACTTGAAAACTACGCAACCGATTTTGGTGTAGATAGAGATGATTAGATGATTATTGACAAGAGGGGGTTTAATATATATAACATTTATTTATTTTACAAGTGGACAGTGTATCTTAATGTTTTGAAACTTACGCGATCTGAACACATAATGATTAGTAATTAACGGGTATTTATCGCGTTTCTTCTTCCTCCTTTCTTCTTCTTCTTTTCTCGACGTTTCAACAGGTTTGCACTCTGTCGTGGTCACGAGATGACTGATGAGTCATTTATGTTGACAGTGTATCTGACTCTTGGACGTTTTGGTTTAGCTGTAACTAAACCAAAACGTGCATTAGTATCAGCATTGCACCCGTGCGAAGCCGGGGCGGATCTCTAGTCATAATATACATATATAATTTTATTATAAACCCGACAGCGTAAGCTACTTATTATTCAAAAGATATTTAAACAGATGTGTGAGCAAGCAGTGAACCAGTCCCGGGGTATTAAGATACTGTTATCGTATATAATTTTGAAAGAGAATGCTTGGATTTGGGTACCTGACCTCGACGTGGTCCCAAGTGAAATTAAACTTTCGACGACGAAGGCACATATTATTTAAAATGTTCACAAATCCTTTAATTAATTAATTCGGGATTCTAAATACGCGTTTAACCGTTTCTTCTGAATTAATTGTCCATTTTAAATTAAATCAGCGAAATTAATTATTATCTCTATATGTAGCTTTACTTTATTTTTATTAGGGGTTCTGTACCATTTTTGTCTCTTAAGCTAATTTGTGTCTTAGAACACAACACACACACACTCACACAAGAAATTCTTCTTTTTTGTTATACATACATATGAGACTATGTGAGCTAACATACGCCATTGTCCTAAATAAATAAATAAAAAGACCTAGAGGTTCATTCGAGTATAGGCATTTATTTCAGCAATTAATCCAGTTATTAATCGCAAACGCATGATATGCGATTGTCATTTGTTGAATCAGTTTCTAGATTGTTCTAAGCAAGGAAATATCTACGTTTTCTACTATATTCGGTTCTATAGGACTGTAACGTCAAGTTCGAATGCAGCGGTTAAACTCTGTCCCACTATATAGTTACTATGTGACTCTGTGTAACCTATTATGGTAGAAACAGATTGAGCCCATGCTACGCAACGTAGGTACGCGACAATATTTAGAAATCGGATGGCGTACGATAAGTGTGTCTAACTAGGACATCTGTTTCTTTAACAATTTCAAGCATCCAGATCTCATAATGCGATGCATGGCTTTATTTATTCATCCAATGATATTCTCTACATAATATTCGTTGACTCAAAAATCCGCATGAAAAAATATTTATTTGTTAAATACCCAAAGCCAACGTGGACGGCTAGTTTCGCTGATAATTGATAAACTAACTAACAAAATAATAATAACTTCCAACTGGTATTGATATGGATCAGTTGAGCTACCTGTAGGTTATTCGCAACAGTCTGCAGTGAGCTCAATTGTTTCAATTATAAATACTAGTTTTTATTTAGTTAGATCATTGTAATTTTATTTGTTAATAAATACTAACAACATTAATTGAATTAACAAAATTTAACACATTGCTAACTTTAACTTATGTAAGAGAAATACCTATTCAGTGAACAATTCAATGGTCTTTTACGGTTCATGAGATACAGCCCGCTGACATAAGGATGGGCATACAGAAGATCATTAATAATAGGGACCCCGTTTTTACCGTTCGGGTACGGAACCCTACAAATGTTATCGACACGGAGACGCCTAGCGCCAGCCGGCAACGTCGGCTGGTAATTGTAGCTCGTTGTCGCAATCACCCCCTACCCCTTCATTAATTATATGGTTCATCGTGGCCGGATTACTGGAATCATCTTCCTTATTGATTTGTACATACTCATCACTCGCTCGTCTATCTATTTACGTTCTCAGAATATAAGAAAATGCTTTTGGTTTTAGATGCAGACGTTTGAACTCAAAATACTTAAAAGAGGACAGGGCGGATTTTTAAGACGGGGCAGTTGCCTTGACCAGTTATGGTAAAAAGAGAGCGCTCCTACGAGACCATCTAAAACTTTTTAAGATATTCTGAACTGTATTCACAGATTTCGGAAAAAAAAACACAGTTCGTAAGAAAATGGTAGTTCTATACAATTTATTTTTGATGTTCTGTACCATTTTTGTCTCTTAAGCTAATTTGTGTCTTAGAACACAACACACACACACTCACACAAGAAATTCTTCTTTTTTGTTATACATACATATGAGACTATGTGAGCTAACATACGCCATTGTCCTAAATAAATAAATTAAAAGACCTAGAGGTTCATTCGAGTATAGGTGTCAATCTATCTTGTTTCTTATAAGGATCAATAGTTTCTACTGGACCAAGAAGAGAGAGAATTAGAAATATCAGCAATCGTGAAACACTCTTTCCATAGATTTTGTATAAACGATGTACCAACCAACTCGAAATATTCTTTGTTGCTAAAGGATACTTCATTAGTGTGATCAGGCGGATGTTTGAGAACAGCTTTTGAACAGTTTGTATACAGGAGTATAGAAAATAGTTAGAATAGTATTTTTAGTTACCTATTCATTTTTAAATAACATGTACCAAATATAATCAAGATCGGTTCGTAGTTTAAGCGTTAAAGACGGACAGACAGACAGAGTTACTTTCGCGTTTTATAATACTATTTAGGAGAACTAACATTATAATATATAGCGATAAGGCCGCCAATTCTACTTGTCTTATGAATTGTCTTCTGTTTTTCTGGTGTGCAATACCTTTAGCATTTTTGTGTTGTATTGTATTATACTTTGCGGTTACAAAAAAAAAAATGTTTCCATGTCTACCTCATTCAGTGAAAACTCTCGGTTCCTTCCCGTCTGCTTACAATGATGATGCATATTGTGCCGATCCAATTTCTTAGAGGAGCGAAAGGTCTATTGGGTTCATGTTTATTAAGTGGAATACCCTTTGATTGTGTGCGGAGGGACTTCAACGTGATGCTGGGGTGTGAAGTAGTTGGTGTCAGTTACTGATGTACATCGAGAGGTCTGGACGAAGATCAGTAGAGGCACAGATAACTTGATACTACTAGTAGAGGTATATGTGTAAATATATTTATAGTTTATAATGGTATTCTATATTTGTATTGACATAGGTGATACCATTTTTCTGAAACATTAAATTATTCAAGTTAATATAATTTGTAGTTTATTATTATATGCTTTAGTTTTATTTACTGGTATCACTGGCAAGTAAAAATATAGCTATAACGTAATTTTTTAAAATAGATGATGCTGTGTGGATTGTCCGGCATTATTTATTATTATTATTATTATTAATTTTTTAAAAACATTAAATGATTCAATCTTCGTTATATTACGTCAAACGCTCTATAGAACGCTCTATATAATAATTGTACCCAAACTGAAATGACGGAAACTCTTTCTGGCATCTGGCATCCCTGAAGTATCCAAACGTAGCCAGTCTATCCATGCGTTAACGTCGTCGGTGGGTAGTTCTTTTGTTTTAGATGGAAATTGCTTTTTAAGTAGCTTCTTCGACCTAGCTTAGATTAAAACGCAGATTGTGGGGCTTTATTGTTGGAGAATAATGCAGACAACCTTTTCTTATTTTACCGACGCATTATATAAATTATGCTTTTGTGTTATGTATGCAGAATTATCTATGGCGCTCATTAGGGGAGGCCTATGTCCAGCAGTGGACTATTATAGGCTGGTGATGATGATGATGATGATGCAGAATTACTAGTCAGCAATTGATTTACTTAATATTTAATAGATCAAAAGTGAAGATCCGAAATTAAGACCGAATACACCGTACTAAAACAAATGCACTCATTAAGCTGAAAAGGAGACCTAATACACTGCACTAAAACTACTGCACTCATCAAGTTGAATTCGGGACCAAATTGAGCTGAAATATTGCGAAGACAAAGGCATGACGGTCTGATAATCGTGACTTTTTACGAGAGATACGAAATCGGACAAATGAAGATGAGTACAAATAGTTATGATAATATTTTCATCGGAATCCGCGGTATGAATTGATTGGTTATTGATGCGGATGCAGGCCATGGTTTTGGCACCTTGCCGCAATTTTATATTCACGTGGTTATTTACGTAGGTACTGTAGCGATAGTTTATTTGTGGTTTGTGTGCCTATATTATCATAACTCACTTAGGCTAAGCTTATTTGCTATACCTAGAACTTGTATCATTCACATACTTATAATATATGATATATTTTGTTTTGATAATCTCACTGTGGCTACTTTTTAGTAAGAAAAGTTAACAGATAGCTTCAGCAATTTGTCCAGCTGATTTATATAATATCTACTGTATATAATGCTCGATTGTTCTGAAAAAATATTTAACGAATCAGTTTAATTAAAAAGAGTTTGCATTAAATATTATGAAAATAATTTACAAAGTTTCTGAAAAGCATTGTTTTTTCAAAAATTTATGATTGAAACATTTTTCATATTTGGTTTTGAAAGTCCCAAGCCAGGTAATCAAAAATTTTGTTCATAGAGAGAGTAGAAAATTAAAATTACATTTGTACAAATGCATTTTCTATTAACCCAATAAAACATTAAAATAAAGTATCTCAAGATTCAAGAAAGTCATCGATAGGTTTTGAAGAAATCAAATTTTATAAATATCACGGGTAACCTCAAGGTGGTGTTCACTGACCTCTTTGCTAAAATATGTAAAATTAAACTGACCTCGCATAACTGTTTAAAACCTACGCATGCTCACAACAACAGATTTGTTAAATGTCAGCGAAACCCTGTCCATGTTACATAAAGACAGATAATTGGTTAATGGGTCAACGATCAATCTTAATGGACGACTATTTATTAAGTAGAACTTAGGAGGGTGCTAATGTCTAGACGACAAAATTACGAGCTATAAAGTGGCCGGCATCACTTGATAGGTGTAATGTAAAGTGGTCTGGAACTATGTCGAAAGATTCTGTGGACAAAGAAAAATAGCTAAATAGCCTCAGAATTTAATCCAGGTAACTAGATATAATATTTATTCATATTTCAAACATACCAATTTTATTATTGAAAGTATATTGCAAGCAGTTTTTATGACGAAATAGGGAAAGTTATTCGATTGAGATAGGTATATTATATATTAATGCTTTACAAAATTGTACGACCTTGAGCGTAAGTGGCCCTCATAAAATTTCCTTTAACGTTTTCCATGTAGGTATCACAAAGCAAGGTAAAAGCTACATAAATTCCGCCATATTGGATTTCAGGTAACACAATAATCTTGTGCCACTCGAGACTCGAGATCACCAAGATGGTGTGACTTGACATGATATTCACCATTGAATAAATGGTGTCAATCGACATCTCAGTCATCAAGTTCGTTTATTTCAATATGGCGTCGCACACCAAACTTTTATGTGTTAAATACAAAGATTAAATATAAATAAAAGGTACGATATCTACGCCTTTTCATAAAGTTTATGTTGTTGAACACACCCTCATCACAAAGTTATAATATTATTTCCTTCTTTATCAGACACCTGTGGAGCCCTGCCATGACATGTTCCAAAAAGGTTGGAACTGCCACCTAATTAATATTAATTCACATTCATTGTGTTGTTTATTGGGCAATGGAATTTTAGTGAGGGTCAAGCACAAAGCGGTATTAATAAAGATAAATGCTTTAAGTACAACAAAGGTCTGCCTAGCTCAATTTCAGGATTAAAAATAACTAAACTGCGAAAGCCTCGAATCTTTCACATGGTTGAAACAATTAAATACTTACCTATATTTAAGGCCTTATCTTGTAAAACGAGGTAAATAAGAATATACCTAATAATCTTTGACAAATCAAAGTACAAAATCCCATGTAAGATTTTTTTGACACCTTATAGATTAGACCCTAAAGACGCCCATTAGGTACATCTCACTTTTTAAAATCTATTTATTCTAGATCCCTCTATAACGTTACAATTCTAGAGGTATTTAACTTTTAATGGCACCTTTATTGCGTCTCAGTCGTGTGCTTACAGTTTTATATACAAAACAGTACCTAAATTGCATGAAAAATCAATTAAAGCGTGAGCCTGTTTAACTACCGCCTAATAACGTTTGTTCCGAGTTGAGTCGCTTTAAGTCGGGGAATCCGCCCAAAGCCAGATTACCGTAAACAAGTTTACTACCCCAGCTTCTGTAGGGGATACGCACGGGTAAATTATCTTAACGGTAGGCTACCAGCAATTGAGATGACGTAATGAATGTGTGATATGATATGATAACACTTGCCATGCACATGCCCAAGTACCTAAATCACAGTGATGCCTGATTAAAGCTAGGGATTGGGTACCACAATTACCTGGCATTGCTATAAAATATAAGTAAAAAAAGTGTTGGCGTCGATTGTACGTTACACTATCCGATACTGAATTTTGTGATAGCCAACATTTCACACTGTGATTTTAACATGTTGTAATGTGGCTCGTAACTACTTGCTCAACAAAACGTAGCTTGGGGTGCACAAAAAGACTTACAACACACAATCAATTGTAACTTTTTTGTTGACTTCCACAAAACTAAATGATTCTGATCCAATAATTAGGTATTCTGAATAGATAATTATTTCGTAGCGCCTGCGGCGAGGAGCAGCTATAATAGGCTGAATCAGTCTATTCCTCGAGTCCTCGTTGAGTTGCTGTGTAATGCGCTATGGTTAGATATTTATGCTATATTTTCTGAAATCGGGGAAACATTCGAGACGGGATAAATTGCTTCAGTAAAAAGAGTATAAATCTAAAGTCTGTCTGTCTGTCTATGAAACCAATGAGAGGTTTATAGATGAGTCAGATTTTTATTAACATATTAATAATTTATCCGCTGTCATCAAGCAACAAACAATTGAAAGAGTTTTCTTGATATTTTTACTGTAAAACTTGTAATAAATGAGTACGTTTTTGATACCAATGTTTTCAATCGTAAATCGAAGCGTGCCTTGGCAAACACAGCTGTTTTCGAAAAACAATAATTACTGAACGTGAATTGTATCGATAAATGTTGTTGTACTATTTTTACGTGTACCTAGTTCTACTTACAACTTCATTCTTGTCCGGATTGAAACATTTATGGGGGTTTTTTAAATAAATAACTCTAATTAATAGGTACAAATGAATGTTACAGGCTACCATGTCACTGGTGTGTGTCATCAATCAAACAAATACGTAGTTTAATTTACGCAAGTTTGGGAGTAGGTATGTACAAAGTTTTTCTCATACAGATAATAAAAAAAAAGAAATGACCATGATAAAAGTACCGAACTAAAATTTTGATTAAAATTTTACTAGGCTTACATGGCTTACCTATATTATGTTTAAGTTGTGTAAGGTTCGAAATAAGAAAACTCGCGAGATTCTGCTGCACAAGACACTTTCAAACCGATCGTTTGGAATCTTAGATTAAAATGTCTGCGATTGACAAACTAAAACATTTTTCGCAAGAGATGGAAAGCCCTGAGCAATTCAACTCTTGTGGATGAACTAGAAGATCTACACAGATCTACGTTATTTTTACCAGCGTGAATAGCAACTCAGCATTACATGATTACCATACTGAATGTTAATTCAAAAAGCTCGGTTGTATCTTATGTTATTTCGTAAAATCGTTACAAAATCTGTCGAAAGCAAAATACGGTGGTCGGGCCAACTCTAGTTACGCTACCTTTATTGCCACTGACTAGCTGTAGAGCAAAGTACTTTCTAGAATTCAATATTTTACGTCACCAAAAACAATTTAACAGAAACTAAGGACGCTACAAGCTGTGAGCTTACTACATACATTTTCCAGAACATTGATGTCTTAGAATAAAGAAGGTATAGAATGATAGTAGTCATAAAAGAGCAACCTTAAAATGCGACAAATACGTCTTATTTCCTAATCGTATCGGGTTCGTATGCATGCAAGCACTGAAGTTATTTTGCTTGACAAGTCACATAATACTTTAATTTTTGGTTTCAATATACAGAGAATTGTTGCGTGACACTATCCCTAAAATATTTTCCAACAATATTACTTTGGTGTTACCTTTTGTCAAAAAAAACAAAAAAATATATATTGTATAATACAACCGAGTATAGACCATACAGATATCGTGCCCATGTGCAGCGCATCTCAACATTTACATTACAGAGCTAGTTATTGCAACGCAACGACTTAAATAAAATAAATAAATAAATAAATAATGCTGGACAATCCACACAGCATCATCTAGCCCCAAGCTAAGCAGAGCTTGTGTTATGGGTACTAGATGACTGATATACATAATACAATATTATATTTTTTATTATACATAGAAAACAACCAGAACCCCTGACCAAATATCTGCAGATCGTACAAAGATTTGTCCCGAGACGGGAATCGAACCCGCAACCTCCTGCGTCGCAGGCGGACCTTCGCCCACCGCGCCACAGAGGTCGTCATTTGCCATTCACATGGGACTGCGCTCTTATAAAACTTGGATAATGTTTGGTTTTCTCTACGTTTTGTATTGTTGAAATAATTATGTAGTTTCATAAATAAACCTTATATTTTAAGCAATCATGACATGACAATAGTTAACAAGGAAAATTAAACTGACTGTAGGTACATTAACTTCAGACTTTTTTCCATACTGTCGTTTGGGCGTTGACTTCACATTTTTACAACGGCATAAACTTACTTTTTTTTAATATAAGTAGAATAGGATCCATCCTAATATAAGATTGAATAGGCAATATTAGGCCTTTGTACTAAACGTAGCTAGTGGTATTGGTACGGCTTTAGTACCAATACCACTAGCTAGTGTAGTTAGAGGTACTATATATTTTTCCTCAACATCATTGTGATGTCGTCGGTTACATTTCATTCTGATACTAAAAAGAGAGAAGTCAAAAGAAGTAGTAATAAAGACCGTTATACTTTTGTTCCAGTTCGTTGGTTGTCTGGAGACAATGGTGGAGGTGCCGTCAGCCGTCGCCGAGGAAGACAGCGACACGGGACGCTATCTCAGCGCCAATGGAAATGTACGTTCACCTTCTACTTCTACACTAGTCTTTTTCACCTACGTCCATAGTCTTGTGGCATACCGGTGTGGGGGCATGCTGTAGATATATAGTATAATATATATATATGTATATATATATTATACTATATATCTATATATCGTATAAAGGGTTCCAGCGAATCCTTACGTAGTAAACCAAGCACCAAGTTGTTCGCACTACAAGCTAAAAGCAATTATAAATAGTTTCGTTTCTTAGTAACTAAGTATAATGGCGCAACTTCAGATTTTTAGACAACAGCGAAAGAAAGGAATTTGCAAAATGGTTCTACAATAAATTTAAGATCCATCTAGGGAGAAATCGATTAAAAAAGTATGAAAGCGTCGAAGCTAGTTTCATAGTGAGGTTCAAGAATAACGCAAGAATTTACATAATAGCATTCCTTTTTAAAATTGCCTGCTCTTCAAACTTCCCCTTGCAGCTTCGAGGTGCATTATTTTAAATATTTTTCATGTAGACGGCTCAATTTTGGTCACAACTAGTTATTTACATCAGTCCTTAGTTATATTTCGGTCATAACTAATTATTACATCATCAACAATATTATTTACATCAGCATTATAATAAATAAATAAACATTGCTGGTAAATTCTCACAACATCCTCCAGCCCTAAACCAAGCTAAGGAGAGTTTGTGTTATGAATAAGAATAACATAATCAATATTTATCGGTATTTCTCGCTATCTACGATAACTTTTAATGATGTACACATACTTTATAATGTATTTTACTTAATAGAGCTTTTTCTACAGAGAAAACATCCAGAACTCGCTTAACAAATACCTGTAGATCGTAAAAAAATCGTCACAGTTCGGAAATCGAAACCGCAAAGTCCTGCCTAGGCGATCTTTCGTCCGCTGTGCTACAGAATGGTCGCGAAATATTAGTCGCACGGTTAGCCAAGCCATAGACAAACAAATGTGTTTGTCTATGGCCAAGCTCCATAGGAGCAAGTGAAAAGGATGACCAACGTATACCACAGAGCACATGGCTACGTCAATAAGCAATCTTAGTGTACGTAAACCAGTTGCGAACTATCAGCGTTAGAGTTATCATTTACCCAGTTTCCACGGTACCTCTACCATTTAGAATTATTTCGCCTTGCATGTCGCTAACTAACACACCTGCATGAACCATAACACACCTAGACCTAGGCACAAATAATTTACATTTTACGTCGATTAGGTGGCATATCAATTCAAAAGGGATCACATGGGTCAGATCAATTACCAGCCAACTCATTAATAAAGTAGGCTATCTTTCACTGAAAGAATTTCGAAAATCGGAACAGTTTTTTTACAAGTATTTACAATTGAGCTAACTCCAGACTGTTGCAAAAGTGCGAAGTTTCGAGTGCGGTTTTGAATCCCTTCGTGTCGGTTTCGCTCTGTCCGTCCTTTTTACAATTTTTAATATCTTAGCAACTGTAGCTGCAGTATTTGCTGAGTGCTGCTTTAAATTTAAAATAATAATACGTATTGAACGTCTGTACAGATTAGAAGAGAAAAATTATGAATACCTAAAATATTCTGTAGGACATTCAAAATTGAAGGAGACCTACTCGATCAAATGGTTTATCACGGTTTGTACATCTCAAAACTGTTTTGGAAATTTCTGTAAGTTTCGTAATTTTATTTGTTCCACCAAGATTAAACGAGAGGTAGGTATCGGTGTGTACTTGTATCTAGCGACCCGCACTGCAGTGCTGATATTATGTTATATAATGCATGTTAAATATATAAAACTTACTCATAAAACATTTTTTTTTCAAAAGAAACTGCATCTGTTGTGTATTTTTAAAGATAACATATCATGGGTTTTTGTTTGTGTCCACGGATCCCGGGATCAGATTGAATTATATCTGTTTATATTAAGTAGGTACCTAGTAGTTTTAGATACTTACAAAATTTTTGTTTATATTACTTATGTACAAAAAACGTAAATTATGTAACCAGAGGAATGTAACATTCGAGACAAATCCTCAAGGGCTTAACGAATGTTAATGTTGAATAATTAGAATAAGATTTTTAAGAATAAATAAATAAAATAAAAAATACATACCAATAGCGGGAAGTGACTTTGTTTTATGCTACATAGGTTTGTAGTGATTATGGTTTAATGATTTATATCAGTTTTCAATAATAAAATTAAGAGCCAAACTAACTAGACCACAAACAGTTCCCCAGAAATTGTGGAAGTTGATGACAAATTGTAAAGTGTTATTTGAGAGGAACGTTCTAGCTCGCTAGACCATTCGGCGCTACATGTTTACCAACTCGCGGCCCGCGTTCCTTCTCATGTCTCGTCTGGGTAAATATGAAAATGGGAACCTTTTACGTATTTTATTTCGAGCTGCTTTTACGCGTTCACTGTTCGCTGTTAACTGTAGATAAGCGAAAAACTTAGAGGAGAAATTAGCTAATCATTTCAGTCAGTCGTAGTTTCAGTAGGTACATGTTTGAACAAGCATAATAATTACAGTAAGCACAAGTTTTATGTATAAGGTAAGGTCTATACAATAAAACTTGAGTATCTTTTATGCTTACGTGCTAAAATAAATTAAATGCCGAAGAGCACCATTTCCCCTGGGATTTCATTGAGTTTAACATCAATATTATTTTCCACAATGGCAATAGTGAGACCACTCGTAAAAGTGAGTGATAGCAATCTCCCCACACGTTCTTATTAAAGCGAACGACAAATAGGAACACCCTTATTGACCCTCGATATCGGGGGCAAGTGCCTCTGCGGCGGTCCGTCTCATCAGTTACATGCAAGTGGAAACCTTCATTTTAAACAAAAGGTTTAGTGTTGCCCTGAGTAAATATTTCAAGGAGTTCTGTATTAGCTACTTAGAACTAAAGCAGTTTGCTCAAGTTAGCTTGATAAAGTGCTTGATTACCAATTAAGTATAGGCACGGAGCTTGCTTACTTTGACGTTGTTTTAGGTAAGTAGGAACTTTCGCGGAAATATTTGGTAACATCAAAAATCTGACCAACATTATGCATATACATAATTAAAAAAAGCTTAGAATAGGTCAAATTCTTAAAATTTAACAGTGACACATAAATAACTAATATTTTTGATTTCTGTCGCTTCGGAATGTAGACAAATTGTAAATACCTTTTACCTTTCACACGTAATTATTTACTCGCCTTTGCCAGAGATTACACGACCTACACTACACGTTCAAACACATTTACAAAATTTACCCATTTTCAATATTAGAATAGATCACAAAACAGAGCGTTGTTGGGAAAATATGGAAAATATATTTTCCACCTTTCACCTTCAATATTTGAGATTCTTTGTTCCCGTTTTCTTATTTTATTATCAGAAGCAGAACCCCAAAAGAACCAATTTGTTATGAAAGCGTTATTTGAATTGACATCTCCGTGGTTAGGTTTCTGACGTACCTACAATCCCAGGAACTAGCTACGTATACATGAAACTCTTATTTTATTACAGGACTAATGCAAATGGAATAACTAATGAAAGACCTCGTTGACGTGATGTGATGATGTGTTGCTTATTAAATCTGATGATTCACTTACGTTTACCCTAGATTACTTGTGGATCTAGTCTAGTTTTTTTTAGACACGGAAATCATTTATTAACAAAGAAAATTACAGTAGGTAACCACTTAATAAAAGACAACCGTAAATGACTAAATCACAGAAGCTTAGCGTCTTATTATATATCTTATCTTATTCGTTCCATTAAAAAAGTTTAATATTTGAAATCTTTCACAAAATTTTAAAGTAGAAAGATTAATAAAAAATTATGCATACTGTTTTTCAAAGCTTAATATAATTAAATTTGTCCATGTTTTCAAAATTATTTGAAATAAATTAATTCTGTTCATGCCTGAAATATTAAAGAACTAGATTTGAGAAAAAAAA
Source organism: Eupithecia pulchellata (assembly GCA_963931895.1). NCBI lineage: Eukaryota > Metazoa > Arthropoda > Insecta > Lepidoptera > Geometridae > Eupithecia > Eupithecia pulchellata. The sequence goes on from OZ007522.1 coordinate 2,267,306, forward strand.
ACGCAATCAAAGGAAAGATAGGACACAGTCTGGTTGTGTGGACAGATCGATACCAGCAAGGAACCCACTAGCTCTATAACTAGACGCAACTTCACGCAACTCTATCGTGAGACCCACACCCGGATATAAATAATGTTATTCGTTGTACGAAGTTGTCCAATTCCTGCCTTTACTGGTTCACGTTCAATTTGCTACATATCCGGCTGGAGAGTGTTTGCGTAGTGCTTGTTGGCCCGTCCTACGTTAGGGCTGTCACCTTCAACTATACTATACCTACCTACAACATAGAATAACACTTTACAAACGCCTTTCAATTTGTCATTATATAAAAAGAGCTTAAAATAAAAAAAGTAAAATACTTTACAGAGCATTTGAATTTTTTAAAAGATCACCAGATTTCACAATAAAATGTCCAGACTTCATTTTCGCCAGTTTTTATTTATCAGCGCATTTTAGTTCAACCCCTACAGTCGAGAGTTGGGTTTACGTTTACGAAGCTCTCAACTGTCTCCGAGGGATTTATGTTGCCATAGTTCGCTTACAAATGACAGCAAATACCGGCTTACTTCACACATCGCTAACTCTTTAGAAATAAACTTTTCTGCGAACGATCGATGAAAATGTTAGAAGATTCTTATCATGTAGGTAGTGAGTAGATTGTGACACCCACTCGCTGAAGATACAAACGTATAAATGAAGTAAATCTTATTGTTTGTTGGTTCTCTATTAATACTAACTTACGAGGCTGAATACAGTTACAAAAATAGTTATAAGACTTGACATTGTATTAATAATGACACAATAAAAAATCATTTATTAACAAGGAAATTTTTTAAATTTACATTAGGTATTCTGGTGGTAGTTTGTACTTATAATGTCGAATTAGCATCTCACCATCGCATCGCGGCAATGCTGCTAGCATTCTGGGCACTCGCCCCTTTAATGACGGCGCAGATATTTAGGGAATAGATATATAAAGTGGATATACTAACTAACTAATATAGGATAGTTTTTATCCTGACAAAAGCCTGCAAAATTTAGCTAAAAATAAGTACCTAAATGAAATATTTATCTGACTTTGTGTAAGAACATTTACCTAAGTACTCGATTTATCGGAATTATGATGGCTGTTCTACACGAAAGAAGGAATTGGTCTACAATTAAATAGAAATAAAATGAATTATTGCAAATTCACTTATTCATTCATCTACTTTCTGCACATGTTGGTACTTTTATGACTTCGTTCGGTGTCGTTGATACCTACAGTCGATCAAGGCCATTTGCACCATTCGGTGTTGACGAAATGGAAAGGACGGGGAGGCTTATTCAAATGGCGCACATTTCCACAGTCCCTGTGGAAATTACGGAGTTAAATTATGCCTAGTCCAGAAAGAGGTAAGAAACTTGTAGCAGCAATGTCGTGCGTGTTATTAACAAGTTTGTGTTACTATGGTAAATGGGACCCTGTAGTACTACCTACCTTAGGACAAACCTTTCTCACATAAATTTTCTCTTAAGTACGCTGTTATAAGTTAAAAATCTTGGAGTTCAAATTGCAGGCAAAATGTACGATTTCGTTCGAGCCGATTTCTTGGCCACGGCGTCTATTCTCAACGGAGACTAGTTCCATGCACAGCGCATATTATAGTTCACAAGTGTGTGCTTAAACACAGGTGCGCTCTCTAGTCCGCAATCAATCACTCTTATAATCAGATGAGACAGCAGACCGACATGACCGGGGAGTGGTCAGGCGCAGGACCGCTTAACACCGCTAACTTTCCGAAATCAACGGACTGATGAATTTTCAGTCAAGGTTATGGAGTTTACAAATGCAGTAATAAATTTTCCAGTTTTCATTTGTAACGCACCCTGAAGTATTTTCCACGAGCAATGCAATTTACTAACACGCTTTGAAATCATTACTCGCGTTTTAGTTGGAAATGGAAAAAACACGGAATAAACTGACATTTAAACTTTTCAGGGTTTTATTCAATCAGAATAAGTAAATGGATAAGTTTTAATATGATAAATTGTTTGTTACCTTACTGATTTACGCCATTTTGAAACTTCCGCCATAAATTTGAAAGCAAACTCGTGATTTAACGAGATTAAAGCTAATCTTTCGTCCTAAATGGATGTTTATCGTTGTACTTTTAGTCATACTTTAGATAGGGATTGATCAGAGCAGCTGATGGGAATGAGGAGAAAAGAGGAGGAAAGGAGTCTTACAGAGGGGTCTTTTGAATTGCATTCACAGACACGTAAATATTCACGTTTATCCTCTAAGAACTCTCAATAAATCTGGTTAAATATTAAACGTAAGTAAAAACGGTTAGATGGCAGGTTATAAAGCATAGCCTAGGCACAGCTTAAGTAATGAATTTAGAAATCTGGAAGTAGCAAATATTCCTTGAATAAGGCCTCCCAGGATTATATTCGAAGCTCCATAATCCCGTCCCGTTAAAAGTAAAACAACACGCTTACTGTAAGGGTTCGTTTTTGATTAGCAGCGGAGGCTAGAGCGGGTTGGTAACAGGTTTATGTGGAAACATTCGCCGCTTCTTTAGATGTTTTTTTAGGAAGGTACCAAAAATATAATACTTATCTACAATATCTTTATACCGAATATTATCGACGAATAAAAAAAAAACAAATGATACCCTCTATTCTGAAGAAATTCATTTACTATAAAAATGGTATTGTCGCAGAACCGCCTTGTTTTCGTTTCGGTATTTTAATTTGTTTCAACCAATCTAAAACGATTTTATCAATATCTCCGTGCAAATAATACCGCACGCTCTCCCTGTAATTTTTTTCATCTGAGGATTCTACGAAGCAATTCTGCGACGAAATCATTGACCCAATGAAGCGATTGGTAAGCAATCGCTTGTGTTATATAAATGATTGGCAATTAGCAATACCCAGTTAACTGGCCGCATATACTCGTACTAAAGAGTAAAAGAAGCGCTTTCTTTTACTCTCAGTAGATATGTGCGGCCACGCAGACAGGGGACGCTGATACATTTCCAAATTGATGTTCTGCTTTTACCATAGTTGATTGTGTTTATCTTTCCAAAGACTGGCTTGTCCAATAGACATTATTAACAGTCATTGGGTCCACCGTCCACGTGATATTGGCAGTTCGCTATAGCTGGCTGGGTCACCGCTTGTTCGATATGCTACGGAAAATGTAGATGCAATTAAGGCTTTGTGATTTTGGCCTAAAATTATGTAAAGTTATGGAGATGAGGAATAATAAAGGATGAGTGAGTTAGATAAACGAGCGCTAAATTGTGTAACATTGTAAACAAAGCTCCATTAATTACTTGATGCGTCGAGCAACCTGCCTAAAATGCTGCGTGATATTTGCCTAGAAATAAAATACGAATTTTAAAAGGTCTTCGTGTTAAATTTTCCGTTAGTGTAATTCCTTGAAGAACGCAATAAGATATTAAACCCACAAACTAATTTTAATGTCCGTCGAAAACTCGCCAAAGTTAAGAGAAGAAGATAATTCGTTAGGGTATAGTTCGCCTTAGCTAAAGGTTTTATTTTATATTTATCGTGCAATAAAGAATTAAGAACGGACCCGCCTGAAGTTATATTTGGATTCTTACTATCATTTATTTTTACTAGGTACTGCTGTAATATCAAATCTCTCTCTTAGAAGGGTTCGTCTGGGAGGATGTTATTAGTACGTAGTTATTACTTAATCAAATCACTATTATCAGTTGGAACCTACAAATAATTATTTTCTAGTTCGGTCTGTAGGGTAGTACCTAGCTACAATGCCTTTCGAATCGCGAGCAGTCGGCTTTTTGACAGATGTTAATCGAATTTTCGTCCGACGCGCGCAATACTTTTTCAATTTCATTTCACTCACAAAGGTTGTTAATTTTTAGCTCTTTTGCCGCATATGAAATAAATCTGAACCTGGTGTTCACCAAAAAAGTTCTAAAGCTCTAAGTGAGTGGTATGTAGTTGAGAGTTATTTACTTGTCTACTCCCGTTTAGACATCAATCAATCAATCATAGCTTCAATCTGATGCTATAGGTACTTTTTTACACCATGTTATGCTGTAGCTGTACTAGGTACGTAGGTATAGCGAGTTATCTGAGTACCTACCTAATAGGTGTGTTTACGATTAGATATATCGTAAGTCAATGATGATAAAGTTAATTGAATATGAACCCCCCCCCCCCCCCCCCCCGGTCTGTTTGTTAATGAAACATGAAGCAAAATCACTCCACATGTTATTTGATTAAATTACAACCCTTTTCTTTATCATAGGTCCTTCGATACAACTTGATCTAATCAACATTGGGTTTTACCTTTCACATTACAGGGTCGCTACTGGCGTGCTGGACTAAGGACGAAATTAAGTACCTACCTACCTATGTTTATCCAATTGCCATATCTACCTTATCAAAGAGTAAAAACTCGCTACTGTAAATCCCGGAATAGTTCAACTATAAATAAAGGAGGTTTCTCGGACCGCGCCGTGGTCTTGATCGCCTGAAACCCATTTATCAACTTCAACGGCTTTGCGGAACTCTTGGTTTATTAACCTGTCAAAAACAATGAAAATGTAGAAATTTGATGTCATTTGCACGGAATAACAAATGCTTTGATGCTTAGAAGTATCTCGAACTTGGAATATAGAAAGAGCGAACTGGATACAAACCAATAAATAAAAAACAAGTACGACAAGTGCGAGTGTAACTCGCGCGCCGAGGGTTTTGAACTTTTGTCGTTTAGGTACGTATATGACAACCTCTTGGCGCGGTGGGCTTACAACGCAGGAGGTGCAGGTTTGATTCCTGCCTCGGGACTAATATTTGTAGGATCTTCAGATTATTTGTTCGGGTGTTCTAGTCCTTTTCAGTACACAAAAATAAATCATCTAATGTGAATGTGATACTTATACTTTATTAAGTATAACAGCTATCGTAGTAATACCAATAACACAAGCTTTGCTTAGCTTGTGGGTAAATGATACTGTGTGGATTATCTAGGATACATACCTATCTCTTCTCAAAATTTTTGAGAACAACGGTTTTGGTGCGCTGTGGAACTCCTAGTACAGTTACTACAGAGATTAGTACCCACTAATCTAAAGGTAAGTGGGTTGGTACCTACAATTTTTTTTCGGCTTTTTTCAACCTATTTCACTAAGTATGAAACTTAGACGATTTTCAAAACCTGTTTTGAATTGTCGAAATCCATACCTTTGATTTGATATTACTCTCAATGAAATAGCCCCCATTGTATGAAAATTAGTTTTTTGACCATATTTCAAAAAGTATTATATTAACAGACTTCTCTATATTTTTCCTGTAAAATATAGATCTATATCTACAAACGCTTAGTACATTTTACATCAATCACTCTGCAATCTTCGGAGATAAGGGGGGGGGGGGGGGGGAATGGTAAATTTTTTGACCTTTTTCAAAATATTTCGAAAAGTATAAAACTTATCGAAATTTAAAAAACTGTATTGAAATGTACAAACCAATACCTTTCATTTGATACCCAACTCGGTGGGGTAGTCACCACTTTAGAAAATTTTCACAAAAATTTTGTCAAAATTAATTCTTATATTTTATAGGATACGATAATGCACGTGTCTGAACTTAATAAAAAAATGTTCTTTAGACAAATAAACTGCTGACAATAAACAAAATAATAAAATCCAACAGATCCTAGTTTATAAAAACTATGCATTAATTAAAAGGAGTAATGCTTAATACGCTAAACTAGTTTTAATAATAAAAGGTGCTTAAAATTCATGACTTACTTTAGTACCTATAAGTTTTATGTATCATGGTATGACATAGATTGTAGAGAATATCTACCCTCGCTCATGGCAGACATGACAGTAGATAAGTTTGTTCTTGTAAGGAACCCCAGGCCTCGGCACGGTGCACCGCCTCCCGTTTTCAGAAGTGGTTCTTTTGCCCTTGCTTCCAGGGGGTAGGTACTTACTGTTAGACCCCAGGCAGGCCCTAATCCCTACTGAAGGTTTGTCTGAAAATAAATCTCCAGCGTCGATATAAAGCCCATCTGTTACAAACAGCTTAATTATGTCAACAAAAGTTTAAAGCCAACCCAGGCAGGGTTCGTTAGGAGGATTACTTTCTTCAAGGCCCGGGGCCTGCGAATAAACGTACCCTGAGACCAATAGAAACCTACCCAATAAATGTACGAAATTTATCTTTACATTCCATTAAATCCTTCACCTACCTACTTCTTACGATCCAATACACGAAATATTCTTTATAACCTCCAGTGATTGACACTGTAATAAAATTTGAGGGACGAAAATATACACAGTCAATAAGATATTGACAAAACCTCTGGGAAAGTAGAATTGAACATGAGCATTAAATAGATTGACAAGCCTTTTGCGTTATTGTTCGCGAGGTATAAATACTTTATGGGTTATATCAAGGTCGAGGACGATATGGGAAGTGCTTCCACGCAACTTTGTCATTCTGGGAGGAGGTTAACTAACTTTATTACAATTGAACATGTACTGGCTTAACAAACTTCATTGTAACGAACGACTTTTTGGATAGGACAACTAGTTCTGATTAGGCACGACATAACTGCTCTCTATGTAATTACTGAGAGTTGGATCCATGAAAGTTATTCCTATAGGAGAAACAAGGCAACACATTTTTTATTATTTAGATCTAACAGCTGAGGATTTAGTTTAATAAATAAACAAGATTTTATCAACAAATAAAATTCAATCAAACTGCAAACTGTATAATGCCATCTAGAGGTATCTCAACGAATCAAATCTTTGATGAAAAGTCGTTTAAAGACAAAAGTGTCACTGTACCATAGGAAGTTGTAAAAATCACTAAAACTTTGTCTAAACTAACGCTTCTTTTCTCAAAATAGAAGACTTTAGAAGTCACAACCTGTTCTGGCCAAACAATAGAAAAAATTATAAATCTAACACAAAGTTGCTTTTCGTAAACAAGATTTCGTGCCCTGAGATCTGGTTGACGGATCAGAGGCTGGAAGTGATCATATTCAGTGTTGGGTTTGGTTATTTAATGATTTTCCTGCCGATTACTGATTGGACCGAATATGGACCGCCTAAGCTGAGCGACAGATGAGTGAAGCAGTACCTTTAGGTAAGTATTAATTGCTGTTGCGCTGTTGCGTGTCAGGCCGTTCATAACCATAGGTACCATACAGCTCTAGATTTTTCAGTTATATTTCAGATTTTAATAACGTTGTTTCTTAGGGCTTACAAAATAAGACAGAAAGATAAGGCCTACTTTTTCTAAACAACTCTCTTTTCTTTTTTTTTTGTACAAGACGCAAGTGCGAACCTTTTTTATCCGTCAAGTTAATAATCAAGATGTTTTCATAAAAACCTTTTAAATAAATCGTATTTGAGATTTTTATAAATAAATACATACGGATTAATATGAATGATGATATACAATAAAAATACTAAAATAACTTTCAAGCACTCAAAAAAAATAATGACAGTAAGTATTCATGAATAAAAAAAAATAAATGGGATGAAATAATTATGGAAATCAATTTGATGTCAAAATTCACAAAGATAACTACATATGATAATACAATGTCAGCATTAACAAATTCATCTATCAATTACCGACACCCCTTCAACGAATTCGATACGATTATAGTCAGTTCATTGAAGATTGTCTCAAAAAAGACTCGCTCCTACCGAATCTGTGACCGTTTTTGTCCTTCAGTCATAATCTTAATAGAATCTAAAACAGTTAGTTACCAAGATCATCAAGATGTCAAGACCCTTCAGGTAAACTTATCCATATTCCGGGGATAGTCAACAAAGCCCAAACTAACCGGTTTGCTCCGCCAAATATGCTAAATGGCAAAACAATTTGCATCTCTGATTGACACATTGTGTGTGTGATTATGACTTAAAGACTATACATTCAATAATATGTATATTACATAGCAAGGGCGTCGCCAGGGGGGGGACAGGGGGGGGGGGAGCTGCCCCCCCCTAGAGATTAATTTTTTTTTCGAATTTTTCGGTCGGTCATTTGCATCAAAATATTATAATATGTACGTGCTGTGCAGTGCATAGCTCGTAAAGCTTTTCACGTGGAAGTTGAATGAATCCATTCTTATTAACAATCGCCATACAGGCAAACAGGTCCGTAGGGATAGGGGGTTTTAGGGATTCAAGCCTCTCCCCGAAAAGTTTTCTCGGATACGTGGGAGTACTTGAAGTGGTTGTTCTGTCTTAAAAACCTCCTTATATGTAAGGCGCACGCATCACATTCATTTACGCCCGACTCCATCTTGGAAGGCAGATCACGACATAAATTTTAATTTCGTTAATCAATGAATGTATTAAGTACCTATTGTCTTGTTTTGCCGTTATTGAATTGCTCCCTCCGTTTGCTGTTATTCCTTTAGATCAAACTCTTCTAAATTTTTTGCATACGTCCGAAAAGTCTCAAAAAAAATTGCGGCTCGCTCCGCTCGCCGTTTATTTTATAGTCTTCAATTTCGACTATTTCTAGCGGCCGCACACTACAAAATATCGGCGCTCATTACACTCTGTTATAATATTTTTTGTACTACCTAATAACCCGAAAAAGTTGTCGTGCTGGCTCATTCACTTGCAGTGTTGAATGCCAGTTGTAGATCATATTGTTTGCGGACCAGGTAAATAGGAAAATTTTAACCTTAAAAATTACTTGGATAATGTTAGCGTACATACCTAATCATCAGCTCATGTTATCCGCTGCTGGACATAGGCTTCTCCTATTGCTTCAGCAATAAATGTTCAGCCATAAATGTTGTAAATAATTATTAGTGACATTATTGCCTGAGAATTACAAAGTGGCCGCTGTCGTAAGTAGTTTGTTTGCGCATCTGTATTTGATAAGTACAGTTCGTTCTTAGCCGGAGTTTGTTTGAACAAAAATACTAGTTCTAATTTGGTAATTTAATTGTAATTTTCTTTGTTAGTAACGGTTTTACCCCTTTTAAACCTTTTAAACCTTTTAAACGTTGCTCCAAACCAAAAATACAAACAGCATCAATTAGCCCTAAGCCAGGCAGGGCTTGTGTTATGGGTACTACTACTAATATATACATTTTTGTATTGAGAAGGTTGTATTTTATCCGATTTTTCCATGAAATTAGATATGTACCTCATTAAGAGTCCCCGATTCCGGATGAATAATGACCGAGTAATTAGCGATTAAACTTTTAAAAGCGTTATAAAACTTAAACCGAATGTGCAGAACTCTTAGATAAAAACTTGTATCGATGGCAGTACTGGTGGCATATTTTTAATAATAATATCGATAATTTATATAAAAATATGCCACCAGTCTATACTAATATTATAAAGAGGAAAGATTTGATTGTTTGTATGTTTGTTTGTTTGTTTGTTTGTTTGTTTGTTTGTTTGTTTGTTTGTTTGTTTGTTTGTTTGTTTGTTTGTTTGTTTGTTTGTTTGTTTGTTTGTTTGTTTGTTTGTTTGTTTGTTTGTTTGTTTGTTTGAATTGAATAGGCTCCGAAACTACTGGACCGAGTTAAAAATTCTTTCACCATAAGAATCCTTAATTTTCCGTGATGAACATAGGCTATATAATATTTACAAAAAAGTTAGGGATCCGCATGAAAAATTCAATAATTGAACCGTGGGCTGTATATTCAACCTCTTTCTATTATGGCGCGTCAGAATAGAAAAAGAGGTTGTATAGCGCACGGTGCTTGCTTTTTCTCTACGGCCAGTGTCAGTTTTGGAATGTCGAGTCAATGTCAAAAACCCCAATGCTGTTAAAAAAAGTAGATCCGTATGAAAACTGTGAAACCCATCGTTTTAGTGGGTATAATTTCTGAAATTTTTGTTTAATACCCGTGCGAAGCCGGGGCGGGCCGCTACTATTATACAAAAATAAACGATGATATACTTTTACAAATAATGATGCCATCTATGGCGCTCATTAGGGGAGGCCTATGTCCAGCAGTGGACTATTATAGGCTGGTGATGTTGTTGATGTTGATACTTTTACTATACTTTGTATTTTAGCTTGGGGCTAGATGATTCTGTGTGGATTGTCCGGCATTATTTATTATTTATTTATAGACTGACGTGAAGTTGTCAATGTGCTTCTAAAATTAGTTGTCAGGTTATGCGACCTTAAATCTTAGTTTTACTGGACTATCTGTTATTTCCTGTTTGGTAGTTCGATTGAGAGTCACGGCATGTCCTAGATATACCTACCTACCTAGTGCGATAACGATGATGTATTGATTTTTTATTATGAACAAGTTGTAATCATATTTTTATTTATGTTCAACATATTATTTTACAGACCTTTTGACGCAGGTGTGTAAATACTTAAATTTTTGGAACCAGTTTTAGTTTCTGCTCTTCGCATTACATGCTATTTTCCGTGAAAAAAAGACAGATTTCTTTACCTTTTCATGGAAAAATCATCTGGACTCACCATCTTTACATACTATGCCAGCTCGATAAAAATCTAAATTATCGTTCCCATATTTTACGAGTTAACAGATTCGCATCTCTATCTAAGCTATAAAGCGATGCAACATCATAAAATAAAAATAAAAATGGTGAACCATCCCCACAGCCCACCATAATTAAAAAGCCCATAGTTTAGCTCCAAAATGAGCTTGTGTTATGGGTACTAGATAACTAGTATACTTTATAACAGATATACTAAATAGGTACAATATACGTGATTCTCATAACGCAAATGGTATTTTTATTGGAGACGCGGTTATTACCCTGACGGTCATAGCAAACTACCACAGGGTCATCCATCATCCCAATCCGTGATGATAAATCGACAGTGACACATGTGGCGGACAGCAAGCTAAAGTTATAAATGTTATAATGTGTGCCGTATGCCGATGTCGTAGGAGTCATATTGTCAGGCTAGAGACGTTTATTTATCATACTTTTATGTATAACTAGTAGCCGGCCTCGGCTTCACACGGGTATGTAAAAAAAATTACAACAGGTTGCGTTACGTTATTGAAGTTTTCATAAGGATCAAGATGAAAAAACAATTTAATGTACGGATCCCTAAATACTTCGTATTAAAATGTTTTATAGTCTATATTTCAGGGATAATGTAGGATTTTAATGGTGAAAGATTTTTTCAAATCGGATCTGTACCTAGTTTTGGAGCCTATTTAATCAGCAAACAAACAATAAAATTTTTCCTCTTTATAATATTAATTTGGAAAAGTGTTTAAATAATTGCAGCTCGATTTTAATGTCATTAAGGATAACTTTATTTGAGTTTTGTGCTTTCCAATATGTATTTTTCATTACTCTTTTCATTACTCTTTTTCTTACTCGAAAAGTAGGTTTCAAGTTACCTGAAGAATGGGTTAAAAGTAATTCTTTTTAACCCGTGGGAGAATCATTTTCAACTGTCATTTATATTGAACCTTAGTAATTCGCCAGCTGAGAGGTGGCTGAATGAGAAAAATATGGGCTGATGCTAAAGAAACAAAAACGCGAAAGCAATTCGATCTTCTTTTGTTTTCGATCTTTTTTTGAGAAAACAAACAAAACAACACAACACGAGAAAACAAAAGAATGAAAGAAATCATTTTAACACAATTGTATTTAAATCATTTTAATACAATTGTATTAAAATGATTTCTTAGGAGAAGAGTCTAAAGCAGTAGTGGAAAACCTATAACTTCCTCGTATTCGTATTGAAAAGCACAGTTTAACAGTTTCATGCGCCATGATCACGGAATAACTGAAGTCACTGTCATTGAGTTTTATGTTAATAACCATGATAGTTTTAAACTGTTTTAAAGAATTGAACACGATAAGCCTATCATGGCCGCAATGACATGAAAAATGAGTATTGTTTGATTAGTAATTTTCTTTAAAACTATAGTAGTATTAACCATATTATATATTAACCATAGCCTAATCAACTGTAGAATACCTAAAATATTCGTAAAGAGCGCTTCGTAAGCATGACGTTTAATGTTGGCCACGAAACATCTCTATACAAATGTCCCGACAGGTTTATCGGGCAGTATCACAGATAAGGCGCTAATGGGTCCACACAACGATAAAACCTTCACAGGGACTGATGCTCTGTGCTACGCCATATAGCGAAACATAATATGTTACGCTAAAGCCATATTATGGCTTTTCCTACAATATTATCACTACATAGGATAAAACAAAGTCGCTTCCCACTGTCGGTCTGTTTGTACCTATGATGCTTAGATATTAAGAACTACGCAACTGATCCAGATTTTTTTTGAAGATTGATATTGATCAGCATTGGACCCGTGCAAAGCTGGAGTGGGTCACTAGTAGGTTAAGAAATCTTTATTAACAAAGAAAATTACAATCAATGAATCATTAAATGGAACTAGTATTTACTATTTTAACAACTGAGCTAACTGTTGCAAACAAATGGTAGGTCAACTGATCCATATCAATACTAGTCGGAAGTGTTCCCAAAATACTGGCCGGGTTTATAGATAAATGTTTTTGGTACACGTCAAAGACGCGCGTATACACTTATAAACTGATTTATTAAAAAATAATAATGGCCGGATTTATAGATAAATGTTTTTGGTAAACGTCAAAGACATTTGTACGTGTATACACTTATAAACTGATTGATTAAAAATAGTAAAAGCCGACTTTGCATTGCTTTGTAACTCATCGAAACTGTAATAACACAATTGACAAAGGAATCGGTGAACATTAAAAAATTCATTTTTATAAGTCTGTTGCTATTCTTCCTAGAAATTTGGAAACAGAATGCTCTCAATATTACTGTAAAATGAGTGGAAATGTACCCTACGCCCTATTGATGGCACAGATATATAGTGGATGAAGGTATTGCTGATCTTTATCTTAGGTTACTTTCGGAGGGACTTCAAGCGTCAAGGTAGAAACAGCTCGGTCAATCTCTCTGCGCAAATAGCAGAGCGCGCTAGAATTTCACGTTACAATTCCGCAACGATAAAATTGTCATAGAATAGCGTCAGAGTTATCCCCGAGAGTCCTGCCTGAGTTAGGTACCCCTCAGGGCCTCAGGTTTCACCAAGGTTGAAACTCATACCCACTGCCGGAAATATACTGAGAGTTAATTGACAAAGAAAATGACGGAACAATGAAATAAAAGAATAACAAGTGGTATTATACACTTAACTATTAATTTATTATCTTTGTAAGAGTTTTTACTGTCTGATTTTCAGACACACAGTAGTGGCCGAGGCAGTTTACCGCAGGAACCGGAAGCGCCGTCACATTTGCCTGGCGACAGACTTCCAAGAGATGGCGGCGCCAGCAGCACAGCACAGGATGAACAGGTGGGTGATTGCTCCACTACTCCACTAGTAAATAACAACAGCCCGGTAGACTTAAATTACCTGGGTGCATTAAGTGCTACACACTGGGTAAACTTAATGCACCGGGGTAAACTAATTACAGCTTTCAAGAAAGAACTAAAGAGGGAATCAATTAATTCATATTTGAAACAATATGTTTGAAATTTGACTATTTATTTGATAATAATTTAGTGACTATGACGACTTGTCTAAAACCTCTACAGAATTAAAAGTACCTTTATTGATTTTGATTTCGTTCCATCAAGAAATCTTTAAATTGTTTGTCGATTCGATTGATAAATACGTAAGTTCACCAACATACGGTTAAATTATAAACAATGTTTTGGACTTTTTGACACGTACTTCAATGTTAACCGACGGAACTGCCTACTTGTCCGATATATCATTTGGCGAACCCCAGCCTAAGTATACCATCTAACCAATGGCACACACTTTCAGAATCGACAAGAAGACAGCCGGTCTAATTACGTAAGCAGATTCAATATAGAAGAAGAGCCAGGTAAATTCATCACAAAAACTGTTTTTATTTCACTTTTTGCCCTACCTAACTGAACTTAACCCTGCGTTAATGTACGAACAATGGAACAAATAGAAGTTAGCGATTGTTTCGAAATAATTTTAAACCTATCTAGGTACTTCGAATTTCTTTATTGTTATTGAGACTATAATGTCAGTCTGCTGTGTATGCTGGGATGGTTGCTCTAGACTCTAGACTTTCAGACTTAGACAGTCTAGACTGAAGTAATATTTCTAAGCGAAGACTATATTTAAGTAACACTTCAAAATTTCTAGGGGCTTCTGTTTTATTTCAGATTCCACAGAATGCACACTAAAAAAGCCGCGGTACTATCGGGGTATATTCTGGCCCTCACTATCTTATACTTTTAAGGTGAGAACTTCTATATAATAAAGTTTTTATTGTTATTTTCATTACCAACTAGTGGCCCGCTCCGGCTTCGCACGGGTGCAATGCTGATACTAATGCATGTTATGCATTATATTATAAATCTTCCTCTTGTATTATTATATCTATTAAGTCCCTCGAGCTAACTGCAGACTGGCTACATTGCCGCGCTGTATGTCAACGCTGATGCGCTGGGCCAGATACTCACCAGCTCTCGGATCACGCGTCGCTTCGACCAGACGATCAGATTTTTTTATAATATTGTAATGTTTAGTTATATTAACTTGAAGGTTTGTTTTAGGACAAAGAGGTGGAGCACCGGTACCAATGTTACTCTAGAAGGCAGCGACAAAAATCACTCATTATGGTTAACGTAGTCGATTTAATACTTAAGGTTTGTATCTATAAAATATTGGGGTTTGTATTGAAATAAACAGTTAAAGTTATATTTAACTCTGATTTGTTTCAGATATGTTTAGCGATAATTTACTCTTCTTATAGAAGAGAACTCACTGGTAAGAAATGTTTATTGTTTCAACAACAACAACATCAACATCACCAGCCCATAATAGTCCACTGCTGGACATAGGCCTCCCCTAATGAGCGCCATAGATGTTTATTGTTTAATGTTTATTTATACTAAAGGGTAATGTTTAATGTTTATTTATACTAAAGGGATTTATTGTTAATTTTCCGAGCTCTTTTCCCGCATTATCAAAATCATTGAGATCTATTCAGGTGCTATGGCGTCAAAACGTAACAGAAAGACGAAAAGGCGTTGTTATTATGTATACGTTTATCAGGGGCCACGGTAGGAGTCCTATCGAGTCGAGTAAACGGCTGCTAGACCAACCCACACGTCTCGAACACAAAAAACCGACCAAAAATTATCTAAAGACATTTTCCTACTTTATAGTCGAAGCGACAATAAAATGGCAGACTTATCTCTCTACAAGATCTCAACACTTACGCCGGAGGTACTCCGAGTCTAGACCGGAACTCATTTCATATTCTATTGTTTTTATTACTTATTATGAAACTAGATGAAATGGATTCATTATTTATTATATAGGCCTATTTGACGTACTGCAGCACACATAGACATTACTTAGAGTACCAACGTTTTGTTTGTTCATAATAGTGATTTGTATTTTGTTTCTGTCTGTTTCGAAAAGTGTACTGTTTGATCTTTATTGTATTTTGTATGTGTGTGTCTGAAGTATCAAATAGATCTATCTATTATCAAGAAACTCGAACAAATGTTGATTTGACGGAAAGCTACATGTTTTAATGTGTTAATTTGATTGGCGGCTCAAGCTCCCCAAGACCCGATGGCGTGGGCTAAGCAGATAGGCTGGACGGTGGGGTACTCGCTGCTGAACCTGGCGGTGTGTCTGCTGGGCTGGTGGCGGTGCTTCGCCAACGACTACCTGCACTGGGCTGCGATGGCCACGTGGCTGCTTCTCATCGCACAAGGTAATGCTGGCTATGGATTGATAGCTAACCAATCCCTTACTTATCATTTGGTATTTTGGTATCTACTAAAATGAACCGGGCTCAACCGGGCTAAAATGAACCGGGCTCAATCGAGTTGACTCGAACACGAAGGGAACACAAGAGAAAAAAATTCATTATTTTTTATGAACAGCAATTTATAACTAAAACTATCATGATGCAGTCATTCATCCAAGTACTGCCGCACCCAACATGATTAGCTGCGGTGATCGTTGTTCAAACTACGGGCCCCCTAAATTATTAAATTTACTATAATGGTAGGTAATTGATAAACGTGTGTTCAAATTAACAGTCTACCTTTTATGATTCAAGAGCTACAAGCCTCGTGCGGCAAAAAAACACGGTTTTTAAATTTCTTTTTTCATAAATATATATTTTTTATTCATTAATTGTTGTTTTAGCAAATGAAAAACAAACTCTGTAAAAATTTCAACTGTCTACCTTTTACGGTTCACCCACTGACAGACGGACGGACAGGGAGACAGCGGAGGTTTAGTAAAAGGATACGGTTTTTACTCTTCGGGGACAGACCCGAAGGGTAGAAACGGTAAAAAAGTCTCTATTTTTTGGGCATCGACTCAATCATCGTCGGAACATCCATCAAACAATCTAATTAAATCTTATCAAAAGTGTTGAAAATTTTCACTAAAAGTTTTGTGAATTTAATATTCTACTTCTGACTGAAATCTCGATCCAATTTTCATCTACCTTTAAAGTACATTATGTATTTCAATAAATTCCCCTTATACCTGTCTCATAGATAGGAGAATATAATAATAATAACTTTAGGGATAGATATAGATGTGAACAATTAATTATCATTTTATGTTGTTTGTCATTTTCAAATAACCGCATTTCTTGTTTCTTTCTTTCATTGCCGTGTGGTGCCGGCATAGAATTTCAACACCCCCACTCTTCCCGTGGGTGTCGTAAGAGGCGACTAAGGGACACACGGGAGGCGGGCAGCAGCGCCCTCTGCAGAAAAACTCCACCGAACCGCGATCCTCAACCCGCATGTGTAGGGATTATGGGCAATAACCCCCAAATGATAAATAATGCGATCTATGGGAGGCCTATGTCCAGATGTGCACTATTATAGGTTGGTGTTGTTTGTTGTTGTTATTTCATTATTTATTAATTCTATCTGCAGGAATGAGTGGGACGGGCATTGGCTTCGTGAGCCCGGAAAGGAAAGTCTGGTACATGCTGTTCATCGTGTTCGTGCCGTACACGATGCTGCCGCTCTCTCTAGTCTGGTGCATCGTCATCGGCGTCTTAACGTCTGTGGCGCATTTGATCATTGCTTTCAATCTAGTGAGTCTTACCATTTAAGAAACTAACAATTTAACTAGGTTTTCTTTTTTCTTTACCTTAAAAAGATTGAAAACGAATCAAAGTGATCATTTTATTCCCCAAAAAAATAACAGCATCCCTTTCAGAGATCATTGGTATTTTGTGACGTGTTCAAGAACCCTAAGGTCTAATAGGAAATCTTAACCGTTCGTTTTTTTTGGAAGGTAGTCGCTCAAAAAAACGTTTTACGAAGAATACTCTAGAATTTATCTCTATCTCTCAATCATCGTCTTTAATGTTTAAATTGTCGTGTGATGTCAAACAATTTTACTTGGTTCGTCATCGTCATTTTCTTAGCAAAATATTGTTCCAGCTCGAGAATTGCAGTTACCGTCTGCTGGCCTGTAACGCACTCCTGTACATCGCCGTCAACTTTGTCGGCATGTACGCCAAGTCGCTGGCCGACGGTGGACAGCGCAAGGCATTCTTCGAGACTCATAAGACAATGATCACCAGGCTCAAGATCAAGCGGGAGTCGCAGAGATACTGGAAACTGTTCAACAGTGGTGAGGACATATAGACTATCTTGAAAAGTTTCGGAGAATGCGAGGAAAACACAGGAAAAGCGAGAAACGAAATCCGGCCACTGTTATCCCTGATTTCTCTGAGTCTTGAAATCTCGAATGAATATGTTCCTGTGGGAAAGCCTTCTAAGACCACATCTTCTCCCTTAAGTGAGATCTCTGTTTATAGGTTCTTAATTCTGTTCTTAGATGAAGAGGAGGGAGGTTCGGAGTGAAATAGACCCAGACGTAGAAGTCAAGATCCCGTTTGATAATTTTTTAAAAGAATAGTTTTATTTTAATGTTGCCGTTAGACTGATCTGCTAAAGATTTGGTTTCTCTATTTCAGTGATACCCGACTTCTTGGCAAAAGAAATCTACAACGACATGAAGAACGAGAAAGTAAACATAAAAGAGCAGCAGTTCAATAACCTCTACATCCAGAGGTATTACGACGTCTCCATACTATACGCTGACATCAAGGGCTTTACTGGTGAGTGTTGCGTTAAAACGAACTATATAATAAGACACGGCACTTATTGATGTTATATTGTACCTAATAATAAATATGTGTATGTTGTTTACAATGTAATGTTTTTTAGAATTGTCTGGCAGGCTGAGTGCGCCGGCTTTGGTGTCATTGCTCAACGATTTGTTTGGACGATTTGATGAACTAGCGTCAGTGAGTACCAAGTTTGGTGATTTTTTTACATTATAAATGGCTGCACCAATTTATACTTATCTTACACTTCACCACTTTCGGTGACTACGCCCTTTAACAAATAAAAAAGCTATAGGCTATATAGGTTTTGGAGCTTTGATGCTGTATTATAGTTACTTAATCTCATTGCTTTGATGCCGCAGACACATCAAACCTGTAACACCTCTCGTTTGAATATTAATAAATGTTCTTTTACATATAAAATTGCAGGGAAACAAATGCCTCCGTATAAAGCTACTGGGGGACTGTTACTTCTGTGTGAGCGGGCTGCCTGAGCGGACGGAGGAGCACGCCTTCTGGTGCGTCAACATGGGGCTGCACATGCTGCGCGCCATCAGGGAAGTGCGCTGCAGCCATAGCACGGTATGTACCTTCAGCTGTTTGTTCAAATGCACCGTATAAAGCTACTGGGGAACTGTTACTTCTGGAAGAGCACGCTTTCTGGTACGCACCAGAAGCAATATGCGAGGCCCATGCTGTCGTCAGCATGGGCTTCGCATATTGCTCGCACATTGCGCGCCATCAGGGAAGTGCGCTGCAGCGATAGCGAGGTATGTACATATATTCAGCTGTTTGTCCAAATGCCCCCGTATAAAACTACTGGGGCTGTTGCTTCTGGAGAAGCACGCTTTCTGGTCCTTCAGCATGGGGCTACATATCTTGCGTGACATCAGGGAAGTGCGCTGCAGCCATAGCACGTAAATAATATTATGCTATTAAATAAATTTTTCATAGGCAATGTTTTCCTGCTTTTGTCAAGATATCTGTTATTTTTAGGTTGCAAAATTAGTTTAATTTTCAGTTTAATCTCATTTTATTGTAAGCTCAGTAAATGTTTAATTTTATTGATATTATTTGTAGACAGATATTGCACACCGTAAAGGAATTCATCAACTCACATATAAATAAATAAATAATGCCGGACAATCCACACAGCATCATCTAGCCCCAAGCTAAGCAGAGCTCGTGTTATGGGTACTAGATAACTGATACCTAATAGAATATTACCTATAACATATATTTCTTATTATACATAGAAAACGACCAGAACACCCTGAACAAATATTTACCACAAATAAGAATACGTAAAAACACTTGTACCTACATGTATTTCATTCAATAAACGATACTGCCAACCAGTTGAGGGTTTATTGTTGGTTTGTCTGTAGATTGTCTTTTGTCTATACTAATATAATAAAGAAGAAAGATTTGATTGTTTGTTTGAATTGAATGGGTTTGAATTGAAGGCTCCGAAACTACTGGACCGATTTTTAAAAGTCTTTCACCATCAGAATCCTAAATTTTCCTTGAACATAGACTAAAGTAAGTCTGAATGTTTACTTTATTTTTTTTTTATCTGTGACCAATTGATAATCCCCCTAACATTGTATGTTCTCAGCTTGGCCTGGACAACCTAGACATGCGGATAGGCATCCACAGCGGCACGGTGCTGTGCGGCGTACTAGGCCTGCTTAAATGGCAGTTCGACCTGTGGTCGCAGGATGTCACCATCGCCAACCACATGGAGAGCGGCGGAGTGCCGGGGTAAGTCACGAGTTAGAGCAAGACGGAGAGATTTCTCCACAGCTCTGCGCTATATCTCTGAAAGATAATCAAATGTCTTGACCAAAAGAATCAAAAATTAGCCCTTTAAAAAAAGTTACTGACCACATCAGCACACATCACTGCTGAACATACCTAACCCAGACATTCTGTTATAATCACCACGCTTGGTAGGCAGATTGGTGAGTATGATATGGAGCTGCTAAAATACACAGAAGAAATCTTATACCGATATTTTTTTCATATATTTATGTTTTACAGTAAGTACTTGATTAACTATAGCTAACTTAAACCATAATACGGCTTGTCCGTAAGCTTTAGTATAGAAGGCTTTTAAGACAGATCTACAAGCTTAGGTGGAGGGACTATTCTTAGATAGACCACCCGGCCTTTTTTCAGGACGGAAACTAATCCTTTTTGACAAGAATGACCGATTTCTACTACTACTACTAAATCTCCTTTCCTTATATCCTCACAACTTGTCCATGATCAGGCGAGTCCACATATCCAGTGCTACGAAGGAGTGCCTGAACGGAGCCTTCAACGTGGAACCCGGAGGCGGTAGTAGCCGCGACCCCTTCATCCAGGAACACGATCTTACTACGTACCTGGTCGAGCAGACCGCCGTGCCCAAACCCATGGAACAGGCTTCTAGAGCAGTGTGAGTACCTTTACAACCAGGAAACTCTACTTACAAATTTAATATCCGTGCTTGTTGATATTATCAAATCAAAACATAGCTTGGGTCGCTCTGAAGGATGACGATCGGTGAAAGACTACAGGCATAATGCTGGATGCGAAAAGCTGATGACAGTGCGCTTTGGCGCTCATTAGGACAGGCATATCGTCCAGTAGTAGAGTTTTGATAATGATGATAATTACAACTAACATATACATTATTGTACTAAAGTGTAAATAAATAAAAGGATATCCAATGCGTGCTTTAAAAGTTACAAAGTAATTAATATAATAACATAAAAATAGATGCTAAGTGCACAACTCTCGTCTCGACGAGTGCTACCCCGTTCAACCCACAATTTTTCTACCCAATAGCAAAAACCCTCTGGTATATTGATTAAAAGATTTTATTAATTTTCTAACATAATAATGTACAAACCCTATAGAAAAGCTATAGAAGCGCCAGTGCCAGCCGATGCGTCGCGGCGGCCGAGCAACAACTCCGAGGCGGTGCTCAACAACTGGACCGGACCTGAGATGCCTTTCCAAAATGTATGTCTCACTTTATGAACCAGTAGGGCTTGCTGAGCTCCCTCTGAATCACTCTGAATTTATATTTTATTTGTAAAACTAGTTACGGCCTATTAGAATAATTTTATTAGTTGATTTCTGGTAATCTTATAACTTAATTGTTTATAGTTTTGTGGAAATACTGCACCAGAAGTCATGGAAGACTACTAAAACTATTTTACTGAAATGTTGTTCAAACATAAAATGGTGTTTGGTGGACTTATTGAGACTGGTTATAACTTTCCTAATGATGTATTTTTGTGTGTAGCAGACAACAAATAGATGGCCCACTTGATGCCAGGTTAGTTGTCTGAAATCAATTCATTATTCTGATGTAGATTTTCATGTAGCACGAAAATGCAAGCGCATTTTAGACTTGCACCATTTCATACGTTGCGTTGGTAGTGTTGTATGTGTCAAATTAAAACGTCAGAACGCTAAGGCTTCTTTGGGTAGATTATTGTATTGACGTATAATTAGGATACGATTTGCTATGTTTTGAACTTTTTGACGATTCGGCAGGGTTTCATGTGTCAGTCAAAGAATTACAAAAGTAGACTCATCTCATTCACTGTTTGTTTTGATGCTAGGTTTGTTGCTAGGTTATATTATGTATAATTATGAAACTCTAAACCCCGCAATTCACCGTGAATCAAAACTATGGTGGATTCAAGGTTTTATTCATTTCAATAAATTGGATGTCATGTCATGTCTGTCTTTTTCTTCCAAGGTCTTTTTTGGATGGTCATAATGTCAATGACGTATAAAATCTTAGTTTAAACAAAGTTTCAGAAATCCTGTAAACCTTCATTTGACCACAATCTCAAATTATGGAAAGTCAGAAATCGTTCTTGAAGGTCTCGCTGAAACAACAGCTATATTCAATTTGAAAGGACATGACCACATTTACCACGTTATCGTAGATCTAGTAACATCTAAGCCTTATACTACTGCTATTAGTTTTTACTCGTTAATGACCCTGAAATAATAATATTTACGTGAAACCACTGGTGCAGTTGTACTTGGGCAGTGCGGGCGTGTCCGAGGGCGAGCGTCCGCAGTCGCGGTGGGACGACGCTGATCCGGACCCGGAGGAGGTCCCGCCGCTCGCTGAAGACGTGGAGGTAATATCATCAGCATGGACAAATACTCCACTAATAACATCATAAGCATCTCAGAAGATTCTCGCAGAAAAATCTACTTAAATCTTCGTTACATCATACCTTTCTAGCGGCAAGGCATGCGCACGCGGTTTTTATCGACAGATTCGCATTCCTTTTGTGTCTATAAATATTATTTAAGTGTCTATAAATATTGCTTTTCTCATTTTCATTCTGTCCCTCTATGGGATAGTCATGCGTAATCAAGTAATCATAAAGTGCATATTCAAAAGTAAAATTTAGATTTTAGATGGTGATGACGGTCATTTTAAATACCTTAATGGAACTGCTTCTTACTTTATCTGCTCTCATTCTTACCCGTAATTCATATCTTGTCGCTTTAGAAACTTTCCTCTCTAAGAATATAATTAACATCCCCAATATTTACGACCGCAACAGGACTTGAAACCGCAACTTTGTCAAAAAATCTTTGGGACAATCCTATTCTTATTCCTGCACCTTTCCACTGTATTGCACGAATCTCACCCCCATCTCGTGTAAAGGGCTCGCCCTTCCAGGACAACGACATCCTGAAGTCGATCGAGGTGAGCTCCAACCGGCGCATGCGCAAGAACAACATGTGCGCGGGCACGCTGCGCTTCCGCGAGCCCTCGCTCGAGGTCCGCTTCCAGGGGCAGGAGGAGATGACCTTCAAGAGTAATGTCATGTGCTGCCTGGTGCTGTGGCTCTTTGTGGTCGCCGTCCAGGCGGTTATGCATTGCAAGTGAGTACAGTTTTTTTGATATTTGGTTTAGGTTTATTAATTCAATCGAATACCAAGATATAAATTTAGGGTCGTTAAGCGCTATGATTTAATCAAGAACTAAGTACGTATTCATATGATTACAATGTGAAATGGTAATAATATACCTAATCATGCGAGTGGCTTTAGCTGCAATGGTACGCCTCCGAAGCCGGAGGTTGAATTTGTCTCCTCGCGACAAATGATTGACTCTGCAGACGTTTTAGTTTTTTCCATGATAAAAATATATCTGTTTATTTAGTAAGTATATCAGTTTTCCAATACCTATAACAAGTACTCTTTTTTACCTTACCGAGCTGAATGATGCTGTGTTAATTGTCTAGCATCATTTCTTTATTCAAAGATTCATATCCCTTATTGTTATACATACACTAAAAAAAACAAAACAATTAAAACATGAGACTCGCGACCAATCATATACTATCAAATAATAACAATGCTGTTTCCAGCTGCACGAACCTTATGATAGTCCTGGGCGTGATCACGATCCCGCTGCTGCTCTCGTTCGTGTTCGTGATGCTGGAGGAGTTCCAACCGCAGGACGCTCCGCAGAAGAAGCGCGGCATCACGCACCT
This sequence comes from Eupithecia pulchellata, assembly GCA_963931895.1. Taxonomy (NCBI): domain Eukaryota; kingdom Metazoa; phylum Arthropoda; class Insecta; order Lepidoptera; family Geometridae; genus Eupithecia; species Eupithecia pulchellata. The sequence continues at coordinate 2,291,019 of OZ007522.1, forward strand.
CTTCAACCTGTCCTCAGGGCTGAGCGGGACCCAGCGGCGGAAGGACGCCTATATCTGCGTATTTGTCACTATTATGTCAATGTCTAGGTAAGGTCGCAATTTGCCATTACTGGTACATAAACCATCTTACTCTGTCCTTTTTTCATTTATATCTATCGCGGGTATTAACTTGAGTCTTCGTGTGCCTGTACGGATTTAAAAAAACTAAAATTTAAAAGAGATTTACATGTTTATTTGCCGTAACAAATTTTAAGTGGTAATTTGTACCTACAGGTTTTAACGTTCTGAAATATTTTGGAAAAAGTCCAAATATTTACTGTTCCCCCATCTCTTCATCTCAATACCTACTATTTTTACCTATTCATTATAACAGCCAATTCTTTAATCTACCGCTACTTAGATTACATATTCCTATAATTGACGAACGTTTGAAACCCTCGGCGCGCGAGTTACACTCGCATTTGACAGATTTTGTTTTGTTTGTCATATCTTAGCTATATCTTAGCAAACATAGGAAATATCAATCTAGAAAATATTGCAATGATCGCTGTTTACCTAAAATTCTAAAATTCATGTAACAAATATTCAGCATTCCATAACGAACTGTACTCCGCGTTTCCCAATTTACATGTCACAAACAGTCGTTTGTGTGAAAACTGACTAGTTTACCAACTTTATTTCCCAAACATTGCATTTCCAGCACTACAAAACTCTACGTCTGCCCGTTCGCTGAAAGACCCAACAACCAAACTGACAACAACGTGACTAACAGCATCAACGCCCCGTGCGAAGAATGCTACAGCCCTGAATACGTCGTCTTCACCTGGATCCTGTGCCTCGTAGCCCTGACGTCCATACTGAAGCTATATTACCTGATCAAGACCTTTCTAGCGGCTATCAACTATTTGGTGTACTGTGGGCTGCTAGTGAAGTATTATAGTATCACGCCAATGAATATAGCGAATTTGGATGACCCAGCGGCGTAAGTACCAATGAGAATACCTTTTAAACGAAGTTTTGAAAGAAAGAAAAAAAAAAGAAAGGGAGACCTTTAGCCAGGGGTTGTTGTGATGATTAAATATCTGAGGCAAGTAGATTTAGCAGAGTCACTACCGTGGACACTACGTATTGTACCTAGTTTCTACAATGTACCTGTAATACTCTGTGTTTACGTAAAAATTATTAATATTTGACCTATAGATATTATGCATCTGTCGTTCCCGTAAAGACCTTAGAAGTCATCTGTGAAATGCCGAAGAAAGAGCCACACCATCCTTTGTGGATGTGATATCCATTGATGATGATGATGATGGACGTATTGTTAATTTGATTTCCAGTAACCTCCCCATGTACGTTCAAATGCTGATCCTAATGTCGATATTCCTGGTGGTGGTGATCTACCACGCGCGCTTGGTGGAAGTGACGTCACGGCTGGACTTCCTGTGGAACCTACAGGCCAGCCAAGACCTGGATTGGATGAAGGAGACGCAGAAAACCAATGAACTCCTGCTGGAGCACATACTGCCCGATCACGTGGTCAACCATTTCCTGTCCAAGAAACGGTGTCCTGAGGTAAGTCATTTTACGGTTAATAACATCTTCCTAGGGTTTTGAGATAGATAAAACGACATCACACAATAACAACCTTCAACCGTTCACCTTTGGGCGTCTCCTCCTCTGATAATAACCTTATTTTCTGTTATTATTTAATTATTTACAACGGGTTGATACCATAACCTGCTACCATACCAACTCGCATTTGCGGCTGCAAATGCGAGTTGGTGCCTGCAGTTCCGGTGGAGTTATACCTTATTTTAAGTCTTGTAAGCTATACTGATAATAAGGATGATACCCGCTATGTTTAGCCCTCGCCTTTAGATTAGCGCTGTTAAAGGGCTTCTGGTTTCACTGATTCTGGAATTGAGAAACACTTCATAATTATTAATAGTGGAAAATTCACACAGCGTCATCTAGTCCCAAGCTTAGCAGAGCTTTTCGCGAGGCAGTAATACAGCCCAAACAACTTTCCTTCACCCGTAGCGCCACATAGGTAATCGATAATAATTATTAATTATCATAAATATAATATGATGCCTTATTTGAAAGTATGAACTTCTTTTACTGTTACCATTTTGCTCAAACGTGCATTTATTTATCTATCCGCAGAAGCTGTTCTCGAAAGGTCACAAGGAGGTGGGCGTGATGTTCGCTGGCATCCCCAACTTCCACGAGTTCTACGCCGAGGAAAAGGCCATCGACTGCATGCGGCTGCTCAACGAGATCATCTGTAATGTACCAACTCTTTCGTTCGAGTCTTATATGATCAACCACAGATGTACTAGGGATGCTACGTAGCTACATTTGGGGCAAATTGTCTTCATAGCATTATTTCGTCGGACTGCTACGGCGTAGCAAAAACTTCTACGACGTAGCAACATATCGTTGGTATTAAATTACTTTAGTAAGCAGTTCTACGACGTAGCAATGTTTCGTAGATGCAGTGCTACGCCGTAGCAGGATCTCTTCGAACGCCGACAACTGCAACCGACGACGACGGACGTACCAATATTTCATTTAGTGCTACGGCGTAGCAAGCATTTCTACGCCGTAGCAATATCTGTAAGAAGAAATGCTACGCATAGGCAAGCGCTTCTACGACTATTAACATTAGTTGAAGTAACACTACGCCATAATAGCAAGCACTTTGCACAAGCACTTCTGCAACGTTGCAATATTTAGGATCTTGCATTACAACTTTAAACTTTAGCAAACCTGCTGCGGCATAGAAGAGACCTTTTAATTCCATTCGTTTCATTTTAGTTGACTTCGATAAGCTCCTGCTGGACCCTCGGTTCGACAGCATTGAGAAAATCAAGACCATCGGCGCTACCTACATGGCTGCGTCTGGTCTAAACCCGAAATGCAAGGTAATTTTTTTTTTATTTAAACTTGGGTACCGCGACCCAATAACATGGCAGAACTGAATTTCATCAAACATAGTTAAGAATACTATCAATCAATTTACCATTTCATATTAAAATAAATAAATCTACATCGGTTCATAAATTTTTATTGTGGTCATCGCAATAAACATTATTTTTAATTCGTTTTGAAGGTTGGATGATACTTGTCCATCTAGTGTTCGGATAAACTGGGAGGTTTCCATCTAATTGCGGCTCAAACAAATAATAATGAGAATAAAACGGTAAAATAAACAATATAACCGCGTGCCGGACCGGCGGCTCTATTGCCTAACTCAACTGGTGATCGTAATCGGCTTCAGTTTGGCATTTCAAACCTAGTCTGGGCTTCGATTGTCACTTTTGTATCGTGTAAATAGCTGAAACCGAAGACCAGTTGACCAGTTTGAAGTTCACTGGTAATGTATTTCAAGATAGACAATAAGGCTGCGGGTCACTATACGGCCAGTAATAAAAAAACAAGAAATGATATCGTTAAAGTTAATTACAGCTATTTATAATACTAAATAGTATTACTCTAAGGATAACTTATTATTTTAAAGGTACATACATATTATGTGCTATAAGGATTATGAGTGAATATCATTGTATTTGTTCAGTCCGGGGAAGACGACTGCAGCCACCTGTATGCGTTGGTGGACTACGCGTTCGCTCTGCGGACTACGCTCGAGGAGATCAACAAACACAGTTTCAACCGGTTTTGTCTGAGAGTTGGTGAGTTTCAGCATAATAAATAATAATAATATAGAAATAATGCTGGACAATAAAATTCACACAGCATTATCTAGCCCCAAGCATTATAAAATACTAATAGAGATATCTGTGCCGCAAAGTTGGGTAAATATAAAGCAAGAACCAATTCTAAATTAAGATAAAAGGAAACAGTGTTGCCTTGGGATTCGAAATACTTACATTTGCGCGAGCGGCGCAAAACGGAGAGAAAACAAGATGTCTGTATTGTAAACATGAACATCCTAAAAAAGTTTTTTTTAATACCTACTCTCACTCTGTGGCACGGTCGGCGAAGGTCACTCAAGGTAGTGAGTTGGTATAAGTGAATAATAAAATTAATAAAATAGGCTTCTAAATGAATAATCTCTATTGCAGGTATAAGCTGCGGTCCCGTGGTAGGTGGCGTGATCGGCGCGAGGAAGCCTGTGTACGACATCTGGGGGAACACCGTGAACGAGGCCTCGCGTATGGAGTCCACCGGCGCCATGGACCGGATACAGGTCACACAGTACACCAAGCAGGTAGGTAGAGAACTTCAGCAAATACCACCATCTCGGAAAAGGAGAGTTCGTAAGAGGCAATGTGAAAAAAAAACAAAATTAAATTGATAAATATTTATGCTTCTAAGCCTAAAGAAATAAAGGATATTGATCCACAAACACGCAATGAAATAACCACGAAATAACCTAGACGAAACTGAATTAACCAATTGGACAATTAAAATGGTCAGCCTGAGATAACTCAAAGTAATTTCCAGCTCCTGGACCGCAAAGGCTACGGGCTGGAGGGCCGAGGTCCGGTGGAGGTGAAAGGCAAGGGCACCATGGAGACGTGGTGGGTGGTGTCGGAGCGCGGCGCGGCGGCGCGGCCGGACGTGACGCCCGCCGCCGACGACAGCGAGAACCATCCGCGGTCACTCGCGGCGATCGTCTTCACGATGATGAGGAAGAGGATCTATACGCATCCACTCGACTCCGTGGATAGACGTGAGTTCTTGTTATCCGGTTGTCCGGACATCAGCTTTGTAGCTCATGGTTAGCTAGTAAAAATAAACATACTTGTGATTATTACAGGTTTTGTCAAAAGGTTTTACAGTTTTTGCAAATTTTAGGCTCCACTTTGTACTTCACTCGATTTATTATTTTTGTTAATCTAAATTTGTTTTCTAACCATCTCAATTTTTTATTATAATTGTATTACCTACCTACTAATAAAATGAATGTTATGTCTGAAATAAATAAATTTTCAATTTCAATTTGCCAACATTCGTGCTTTTTACAAGAAAATAACTTTTACGAATGCTTTTTGAGTTTGTTATAGGCATGGCAGTGTCATGCCATACCGCTCAGTCAGAACTTCACTCTGGGGTTCTATTTCTGGTCCAACCTCCTCTCCCCTTTTTGTTTTTTTTACATTCCATATTGTGTAGGCGGGCTGTGTATTTGTTATTAATGTTTACGCATTAATTGCGTGTTATTTTGAATAGGAAATGCAAAAACAACTCGGCACACGTTCTTAGCGGCGATTTGGCAAAGATATTTTCATAATGAGTGTGGAAATAAGTGAAATTTTATTTCTATTATGTGTTGGCAGCTCAAAGCGGCGAGCAGAACCGCAACGCGCGCGCGGGCACGGCGCCCAGCGGCTCCACGCGACACATGTCGGTGCTGCAGCGCGTGCGCACCAGGGTCAAGCGGAAGTAAGTTGCACATTCATACCTAGAGCCTGTCTTTAGCAACAACGGCACTTATATTAGGTATAGATAGATACATAGATATAGTGGTGTTTATAGATCGGTGGTAAGTTCGTTCTATACAATTAAATATTGTTATTTAAATTTAAAATAACTTTCTCATTTAATTTTCCTCAAAGGTTTAAAATATTTATGCATGGGGTAGCCTATCAATGAACGTCACTGTACTGTTTGAACCAGAATGAGTTTAAAATAAGTACGCATTCCAATTTAGGAAGTGCCACGTCCAATCACCGCTTGGCACTACTCCGAAGGACTGTAAATATGAGCAAGTATTTGTGACCTTTCACAATGACGAATAAACAGCACTGAATGAAACGGACATTAGTAAAATCTTGCGAAATTGATTCCATTCTATGAAAGAACATAATGTACACTAACACTAGTCAACAACCACTGGGGCGCGGTGGGCGACGCAAGAGGTTGCTCTTTCAATTCCCGCCTCGGGACAAATATTTGTAAGATCTGCAGATATTTGTTCAGGTCGTTTTCTATGTATAATAAAAAATATCTATTTAATAATATTGTACAATGTATATCAGTCATCTAGTACCCATAACACAAGCTCTGCTTAGCTTGGGGCTAGGTGATGCTGTGTGGATTGACAAGCATTAGGTATTTATTTATTACCTAGTCTGAAAAAATCTGATCCTAAGAAACGTTTCTCATGTATGTAACGTGTTGATTGAGTGAGTATCTGTTGCAGCGGCGACCTGGAGTCAGGGTTCCACTCGAAGACGCACTCGATGGTGGTCCGCCGCGAGCCGGGCGCGCCGCCCGCCAGCAGCCTGTCCGCGCCGCACACGCCCACCTCGCACCACCAGCCGCCGCCGCCCCCCGCCTTAGACAACCCGCCCAAGCGCGGTATAGGTAATAGTGTGCACTTTGACCGGGTTATTCGTTTCCCACTACGCCCAAGTGATGATTTAAACAACGATTCTTCATGAGCAACAGTCTACCGACCAATATTGTTCTGAGCCGTTTATCATTGATTAGGTAAGGATTTGCTCGCCCACAGTTAGAACACTATAAGTCCACTCCGCAAGTCTCATGTGGAATTGACTAAGGATTATGTTATCTGTGACTTATGTATATGAAGCTGGTGACAGCTAAACTGGTGACATCTGACTAAAGCTAAAATCGTTTATAAGCCAGTAGACAGGTGTTACCTACATTGTTAATTCAGAACAAGTTATTAACTAGGTAGGGGAGGCCAGCAGTGGCAGTATGTCCAGTAGTGGGCTAACATGGGCTGATGATGATACTTATAATCTTGAGTCGAGATCCTGGTTGACACATACAAAAAGGCTAGTCTATTATCATCTTAAACAAGCGATCACGCGGAGCCATTACATGACTACATAAAACTTGCGTTTCCTCAGCTGCCAGAATAAAAGCGGCGAGTTTCTCATACCACCGTCCGCGGAGCGACCTGTCCCCCAGACCGTCGCCGCTGTCGGCCGCCGGCGACGCTAACGGAGCGCCTCGCCGGCCGCGGCTGCCTCGCGCCGAGGACCCGCGGGGGGAGCACAACGAGGTGGCTAATGCAGTGGATGACGTTACTCGGATATAGTTGTCGACATCATCAAAGGCAACTTCAACGAAGGATCGTTTAGAGTTCATTTCTCTCTTGTATAAGTCTAAGCGGGCGTGACGTGAGGCTCTTTAGGCACTTGGTCTTGACGTGCAGTCCCTGTATTGAAAGCATGCGCCCGGCAGATGGTTATTATCTGACAAGCGAGTACCTACTGGCCATCAACAGGCAACAGCGGCTGCCGCGGACCTCATCTACCGAGGTGCACGGATGTCAAGCTGACTGTACCGATGTGTGGTATGTAGGTAGCGATCTTAAGATCAATGAATTCTATGATGTATCCGAGAGCGAAATTATAAAAGACAAACAGGTTGGTTAACAAATCTTGGATGAACAAACCGTGCAGCAGTTTAACTGTGTTGTGGAACGGAGTGTGTTACACTTTAAACTTTTTTTTTTACTTGATTCTATGAAAATTTTTCTAGGAAACTAACGCTCTATATTATGTAAATAATAGTATTAAATAAAGTATTTATTTAAGTAGGTTAACTTTAAATGTTCGTATTCGATTTTTATTGTACAGTGTACAGAATTTATTTTGAAATAATCTTGTACTTAATCTTAATATTTATCGTACCAAAGATCATTTACCAAGACTATCCCTACTTATGATTGACTACCTTACTATTTACTAACCGAAAATTGTGCTCATTATGTGTGCGGGTTAACTACGAACCATGTTGAAACAACACCAACAGACCTGTAGGTGACCCCCTTTAAGAGATGTCTGGGTGATTCATGCCGTTCGTGTCGCGTGCGTTTCGCGTCTGCTTTAACCCGCACACATTTAAGTAAAATGTATTCCTCAAGCAACGACCATCTTTTTTAAAACTGTCGTAGTTTGACGAAACCTCAGTGACAGTTTTTTTTTTGTGCCATGAATAAAAATTTGATCTCAACAGCATTTTTAAATTACTGTAGTTTTTTAAAGTTTTTAAATGTACCATGTAGATCTGAAAGAATCTGAATGTTTCTGTCGACAAAATTTTAAAATAAGATTTATAAACATAATATAATGGATAACTACTTTTATTGTGAGCTGTAAAAAACAATCAAAGCGCTTATTAAATGTTAGATAAATTATTAAATTATGTATAAGTTAAAAGTTATTTAGATTAGATGTTCCAAGCCAAATTTTTACATATAGATTGTAATGAAGAGACATTTGTAAAATGAAACAATATATATTCATGTAAATTACTCAAAGTTTTATTTCCAAATTCATACCTTTCCATACATTGTATAAGAACATTTCTTTTACATCTAACTTTGGAGATAACATCATTCATGCTTCAATATTTAACTTATATAACACAATAGTTATAATCAGTATTCAACGTTTTATAAACGCTCAGTTATTGCCGTTACATTTCTTAAAATAAAATTTGCTAAATGAAACGATTATGAAAATGTATTCTTGTATAAGTTACATTCAAAGTTCTAATCATATTCAATTCATACATTCCCTTACCTGTTTGTACATAGTTTATCACGTTTCAATTATATGAATATTTCACGAAATTTTAGTTAAACCTCGACCAATTTTGTAGCCAATTCCACGCCTTGTGTAAGATATTTGTCTATTTACAATCTTACATCCAAATTTCCCTCAAAATTTTATACATATTATATTATTAATTTATTATTGTATTGATGTGATGTTTGTTAAACCTTCCATATACCCCTTTGTTACTGAATCTTATACATGATCTTGATCGCGTCTGATGAAACCTATAAGCGTACTATCACAACACTGAATAAATATTAAAAATACGCGGTTCAGAGCAACTCATTGGGAATCTATTCTAGATTGTTGTACTATGCAGTCATGTCTTATTCATAATAATAACAGGTGCCCACTTCACACGACATTGTCTAGCCCTAAAGTCAGTAGAGCTTCTGTTGTGGCCTTCCCACAAAGGCCAAACACACTCTGCTTAACACAGTAATACTTTTTTTAATTTTAACATTAAACACCCAGACCCGAAACATATTGCAGTTCCTCCATAGTTTTGTCCCACGGCGGGAACGAAACCCGCAAGCCACTGCGTTCAAGGTGGATTTTCGCAGAAAAGAGGTCGTCCATTGGTCTAGTGAACAGAGTGAGACACTAGACGAATGGACTCCGTCCACATCATTTCTAGTTTTAGTCGCCATTTTTTTAATAACGAACCTTGATCGCAACGCCGATTAAAATAAATATAGGCAAGATACAATTATTATTGATTGATGATTCCTTTCGATAAAAATCTATAAAAATATAATAATTTGGAATAAGTTTACGTGGAGACACGTATGGCACCAAGTGTTTGAGAACCGTTACAATGTAATATCATGATTAATTATTGTTATTCGCTCGTTTGGTCTTCAGCCATTGCCGTCGAAAGCACTTCCGTCCATCTGTAGACAAACATATAAACTGTACTCACAAACTTCCTTCCGTTGTTTTATATAATTCCTGTCCGTATTTACCGAACAGTGTGTTACAAAAAAAAATAAAAACTAACACATGTTTTTATAATAAAAACCTTAACTACTCATCCGATTTTGATGAGATGTCAATCAATTTGATATGGTCCAAGGAGCACAATTTATATCATCATCATCATCATCACCAGCCTAAAATAGTCCACTGCTGGACATAGGCCTCCCCTAATGAGCGTCATAGATGGCATCATTATTTGGGGGTTATTGCCCATAATCCCCACGCTGGGCATGCGGTTTGGGGATCGCAGTTCGGTGTAGCTGTTCTGCAGAAGGCGCTGCTGCCCACCCTCTGCTGTGTTTCCCTTAGTCGCCTCTTACGACACCCACGGGAAGAGTTGGGGTGATGAAATTCTATGCCGGCACCACACGGCAGCAATTTATATGGATAAAATCAACTATTTACTTATTCCATTTGACTTCCAGAGCTCTATTCCGAGAAGTCAAACATTATTTACAAATCTAAATACGTAAAAAATAGGGACATGTCACAATGACAGTATTTTAAACACAGTATTAAAAAAAACGTATCTTTTCTTGGTATATCAAACAGTCGCTTGTCAAAAATGAAATTACATAATAAGAGCATCGAATGGTGTAATTCAATAATGACAGATGTTATTAGAAAAGTTCGAAACGTCGGTTTTTTTGGAATAGTTAGAACCATACCTGCTGTAGGTGAATTGGCTGTCTGCCCTGAAGAAGTACACGTGGTTCTTAAACTGCAGCTTGAACACGAAGTCCTTCTCTATCCCGTCTTCTGTCGATGGGAGTCCTACGGAATAACTGAAAAAAAACAAGACTATGTTATTAACCTTCAAATTTAAATTTCAGGAGCAGCGTATTTTTTAATATGCAAGCACTCAAGCCGCGCTTGCGCAGCCTATAAAATAGGATTAAGAGGTGTTGATGAGCACTGGTCTCTTGAAAAAGGCTGGTTTGTTTACAAAATATCTTCTATAGGTTCTTCATGTAGCCGCTGTGCCTGTCATAGGTACTGTAGATCCTAATATAATATAAATAATTATTTTCATCCAGAGGTTGCCTGGAAGAGATCGCTTCTAAGAGATAAGGCCACCCATTGTACTTGTCTTATGTAAAGTCTTTTGTTATGTTCTTTTCAAGTGTACAATTAAAGCATATTTGTATTGTATTATGCTAGAGAACTCTAGTGTCTATATAAACCTAATTAAGGATGTAAGGCTCACTTACCATAAAAAATTAAAGGGTCTGGTGACGGATGAATTTCCCATACAAACGTAATACCAAAATGATTTGTAATTTGAGGATATTTTCACCATGATCTGCTATTATTTGTATTAGAATAGTATTTATCTAGGTCTATCCCCTACAACATTTTTTCAAAACACTTGTCTGGAATGAAAATAAACCAAATCGGATTTTTTTCAAAGACGTTTTCTTATTAGTTGTGTAGATAGACAATTATTTTCAAAAAAGCTTGTGGTAGGAACCTAGTTTAATATTTTTCCAACACAAATAATAGCAAGACATGGTTGCTCATGCTCAAATTACAAATAATTTTGGTATTACGTTTTTTTAGTAAATTCATTCATTACTGGACCCTTAACCTTTTCAACGCTATCTATCTACATATCTAAGTACAAAAGATGTATAGATATCACGTACCCTAAGAGTGGTAGCGAGGCTAGCGGCGCGTTTATCTATCTAAGTACTAAAGATGTATAGATATCACGTACCCTAAGAGTGGTAGCGAGGCTAGCGGCGCGTTTATCTATCTAAGTACTAAAGATGTATAGATCTGACCTACCCTAAGAGTGGTAGCGAGGCTAGCGGCGCGTTTATCTATCTAAGTACTAAAGATGTATAGATCTGACCTACCCTAAGAGTGGTAGCGAGGCTAGCGGCGCGTTTATCTATCTAAGTACTAAAGATGTATAGATCTGACCTACCCTAAGAGTGGTAGCAGGCTAGCGGCGCGTTTATCTATCTAAGTACTAAAGATGTATAGATATCACGTACCCTAAGAGTGGTAGCGAGGCTAGCGGCGCGTTTATCTATCTAAGTACTAAAGATGTATAGATATCACGTACCCTAAGAGTGGTAGCGAGGCTAGCGGCGCGTTTATCTATCTAAGTACTAAAGATGTATAGATCTGACCTACCCTAAGAGTGGTAGCGAGGCTAGCGGCGCGTTTATCTATCTAAGTACTAAAGATGTATAGATCTGACCTACCCTAAGAGTGGTAGCGAGGCTAGCGGCGCGTTTATCTATCTAAGTACTAAAGATGTATAGATCTGACCTACCCTAAGAGTGGTAGCGAGGCTAGCGGCGCGTTTATCTATCTAAGTACTAAAGATGTATAGATCTGACCTACCCTAAGAGTGGTAGCGAGGCTAGCGGCGCGTTTATCTATCTAAGTACTAAAGATGTATAGATCTGACCTACCCTAAGAGTGGTAGCGAGGCTAGCGGCGCGTTTATCTATCTAAGTACAAAAGATGTATAGATCTGACCTACCCTAAGAGTGGTAGCGAGGCTAGCGGCGCGTTTATCTATCTAAGTACTAAAGATGTATAGATCTGACCTACCCTAAGAGTGGTAGCGAGGCTAGCGGCGCGTTTATCTATCTAAGTACAAAAGATGTATAGATCTGACCTACCCTAAGAGTGGTAGCGAGGCTAGCGGCGCGTTTATCTATCTAAGTACTAAAGATGTATAGATCTGACCTACCCTAAGAGTGGTAGCGAGGCTAGCGGCGCGGCGTCGTGCCAGCTCTTGTAGAAGTAGAGCGCGGAGGCTGCGAACACGACCCACAGCTTCTGCCAGCCCGGGGACTTCTTGAACTTGCGGAGCAGGTACCCGGACAGCTGCGTCTGAGGTCAACACATTTACATTACTTACGTATACAATATTACAAACGTAGTGTAGGACGCCCTCCTGCCAGGTACGATGACGATCTGCGAAAAAAACTTAACAAAAAAGAATCATGCGGAACCCTAATATTTTTAAAATATTCTATAGGCTGTGTTCATCACGGAAAATTTGGGATACTAATAGTGAAAGAATTTTTCAAATCGGTCCAGTAGTTTCGGTACCTATTCAATTCAAACAATCAAATCTTTCCTCTTTATGGTATTTGTATAAATAGTATAGATGAAAATATACATTTCAAACAGTAGGTTTAGTAGTTTTAGTAGATTTATGGGTGGTTTCACATCACCGCCACGAAATTTCGGTATTCCACCGAAATGGCGGACCAAGCGCAGAGATTTAACTAACGTTCAATGCTTCCAGTACTACAAGCGTATCTGTGGTAATAATTTCTTTATTTCTTAAGGTAACGATTACCTACCTACTCTGATTGTCTACCACATATTCTCTTCAATTACTCTTATAGTTATTATGTTATCTGTGCTTATATAGTATTTGTGAAAACTGACCGTCTGTATATTCATATATCATCTCTTTGTCGTGTTTAACCGTAAGTTTTCGTAAAATAAATAAATAAAGTATAGTATATAAGGTGGTGTAGTACCCTCATAGCGAGATGCAGATGGTCCCGGCCGAGCGAGGTCGCGCGATGCCAACACACGTGCGCCAGGCTGCCTCCGCTCACACTCGACAGACTTGCCGTAGACGATTCTGAAAATAATACATTTAAGTGTTCACTTAAGCTCCGATTCCTTACAAAATAAGCACTTATAGTATATTATGTGCTTCTTATTTTCTTGTTCTTCTATACTAATATTATAAAGAGGAAAGATTTGATTGTTTGTATGTTTGTTTGTTTGTTTGTTTGTTTGTTTGTTTGTTTGTTTGTTTGTTTGTTTGTTTGAATTGAATAGGCTCCGAAACTACTGGACCGAGTTAAAAAATTCTTTCACCATTAGAATCCTTAATTTTCCGTGATGAACATAGGCTGTATAATATTTTCAAAAAAGTTAGGGATCCGCATGAAAAATTCAATTATTGAACCGTGGGCTGTATATTCAACCTCTTTTTCTATTATGGCGCGTCAGAATAGAAAAAGAGGTTGTATAGCGCACGGTGCTTGCTTTTTCTCTACGGCCAGTGTCAGTTTTGGAATGTCGAGTCAATGTCAAAAACCCCAATGCTGTTAAAAAAGTAAAGATCCGTATGAAAACTGTGAAACCCATCGTTTTAGTGTGTATAATTTCTGAAATTTTTGTTTAATACCCGTGCGAAGCCGGGGCGGGCCGCTAGTCGTATATAAGTCTTATATGAATAGTGAGATCCCAGTAAGAGCAGACTCACCGATCTCCTGTTCGTAGGGCGTGAGTTCGGTATCGACGGCGAGGCTCGCGTCGCGTGCGTGCTCTATCGCCTGCTCGAGCGCGTTGCACCAGCTCGTCCACTCCTGGTCGTTGCTCGCACTCAGCAGGACTTCCGTCTCAGCACCTGGACAATTAAACAATGCTGGATAGATGCCGGACAATCGACACAGCATCACCTCGCCCTAGCTAAGCAGAGCTTGTGTTATGGGTACTAGACGAATGATATACATAAAACAATATAGCTACTATACATAGAAAACGACCAGAACACCCTGAACAAAGATCTGCAGATCGTACAAATATTTGTCCCGAGGCGGGAATCGAACCCACAACCTTCTGCGTCGTAGGACCTTCGCCCATCGCGCCAGCGAGGTCGTCAAATGAATTATCAGTGACAGTAATCACACAGGTGGTCTCAGCCAAAATACACTTTGAAGTAAGTCATAATAAATATTGATCAACCATTCGCACATAAAATACTTAATTTTCTTGTCTTACCTTGCAGTGCAAACGTATGGGGCAGCTCCGACGGTTTGAGTTCCAACGCGTGCAGAGGCAGCGCGACGTGAGCCTTGAACTGAGAGCTGCCAGACTTCGAGGTTATCACTAGCACGTCGCTGAACTGTAATTATATAAATAAATAATACAATTCACACAGCATTATCTAGCATAATATTATTAATATAAAAGATATAATTATCCTTTTTGTGTCTTTGTTTAATGTATAGCATCTAGAACCTATAACATAAGCTCTGATTAATTTGGGGCTATAATGCTTTGTGGATTGTCCGGCATTATTAATTTAATAATTTTTTATTGTGATAAAGTTGTAAAAAGTTCTTTACACATAATTGATAGAGTTGTAAAAGTTCGTTTCACACAAAAACTAAGAAAATATAGCAGATACTCACCAAGAAAAGCATACGTTGCTGCAACCCTCTATTAGAGTGCTTGTAGAGACAGCCCATCCTGATAAACTCCCTGTCAGCGACCAGAAGCTTGTCGTATCCCGCGATGTCTCGCTGCAGGTGGCAGAGCGCGCAGTGGTTCTCTATGTGTCGCAGTTGATCCCTCGCCTGCGTCGCTATGCTCTGGGACAGTTCGAACGCCGCCGGCGCGGATCCGCCGACGCCGTTTGAACATAATTCTGTAATTAATAGTTTCGTTCCAAATGTTTTCGATATACTTTCACCCTCTATGAAAAAACGTACAATCAAATGCATTTAGACCGCAGTAAATTTTTTTTAGTTATATCTGTCAAATTAATTACTTTTTTCAGATAAGACAAAACGTAGTAACTCAGGAGTAAGATACCTTATTAAAAAATGTTTATCCTATGACAAAATTTATTGAAAACTTTTCCAATAACAAGCTTCAGAGATGATTGCCTACCCGCAGCAAGCCGTTCCAAATGCAGTGTCCTATGCAGCGGCCGCAACAACAAGCAAGACAGCGGCAGCGGCGAGTTGTTGTCAAAGCTCGCGCATTGCTGCCCCACCACCGGGTTACTTCGCCGGACGCTTTCAACCAGACCGACTAACGTGGCTGCGCGCTCTATGTAGCTTGCGTACGCCTCACACGTGGAAGTTAGGTAGTCGTGTAGTAGTTCTGCTATTTTCTTGTACTCTGGCTCCTCCGTGTCTGTAACAATGAAAATCAAAGTATAAATTGGCGCAGCCTGACGTTAGTTTTTTTTTTATACAGTGATATTAGCTTTAAGTGATTTGTAATTTGATACGTCTTTTGAAGATGACTTCAAGTACCTACCAAAATAAAGAAAGTTGCAAAATTACCAATCTCCTATTTTCGGGTTGTCATGTCACCTTCCCATTGTCAAAGGTTTCTTATTGTTTTTATTTTTTCATGGAAAAGTGGACCTTTACCAAGTAAACTGGCGTAGCCGGTGGGATCACAGCTACATACCATTTGTCCTAGAAGGCGAGGCGGCGGCTAAAGTCCGCTCGAGCCGCGCCAACAACGCGCCGGCGGGTAGAGCCAGCGGCTCGAGCGCGAGGCACGCGCGGGCCAGCGTGGTCACCACTTCCGCACCCTCGCTCGTCAGCTCCGATATCCGCTGTGACCATGTCTGGTGGAATAAGATAGGAATCGCTATAGATATATATAACATTATTTGACACTTCAGACACACAAAATACAATAATTATTAGTTTGGTATTGAGTACACTACAAAAACTAACAAAAAATTGTTTGTGTTGCTAAAGCTAAGAATTGGACAAATGAAGTCAAATAGGATCAGTCGTAAAACGCTTTCCTCTAGTGGAAAAGCAAGCTATTCTGCCTAAGTCTAATTAAGCTAGACTTACGTTAATTTTCGAGCTTGATACTTATACTTAGGACCGATAGTACCTGATTACTATGTAAATCCACAATCAACACACAAGAGCTTACAAGCTCAGTCGAGCTTGTAGGCTCAGTCGAGCTAAGAGCCACGTTTGTAAGTGTGTGAGGAAAAACTAAAGACCATATTAAGGATCATTTCATCATTATCAGATGAAAAAAAAGCTTGAGTTTAGGAAACAAGTCAAGTTTAATAAAATGATGATATAGGAAAACTTTCTCAAGAACCTTTTGGGTCTTTTAGATATTTTAACATAAATATAACTTAACTTACGACAGTAACAAGTTCGAGGTCCCGTTTGTAAGTGCGTTCAGTCATCAGCAGCTCCTTAGCCACGAAGTACGTTATATCACAGTTGCGCCGCCGCGGTAGTTCGCACGTGCTCTCTTTCAGTGTGCCCAGTAGACAGGAAGATATGCTGGAATACAATACAAGTCACGATATATTGTAGATTGTTTGCATCAGTCTGCAGTTAGCTCAATTGTTTCAATGGTAAATACGATTTCTTTTGTGGGTATTGATTTAATTGTAGTTCTGTTTGTCCCCCAGGACCCCTTCAGAAAAAAGTTACTAAGATGACTTAGAAGAGAATAAATTCGGCATTGTTTTGAGTTTTTTCATGTAATTTATTAATCTTGGCAATAATATTACTTTCAGAAAATTAATTAATTTTGTATATAACTGTTGAATTATTACTAAAAATTTGCAAACAATATCGAATGAACAAATGCCAATTTCATATATGTAGGTTCATTTGGATCTTTCAAGGATTTTGCGATTACATCATCATTAATTCAACATCATCACATCAGAACCTACCTATGCCTCCCGAAGTACCAACCACCACCGACACAAACTAATTGTTACTAATAATTAAATATTACCATCAAGCATAATTGACAAGTTCGTCTTTCAAGCAAAATTAGAGCATTGGTAGTTAAGGCGCTGTAATAGACAATATTTAGATATTTCAGGTGAAGCAGGGGAAGTGGTGCACGTAGCTCCGCCCCTACGCGTTGACAGCAGCGCGTAGCCTTATTCTGGCGCGGCATCACGTATTCTGTTCACCGAATGGGAAATCCCGGGATGAAAAACCGGGATTTCAAAATAAATTTAGATAGAATGAGTGATGTGACTTACTACATATAGATAAAAATCTTTTGAATTGAATTATATTTTTAATCTATACTAATATTATAAAGAGGAAAGATTTGATTGTTTGTTTGAATTGAATAGGCTCAGAAACTACTAGACCAATTTGAAAAATTCTTTCACCATTGGAATCCTTGATGTTCCCCGATGAATTTAGGCTATAGAATATTTTCAAAAAGTTAGGGATCCGCATGAAAAATTCAATAATCAAACCGTGCGCTATGTATTCAATTCTTTTTTTATTATGGCTCCGCTGCTTGCTTTTTCTCTACGGCCAGTGTCAGTTATGGAGTGTCGAGTCAATGTCAAAAACCCTAATGCTGCTCAAAAAGTTAGGGGTCCGTATGAAAACTGTGAAACCCAACGTATAAGTGTGTAAAACTTCTGAAATTTTGGGTTTTTGTCCACCGATCCCGGGATCAGATTTAATTGGCCACTGATACTGATACTGATAGGGAGGCCTGTGTCCAGCAGTGGACTATTACAGGCTGGTGATGATGATGATGATGATGATACCGCCAAGGTTTATCCACCGATACCGGGATCAGTTTCCAATGAAAAACGATTAAATATTTTTATCCACTGATCCCGGGATCCGTGGCTACAAAAAATAACTTAAAATGGTTTTGGAAACGGATCCCGCTTGTAGTGTTTAGAAGTTTAAATTAAAACAAATTATTGCATTATTGCATATGTTAAATTGATCAAAGTAAATTATTTTAATAAAAATCTAAAATCACAATGTGCTGTTGATCAATATAATAATGCAATAATATACATTTGTTTTAATTTAAACTTTTAAACACTACAAGCGGGATCCGTTTTCAAAACTATTTTAAGTAATTTTTTGTAGCTACGTCTACCGGGATCAGTGGATAAAAATATTTAATCGTTTTTCATTGGAAACCGATCCCGTTATCGGTGTATAAAACTTGGCGGTATCAGTGGCCAATTAAATCTGATCCCGAAATCTGTGGACACAAACCCGAAATTTTTTTTGTGGATTGTCCAGCAATATTTATTTATTTATTTTATGTGCGAAGCAGGGCGGACCGCTGGTATTAAATGTTTATTGTTTTGTGTTTTTTTATTGTTTCATAATATTATATTGATTGGGTTTTCTGGTCTAATCAACATATGAAATACAAATCAATAAACAATTCAAATATATGAACAACTACCTAAATAAAACCAAGGAAATACAGATCGTTACACGAAAGCTGATTTCAGGCCTTCGTGAAAAAATGGGTTAGCTGCTACTGCTGTTACTGAGATGAGAATCTCCTAGCAAGAATAACCAATATCACTTTTTTATAACTTTTGTAAATGCGGCAGTACTATTAAATATACAATCATACATAAGTATGATCCAATCAAACTAAAGGCAACGTTGTTGTTGTTGTTGTTGTTGAGTAGACGAATTTTTCAAACCTATGAAGAAATGGTAGCCATATCCTTCGGAACTCCCAGATTATGATTGAAGTACCTAGTAATTTAAAATTAAGTAGTAATAATTATTTTACATTTCATCAAAAGTTAGCTGTCTGCTACAACAGGGCATGTTTTCTTCATTGACATTTGCAGAAAGAAATTAAAAATTAACTCTGATAGGTAGTCAGAGGTATTAAATTAGTATTATGTTATCTGTGGCAAGAGGTAATTTTTCGTTAGGAAGGTATGGAAGCGACTGCTGAAAATATTTTATTTGAAAATAAAATCCCGGGATTACGGGATTATATCTAATACATAATCTAGAAAAATGATTCCGTGATTCTCAACAAAGATCACTCAAGCCTGGAATCGCTATATTTTTCCGATACAAAAATACCTAGGTATATAAGTGAAAACCTAAAGATTAGGTCAATATTAGCATCCGATTATAATCGGAAAAACTCAAACCGGAAAAGATCAAAACCTAAACTTTAGGTCAATATTAGCATCCGATTAAATTATAATCGGATGATGTTTTGACTTATATACCTAGTCAAAGTCGCTCGCTTAACTCTCGCAAGGCGTAAACTAGCGCGGTGTTTTCACACTCGACGTATTGAGGAGCGAGGTTCTGAACACCATTCGGTATTTTTGTATCGGAAAAATGTAGCGATTCCAGGATTGAGTGATCTTTGTATTATTTATCCGATCTCCGCTATAACCCAGTATATTATTTACTACACACATACAAAGCTTCATATTATTCCAGTGTGAGATGATCTCTCGTTGTTTAGGCTTTCTGTACAATCAGAGGTCAACTTATACTGGAAATTTATATATTACACCACACGCAGGACACAAATGTCAAAAATAAACAAAGAAACGTGACCTATCTCTGTACCAGCTCGCGGCTGACTGCAGGGGGTCGACACTAGGAGGAAAGAAATCGTACTATGGCGATGTATTATTCTTATTGCCAACCACTGCAACTTAATCTTATTTTTTCAAGTTGGCATTAATTTTACGACACTGCAAGGCAAGAGATCGTACTATGGCGATGAATGCCTCTCATTGCCAACCGTTGCAACCTAATCTAATTTTCGTTAAGTTGGCACTGGCATTTATTTTTTCTTGTTGGTCAATGGCGGGAAAGAGAAAATTTTTGGTACATTTGAATTTGAGATTGATTCAAAGAAATAAAACCTGATTTTGCATTGAGGATCTGGGAAATATGTTTCACAGCACTTATTTACCGTGTAAAAATCATTAACATGGAAAGTCGGTGTTGCAGGAAGTGTACCATTTGTGGTAAAAAGAAGTTACCTAAGACGGACATGCTTCTTTCAAGTTTTCCACTTGATCCTGATCGGTAAGAACCTGTACCTACCTACCTACTCGACATGGTTAGTGTAAAGCTGAATTCGATGTACCCCCTGTAGTAAAAAGGCCTCCATAATATTCCTTCCAATATTGGAATCCAGTGCTTTTATGATTTTCAGATGTCGATTGTGGGTGAAAGTATCGGGCTTGGAAGATTTGATTTATGTTCCAATTGAGAAATTACATCAGCTAAAGTTTATCTGAGGTTCACACTTTGCCCGTAAATACTTTAATATAAAAGGAAACCGGCTACTCAGCAATGCAGTGCCAACATTAGGGCTCACTAGACCACAGTTGTCCGATGACCTTTTTACTGAGTTTCCTCTACATGTTGCATCGTATTGTGAAAAAAAGGCAGGTGAGAAAACATAGACAGATATTGAAAAAACCCGCTGTTTGGGAAAAGTATGTTCAGTTCACCAATTAATTAGTGTAGGTACATAAAAGCATGTGTGCAAGAAAGTAAAAAAGAAAAAATCTAAGAAATCAGGAAAATGAGCTCTATCACCATGGAGTGCCTCTATCACACGCCTTCCTCACACTACTTCAAAAAACTCATCATATCTCCGAGATAGACCTAGTGTGAGATGTCTATGTGACTTTTTTCCTTAAATATCCCTAGGTAGGTACAGGAACATACATAGTACCAAAGAAGAAATTTACCTACCTATTTTTTTTATTTTAGATAAACAAACCGATAGTTCTAACAAGAAAAACTTCAATAAGGAAGTTGAAACTATCGCTGAGAGCAATAAAGAAAATGCAGTTATTGTTAGAGGTATGTACCTAACCTACCTACTTTTTATTCTTTTTATTCCCCTTTTAGTATATGTCCTAATTATTTAATTGTTTATTTATTGCAGAAGAAATATCTAAGCAGGAGAGTAATGAAATTTCTGTCCAAAGCTATAAAACACTAAGAAGATGTCATAAAACTGGTAAGTACCTACCTAAGTAGGGTTTTGACATGGGTTTCAAAACCCTTCTAGAATCACTTTGGGTCTGTAAGCTTGTGTTATTGGTACTACTATGATAGCTGTTATACTTAATAATGACATGTATAAGTATCACATTAGATGAATTATTTTTGTGTACGTAGAAAAACACTAGAACACCCGAACAAATAATCTGCAGATCGTACAAATATTAGTCCCGAGGCGGGAATCAAACCGCCACCTCCTGCGTCGTAAGCGGACCTTGGCCCACCGCGCCCCACGCTATAAGTTTCCCAGTCACGCGTTTTTAGTTTCTTTTAACATAAGTAATCGATAAATTATAAATAATTTAAAATGATGTTTTATTTTACAGCCACAACGCCTTTAAACAAAAGAGAAATTCGATTGCAGAAAAATTTATTGCAAACAAAGACCACGTTAAAAAGGATGGCGAAATCATCTTTAGATCTTGACAAACTAGACTCCGATATCCTTAAATCGATTCTAACAAATTCAGTAAAAAATTACAAAACAGCACCGCATGGAAAACGATGGACTCTACAAAACAAGATCTATGCTCTTTCCATCTTCAAACGTTCACCGAAAGCTTACCGCTACTTGCAAAAAATGCTGCCACAAGGCCTGCCTAGCACAAGGACACTTCAAAGAATTTACATACTAGGTGTAATTTACATACTATTACATATTAGGTGTAATAATCTTTGTAAATAAAATCTTACTAATTATAATCTCATATTTGTTATTTATAAAATAATTATGTCACAGATGGATTTCATTATAATTAATCATAACAATAATCTATTTTAATATCGATAACTGAATATGTGACATAATAAATAACCTAAATATTATTAGATTGCATAGTAGGTACAACACTATTTAATCGATATCGACGGTCGAGTAGATACAGCACTATCTAATCGATAATGATAGATGAATAGGTACATCACTATTCTATCGATATCGGTAGTGCATTGTGTACAGGACTAGATCTGTCAAGAAATTATTATTCGCTAAGTTGGCAGTATTGCCCTTTTTGTTGGAATTTCTAGGTTGGTGTCCGTTTTAATACATTCATGTTGAGCTCAACCTCATAAACCAAGCTGCCGTCTCTTATAACGTAGTGATTATATGCTCTGTGGCTGACTGGCGTGATACTGCCAAACGCGTGACAGTAGTTCTTTGCGCAAGACAAATAAAGTTGAAAATGGCGTTGCGTTTGATTTTAGTTGAATCTCTTGTTCGACAATGTGAAAATTATTTATCGGTTTTAATTTAATTTAAAAATAAGTACACCAGTAAGTTCAAATCTTTATACATATTTCTCTAGATGATAAAATTACCTTTCTTACAGTAACAAAATTATAAAATGTTATCACTCAAAATATTGAGCAATTCGAGACGAAAAAGTATTTTCGTGTTCTTTCTTGCGATTTGTTTTTCAAGTTCCTAGATGATTTTTATGAAATATTTTTGTATAAGTCTTTTGTCCATACACTTGACTATACACTGTATTTTTTTTGGGCTTGTAATATGTCGCAGTAAGCCTAACTGAGCGACGAAAAAGTGGACGTTTTACGACTTCTGTCTTATGATAGCGCCTTAAAACGCTGCTCTAATTTAGCTTGAAAGATAATTTCTTGACTGAACTTACCTGTTATTGTTCCGCCTCGTCAATGTATCGCCGGCGTCGCTCTCCCCGCCGCTCAGCACGTCCATGCTGTTCGTTGATTCATGAATTATGTTCACTGTCAAACAAAAGTCCTTATAAGCGAACTTTTTTATATCAGAATTAGTCTATAGCTAGTAGTACGAAATATCGCTGTATGCGAAAGCCCCATCACTAAGCCTATCCAAATTTAAGACCTAGCATAAAAATTCTTTATATTTCATTATTTTGTGGTGTTTTTTATTTAATTTGTAAAATGGATCATGTGTCTACAATAAAGAATTCATTATATTATTATTATTATATACAATAATAAATAATTAATGCTGGACAATTCACACATTTTCTAGCCCCAAGCACAGCAGAGCTTGTGTTATAGTGTTACTAGATAACTGATTACACTTAATACATACATTAGATAGGTTTTTTTTATTATTTTGAAAGACACCTAAAAACAGCCGGAACAAATATCTGCAGAGCGTACAGACTGTTTGTCCCAAATCGAAACTACAATCTCCTGCGCCACAGGCAGAACTTCTTACTCTGCGCCAGAGGTCACAAGACAGTTAACAAGCACACACAATAACAAATATTGAGTGCGATTTCGTCTCCTAACAAGGCCGAGCTGGATGGTCAATAATAACTAACCGTTAACATTGCCATTGATAAGGTCACTATGCGTCCGCTGCCTGCTATCCACAGCATCGTGTCCGTTGGTGAGCGGCCGCGCGTACGGCGTCGACGCACACAGCGGCACTTCCGTCCGCTCGCTTGGCGACATGCAGAGACTAGCGGACGACACCGTGTTATCTTCCTCAAGAGATGTTTCATCTGTGTATGAAAAAAATAGGTTCAGTTATGCGGTTAAACTTAACATACTGACACATCCTACTAATAGAAAAAGGTATAAGTTTAGTGTTGCAATAAAATAAACAATAAAACAGGGTGTTTCATATCTAGGGGATCAGACGAAGTGGGGTGTTTGGGGGTCTGATTGAATAGGGGTTTACGGTCAATAAATTAGATCTGTATGGTTTCACCCTACATTACCAATATTGCGCACGCGGCGATTTAGTTAATCTGTGTCGCACGCGATAATTATTTACCTAGATTAATTATTTTAACTTCAGTACGTGACCTACTCCCGCGAGAGTGACAATCAAGTTAAGATTTGCCTCCTTAAACTAACTGTGTTAACTAACTTTAATAAACTTTACTTCAGTGACTCTTGTGTTTGGTTTACGTGCTCAACAAACTATCTAAACTTAACTACGTCACCAACGGTGACATCACAAAGTGAGGTGCTATAGGTAAACTGCCTACAACTACAACCTCTACATGTAAAGGCCTTAACTGAGGTCCTTACAAGATCCCTGAACGCTCACTTTGTTTCGTGGGGAAAAGAAGAGTCTGTATGAAGATGGATGTTTGCTGTCACAAAACGATGAAGCAACTGGACAGTAAGTGAATAAACTTGGACTATGTGTAAAAATAATAAATACATACTAAACGTAGGCTACTTTTTACCAAGCTGCATTAAAGAATGAAACTGCTGTCTAAAATGGATGGATGGGAGCATAACTACGCAGAAAATTAGTAAATGGTTTACCGAATATACAAAGTAAGAATATTTGAAAACATGCAATACGTAGGATAAGTACCTAAGTAAAAGAGGATATAAAATTAAAATTGCAATTAACTAAATAAGACAGTTAAATATCTTAGAATAAAAAAGTATAAACGAAGAAAAAGCAAATCATCTGAAAATAAATATTGCATTAAAATAACTGAAAAAAATAAACAAATTATTATCACTACCGATTATAAAATACAACATCGACATGCACTTTTACATTTTAATAACTCACATCGTTTTTCCTGGCAGCTTATAATTAGTTGAAAAAGGGCAACTAAACATTTAAAAGTGAATAAAACTCCCTTTTCGTTTAGTTTTATTTATTCATTGTTTAACTATCCCCGTGACGGGGTAGTGACGTGTATTGCGGGGCAAAGTACCACACTCACATATAAATTCAAAAAGGAAGAAACGTTTCAATATCCGAAACAATATCAAGACCAGCCACGATAATCAGAATCCATCAATCTGATTGGTTAACTTGTGAACCAATCACATCAATCGCTTTAGACTATTCCATCAGCTGGTCTCATACGTGAAACAACAAATAAGTACGAATGAGATCAACATTAAATACAGTCTATTCGGGTTTTACATTCTCAAGAGTACTTATACTAAGACTGATTTGGCCGACCGATTATTGCATTAAGCCACCCGGCCACCCTGGCAGAGCCCTAACCGTTACATCTAATTTGCGTGAGCGTCGCCACGGTCATTAATTGAACACTATCCAGCATTGGATTTGGGGACTAACAATAAATAGACGAGATCCCAACGCTGACAGAAAAAAAAAAGAAAAGAACGGAAAAACGAGAAGAAAGAAAAGAAGAGAATAAATCTCTAATAAAACGGGAGTAAATAAGAAAATTAAAAGGAGCACAGGTATCTAGAACCCACTTCATACCTATTTCCACATACATTTTTTCCTAACTACATCTTCGGGATAAATCCATACGAAATACGAGTTATATAAAGTAATGTATAATTATTTAACTATGCGAACATACTACTTTAAACCGGGAAGAGCTGTGTTGTTTTTATTTGCTTTTTTAACCCTACGTTTATTTGACAATTCGTAGTTTTAAGCCAGAAGAAGAGTGATGCAACGCCCTAATTAATTTTAGCATCACTAATAGCAAATTACAAATAAATTCAAAATTTAACATAAATTAAACAACAATAAAATCATTTCGATGATTTCTTAATTTTAGTGCTAGTGCTAAACATCCACACGACACAGATTCTCACAGTCCCAACTATTCACATACCTATTTGTCAAATTCATTAAAATTTAATAAAAACAATATTAATAGTGTTGGAAAAATTGAGCATATTTGGCACGATTGCAAGATCCCTCGTAGATAACAAGTCTAGTATCATGTGAATGAAATGAATAGCGTCTGTGGTGTAGCAATAAATAAGTCAACGATTCGAACAACGACAAATCGCGAACAAGATAACATTCAATGAACCAAGATCTTGGATCTCAACATACAAAATAAAATCACAGCCTTTACAATAATGTTGATTAATTTCGTCAATAATAATTTAGTAAAGATCAATAACAAATTCAATTAGACAAAATTGGCACTACGTACATAATAACATGATACTATTGATAGATCACCTTTATTAGCTCTAGGGTCGCTGAACGATAATATTTTGACAATAACTAACTAATAGTAGGGGCAGTTCCACGTCTTACTATAACTAGAATATCGTGAGAAAATGCCTGAAGATGCATTCGATACACATATCACTACCGCTAAGTCTTAGTAAGCTAAGGGGTATAAGTCCGCTTAAAACACGATAGTCGAAGAGTTCGCGCTATCCGGAAATTGGCACTAGATATTAAATTCATAATTTGCTAAATATTGAAAGTGACAATGTAAATATTCAATATAATGAATACCCTAATACCAAATATCAATATAACAATAATTGCGTTAGTCTGATTTCAATTTTTTTTAAATGCTGACTAAAATTCAGCCTTCAGCATTCGCTCGCTGCATAATGAACACTCATCCAATAGGAGGGGGGTGGATTACAAGAAAAAAATTCAAGCTTGCTAATGTGAATTAAACTAACTTCACGCACTTGGGTTTCTTATTGTATTCACGTCTATCTCATTGATTTGATTCAATTTGTGACAAGTGCGCGATCCCAAAGTGATTACTCATTCTCATCATCCGAGCAGAGCGGCGGAGGCAGAGTAGAAACGTCGAACTTTTGCTCGGGGCTGTCACTAGAAGCCTGCGAATCGACGTAGTGACTGGAGTAGAATCTCTCGACGTTGTTCAAGCTGAAACGTTGGTCCATGTCGCGAGAGTATTGCGCCTCGTCTCTGGCATCCATTTCGCGGTCGTACTGAGGGTAGCATTCCTGTGTTTGGAACATTATGACTTCTTCGTAATGTTCCGGATATGGGCTACCCCTGTACTCCTCATACTCATCTTTCTCAACCGGAATGTCGGTATCGGAATATGCAACGGACTCCCCGCGCTCAAACAGGTAGCTACCTGATTTAGACATTTTTGGAGCACGCTTTATGGTGTCGATAGGATAAGCATAATCGTCAGAATCATCTCTGTCGCTTTGTTCCTCGTAGAACACTCTTTGTTGATGCTGCCCTGATGACTCACCCATGGATAAGTCTTCTGACTGACGATATGGTGACGAAATAGACTTGTTTCTTTTCAGCGATGATTGGCGACTGCTCTTGTTCGAATAAGAAATCCGCGGGGGACTATCCTCAGGCACGAACGGCGGTTCCTGTGAATCCAAATACGGATGACGCAGTCTGCCTAATCTATCAAAGCGAGGGAATCCCATCTCATCCTCATCGGCCGAAGATCCAAAGCCTTGGAATTGTACCGGAGTGATGCTAATCGGAAATTGTTTCGCTTCATAGTTAGCACTTTTGTATTTAGCATACTCGTCTTGGCCTTCGTCTTCGGAATAGCTAGCAGCCTCGGCTAAATCACCTTTAGACACTTCGGAAGAGCCGGACTCTACTTCAGGCAAGTAGCTGTCTGAGCATTCTGAGCTCTCCATACGACGAAGAGACTCATCGACAGCCAAATACTTTTCGCAATGATGCTTGTCGCTTTCTGAAGAGCACTGACTCTTCGTTGAATCTTCTTCTAGAACGTCTTGTATCTTTTCTTGGCGTTTGCGTGCACTGGTCACCTGTTTCTTACGCCTGAATGTTCTCATTCTCTCCCTAGGATCTCTGATTACGTCCAAAGAGCTATCGGTGTCGTTGCCACTCGGAGGGCTTTTCATCGATATGTTCCTCACCAATAGCGACTTCTTGACTGGCGCTTTCAATGGCTGAATTGGAGGAGATTCCGAACTTAAGCTACTAGAATAATAAGGGGAGCAACGAGATAATGGGGTCTTTCCAGATCTTTCAGCTGACTTCTTCTCTTGCAGATCTCTATGCACCGATGGTACTTCAGGCACTGCGATGATAGGCAAATCGGATGAAGAAAGAAAATGTTCGTGGAAAGACCAGCTTTTTGGTTTACAACGATATTGTTGAGACGTTTTGTATTCTTTTATCTGGTTTTTAGAGAGGGTTTTGTCATCGTAGCTTGCATGTTTAGACAGTGGCTTGTAATCAGATTTTATGAACTGAGGCGGACCAATGTCTTCTCGCATCATGTTGGAAAATTCTTGGCTTTGATAACGCTCGCTGCGTTTTTCTTCTTGACTGTAAAGCTGAGATGGCATATCGATGTCTAACTCAGGCTGAGGTTCAGCGAAATAAGGCTTGAAGCCGCTATCTTCGCTCTGGCAACGAATAGTCTGTTTTGAATATCGGTTTGATTTTTCTTCATAGCTCATGCTTTTCGGTGGGGCATTATGATAGCGATTATGCCTTGACTCATGTCCGTGTAAACCCTTAAGTCTTTGATCAAATCTCATTACACCATTCGTGTGTTTCTGAAGACTACTCAAAGAACTAGAGCTTGACTTATCAGACTTGTCACTGTAACTGATAGAGGAAGATTTATCTGTCTTCCCGTAGGCTGAAAGTCTCAACACAGGCTCTGTGGGTTCTTGCACTTCAGCCACGGTTGAAGACGACGGTTTTGTCACCGGTTTTGTAACTGTTACTTCAATATCGTACTTATCAAAGGCTTCTTCACTATCAGAAGTTGGCTCGTGTGAAATAGTATCATCATGTTTGCCATTATCAGCCTGAAGATGATCTTCGCGAGCGGTAGCTACGAGTGTGTGTGTGGTACTCGCTGACCAGTCAGAAATTGACTGAGCAAGAGTCAATGTGCTGTCACTTTTAGTTCCTGAGCTACTATCCATTCCTTTACGTGAAATAGTAGTATCGGAGCTGCATAGCTTGTCGTACTTAATATTTTCGGAACTTTTGTCAAGGCTGCTACTTTTAGAACTCATTTCGGCTCGTGAGCTTATTTTTGGTGGTTTCGGTTCTGATTTCTTGCTTGAATGGGATGCCGAATACGCCTTAGCTGACATATTTTCTGACTTCTCACTTTTAGGTACCGAAACTGCAGATATGCTCTCCGAAGCTGAGAGGTTTGCATACTGACGAACCGTGTTTGTTCCGGTTGACCATTCAGATATGCTCAAACAAATAGATGTGTCTTCAGAATGAGAGCTGTGAGTACATTTTTTTTGAGGTATTCCAATTTTGACCGTCCCATCTAAATCAGTCCCGAAAGAACTCGTTTCTTCCTCGGAGTGGCTACTGTGACTGCATCTTTTGCAAGTACCCGCACTCCCGGCACTGAGTCTAGTCGCTGCTCGTACGGTTTCATCAGCATTAGTTTGAGACAAAAGATCGTCGACCGATGTGTCTGAAGTATTCGAGCCAAAGGAATATTTGGTCTGGCTTGCTAATTGAGAAAACCCCTTATCAAAGTCGGGAGAAACAGACTTGCTGTCACCTCCAAACACATCATCAGTAAAAAGCTGATCATCTTCGAAATTAGGGCTAAGGTTAGCCGGAGACTTGGGGGACCTTTGTGGTTGGCTCATAATAACTTGTTCGTCTAAACTGCTTTTAGAGAATGATTTATGTTCTCCTCGTGTGCAGCAGGCTCCTACGTCACCCATGAGACACGTTTTACTGAATGTTCCGCTGAGACAAGACTTGTCATAGCTCGGTACAACACCTTTATTTAAGCATGCCGCTTCTTCATGCTTCTCTAACGGTTCTACCATGTAACCAGATTTCTCGTATGGAATAACTTTATTTTTCTGAGGGCGATCATCGCTAAGCTCCGATTTAGATTGCATGTCTCTTTCCAAATCGTCATCATTATTCAGGGTGTCACTATCTTCATCGGAACCTTGCAAAACTTGGTCTTTAGAGCTTTCAGACTGTAGAGTAACTTTCATGGCCTGTTCTGGTTCATTACTCATGTAGTAAATATGAACTTTTTCTATAATAGGATTTTCAAGTAGACTAGAAGGCAGAGATGGCCATTGATCGAAGTCACTTGATACGCGTCGGCTCGTGGCTTCAGAGTCTTGGTATTTGCCAACAGCTTGTGGTGGGAGCTCCGGCAAAGGCCAATCTTCAGAGTCCTGGCTTTCACTTGTTGAAGATTGTTTCGGCGGTGCTTTTTGTGGAGTGCGACGGGGACTTTCGTTTTTCTTATAATCGGCCATATCATCGGAGCTTTTTCCTGTTCTAGCTTCTTTAGTCGATCTTTCATACATTTCACTTATTTTCGCTTGATCTATGGGTATATCAGGCATTTCAGCAGAGGTTCTTCTATCAGTATCTGATATGTAAGCGACATTGGCGTTACTAGGTGGATCGGAACTCAGACTAGCTTGGTGATCGCTTGAATTCAGAGACTCTTCATTAATACTTTCAGAGCGAGAGATTGCCTTAGTAGAATCTTCATCAGCGCTTGTTTTCTCAGAAGCGGTGCTACGTTCGGATATTCGTGATAAAGTGCGTCCAAAATTTTGACCATATCCAATCACAACATCGTTGGGCGTAGATGAAGTAGAGGGATAAAGGAAATTTACAGGAAAATCGTTAAGATCATCTGTGAAATCGGCTTCAGTAGAATCTTTTGACGAGTTGGTCGATAAAGGTGGATTTTTTGAAAATGACTGATAATCTTCTTGAAGCATGCGTTGACTGTTTAGTTCGAACACATCTTTATTCAGACCCAAGGCTTCATAGCCTTCGTGGTCCTGCGGTATCCATGCTTCTTCGATACTTGTACTATTTTCACTACCTGAAGCGCCAAAGAACGGACGCCAAGTCGGTTTAAGCTCCTCACCTCGGCGATAAGCTTCGCCAAGAGATCCTGAAGTTGATTCTGTAGTTTCAAACGACCCCCTGGATTCCACACTAAGAGAACCTTTTGAATCCATGCTGGATTTGGACGAGCTCTTTTGCTCATCTAGACGACATTTCCTTCTGGAAGATGAATCATCGACACTGAGCGACCCTTTAGAGGGCGTTGTAGTCGTCGTAGTATCCATGCTAGATTTAGAAGAACTTCTACGATCATCATCTCTCAAGGTCCTCTTTCTCCCTCTAAGCTCCCTTTCAAATGAAGAAGTTATTACATTGCCGTCATCATCAAAATCAATAGTAGTATTTTGATCCTCCTGTGATATAGTAATAGCAATTTTAGTTTTCTTAATGGTTTTTTGATGTTCCAAGGCGGCATCGGACGTCTTTGATGCAGCTGAATGACTAGATTCCGATTCATCAAATTTGGCTACTTTGTCGATGCCGGTTTTTCTTTGATTAGGGCGAGATAATTGTTCCACGGTTCTATCGATACTTTCGGAGCTCGAGTCAGAGTCGGTAGGAGCTCGTTGTGAATCAACCTGACCTTGTTTTTCCAAAGTTGGCGTTGGAGATTTCCGGGTGCCATATTTTGACGGACTGCGAGGACTTTCAATACGAGACATCTCAGGCACTGGTGAGGGCGATTTCGAATTTGATTTGGAACTTGAACCAGTGTGCTGTGACAGTAAATGCTCTTCACCGTACTCCATAGCTTGTTTTAGCTCTTCTAAACATTCTCTATCTTTCTTATTTAATTTTTCAATATCCTGCGATATTCCCAGTGGTCTGGCGATTGAACAACTCACACTGGATTCGTCATCAATAGAGCTGCCTTTAATGTGGCTTGACGGGCTTACGTCTTTCTCGATACTAGTCCAAGACGTTGAC
Source organism: Eupithecia pulchellata (assembly GCA_963931895.1). Classification (NCBI taxonomy): domain Eukaryota; kingdom Metazoa; phylum Arthropoda; class Insecta; order Lepidoptera; family Geometridae; genus Eupithecia; species Eupithecia pulchellata. The sequence continues at coordinate 2,322,617 of OZ007522.1, forward strand.
TCGGAGCTCCGGGAACGCTCAGCGCTTAGCTTTAAAAGCTCGCTTCGTCTAGACTTAGCTGTCAACAGAGCATTAAGTTCAGGTCTTGGCTCCGTCGGAGATTTATCACTGCCAGAGCTTCCTGTCTGTTCCCCTGACTCAGACTTATTAGATTTTGAAGTGCTCGAGTCAATAAATTGAATATTTTCTATAGTAGGACTGTTTTCTTGTGGTGGAGTGACAATAATCTTGTTTTTGTTTTTCCATTTCAGTGATAAGTCTACGTTCCTCGGATCTCTTGAATGATTTTGATCGATTTCAGTATCAGTAACAATTTGTGACAAAGTTTCATGTTTTAGGAATTCAACCAGACTCGCAGAAGATTCGTCGAATGTTCCTTGTGGATCTAAAGTTCTCCGTCCTCTAGCAGTAGTATGACTGAGATCTGACATCTGCAGTTCTGTCTCAATTGTTTCTTCATAGTCTGAAACCCACGATCCTGTATCAGTACTTTTGCCGCGTTGAAGTTGCAATTTCCTTGACTCTGGGTCAGAAGAACTGTCGGCGTCAATGTATGGTAGAGATACTCCTAGTAGTTGTCCCTCATCTGGAACTTTTAGATCGCTAACATCTGTCAAGGACTCTTCCTCGCTAGTGAGGCGAGTAACTTCAGGTTTCTTTTCTCTAGAAACCAATTCGTGGATATCTTGACTGCTTCTACTTTCCTGTAGTTCCTTTTGTTTGTTATAAATGTCCATCTTGCGGCGTTCAATGATGACAGTCTGTGTATCGTTTTCGATGACAGTATGTTGGGAGCTGGTCATCCATTCTATAGATGAGTCATCTTCTTTCTCTCTAAAACTGTTTGGCGGCGAAATTTCCTTTTTGTCTTGGATTTCTTGTTCTTCTTTGACACTAGAAACACTCTCCATAGTAGGGTGAACTTCCACTTTTACAACTTCTTGTTTGAAGTGCTTGTCATTTGGTTCCGGAGGTAGATCGATCGGTAGCGAAACTACGTAGTTTCTATCCAAACTCTTAGACTTTATTTTAGCTTCAAGTTGGTTATCAACCTTGCGGTCCAAACTCTTTGACTTGGCTCCCGGGCTGATTTTCTGATAAACTACTTTTCCTTCAATTTGTTGTTTGATCTCTTGCTTCTTTGACAAAGTCTTTGGTGATTTTTGTAAAGCAGCAAGATCGTCGAATTTGTCTTCCATAGACTGACTTTTATCGTCCATACTTTTATTGATTTTATTACTTGATTTAGATGATTTCTGATCTTCGAAACTCCTACTTACTTTTCCACCTATTTTATTGTCCAGCTTTTTAGGCGACTTGGCAATGAAAACATGGTCCTCAGCTTTGCTAGTAATTTTAGTTTCGATTATTATTTTGTCCCCTTCAGTCTTCACCATTATCTTATCCTCGGGTTGAGGGAATGGTGGCATCGTATCTTTGACGGGACTGATAAGTGTTTTGGTTTGTTTCAAAGCAGCTTCGAACAACATCTGCTGTTTTTCTTTACGTTTAGCGATTTCAGTGTCGCTTTCTTCTTGAGACTTTGTTCGTTCCTTGCTATTTCCGCGTTTAATATCCATTTTCTCGAGAGATTTAGATTTTTCCTTCATCATTTTTTTATCTTTCTGTTCCAGTTCTTGACTCTTGGCTCGAGCCAATTCAAGTGGTGGTACAGTTAAGAAGTCCGGTCTATCCTTCAAAGACGACGGCAGAGACTTTTGAGTTTGCAACGGTTTTATTTTCGGAGCGTTTGTATCAAGAGATCCCATTTTATTTAATTTGTTAGCAAGCAACTTGTTTTTCTCTTCTGGCTTGGGTTTCAAAGTCAGTTTCTTTTTGTCTTTGCGCTTAATTCTTTCGATGTCGGGCACTATTTGGTCTTCACTTAGATCCGAGAGCTTTCTTATGCTTCCTCTGGGTGAATTCAGCGAAGAAGTCGGAGATCGCGACGGAGATTTAGAAATAGGTGACCGTGATAAAGGCGACCGGCTTAGTGGAGATCGAGAGGGTGATTTCCCTTGAGATATCAGTTTACTTAAGTCGTAGGTACGCTTGAAAGACCTTGGGCGTCGATGTTCAACCAAATCAGCCAACAGTGCTAACTCCTCATTATCAATGACCACCGACTTTGTTTCTGCAGGAGGATCGTTTTCTTCTACTTCCTCGATTTTTTCGATGACATCTTTCTTAGGTTGCGCTTTTACCTTTTCTTCTAATATAGCCTTTTCCTCCAGTACATCTCCCTCCTCATTATCTCCAAGTGTATCGTCTTTAGATGAAAATGCATTCATAGGCGGGAGTCTGTGCAATTGAATGACTGGTGTATCTAAGCTTTTAGCTCTACGACTCGACGTTGGCGAATCAGTGGCTTTCTGGCGTTGTAAGGAAAATACGGAGCCTTCAGAAAGGTTCAATCTTCCTTGAGCGAAAATAATCGGCGTTCCTCCTTGTTTGCGCAGCATAGGAGAGATTAGCTCATCGCGCAAGCTTTTTTTAATGTTCAATGTTACCATGTCCTTTTTATCTCCCTTGGTAACATCGCTTATTTCTTCGGATGGGGCGCGCAAGCCAGTCACTTTAGCAATCTCCATGTCAGCGAAATGTTCGTCTTCTGATTTGAAGAATTCAACTGACTCTAGTATCGGCGAGGGCAAGTTTTCATTGTATTCCCATGTAGAGCTTTCCTTGCTAGTTTGCTTGAACTGTTGCTGTTGTAGTTGCATATCTTTTTCAGCCATTTTGATAGCAATCTCATCTTCCGAGCTTGGGATAGAAATAGATCGTTCTGAGATACGTCGCAGCTCAGTAGCATTGCCCGTTATGCCTTCTAGTACTTGTGGATTGTATTTAGCCTCGAGTTCAGCTAACTTCCGGCACTGCGGCGGAGATCCTTCGATCTCCGTGGAACTCATAGTCTGACCACGATGCCAAGCGCCAGAAGTTATCTTATCGTACTCCAGTTGCAATATCGGCTCTAGCTCTTTACGTGACTGTGGTGGAGAGAACTCCAATTTTGGAGCTGCTTCGGTTGTACCGAATACGTCATCGGAGTCTACACTCTCGTCATCGGAAGAGAATGATGTAATACGAATTTTGCTGTTACTCTTAGTTTTTATTTTACCACCAATACCTTTTTTACCAGCGCCACGGATTTTATTACCTCTTTTGCCAGTTGGAAGCTTTTCTGATTTTGATTTGATGTCAGCTCGAAGTTTTTCGGTTGCTGTCATGGGTTTGGCAGCTTCCTTTATGGGTGGTTGTTGCACGTTCCGACCATTAATTGCGAATTTGATGTCGTGAGGATACTGAGGTTCCTGCATCATGCTGTCGGTTTTTGAGCTGGTAGCAGAATCGCTCTCGATTTGGGACAGTTTAGAATTCAAAGTTTCAAGTAGATGGGGGTCTAAGTTCTTAGTGATGTCACGTTTCGGGCTAGGCAGATGCTGCATCTGACCAGTCTTGTCGACCTCCAGAGTCACGGGATCAACTTTAGACAAATCAATATTTTGCGTAAATAGAAAGTCGCGGTTCTCAACTTCGAGAAACTTGGTAGAACTATGATCAAGTTGAACACTATTTCGCGGAGACTTAGGCGACTTAGGGGATTTCGGTGACTTAGGAGACTTGGGTGATTTAGGTGACTTTGGGGATTTAGGAGACTTGGGAGATTTAGGCGAGCGAGGGGATTTCGGGTGATCATGATATTTACACCTAGGATGAGCGTTCACAATATGGCGGCCATTCTGTGGCGGGAGCATTATGATATCCGGGGGTTGCCTGTGCTCGTTCATAGGCGACGGGGCCGTTCCGTTCATGACGTGCCTCTTGTGAAGCACATACGGAATGTCGTACCCGTCATCGATTACCTTCTTGTTATCCTTGAAGCCGGCCTTGAAAGCGTCGAACTCTTTGAAATAGTTCTTCGGCAGATCGAAAGGGGAGCGAACGTGTTCGTTGTGCCGGGAGGGTAACTCAAAGTGAGAGCGCTTGGTGGCGATCGGGGGCGCGCTCGGGATCTGTCGGAATATGTAGTCCTCGTCGCTGGACTCGGCCGGGGTCAGATCTATGGATTTCTGGTGCATGAGCACGTGGCGACGCGAGTTCACGCTGCTGAAGCGGGGCCTGTTCGCCAGGCTGTTGGGATCGCTTTTGGTGCGCTCCACCGTCGGGTGGATGTACGGCACGGCCGGCGTGTCGGCGAGGCGGCTGCTCGAGCTCGTCTCCAGTATCAGCTTCGGGTTGTACTCGTCGAAGTGTGTCTTAGCCATAAGCTCCTCCTTGAGGCTGTCCTTCCTGACCATGTGCGTGTGTAGTTTCCGCGCATGGACTTGTCGAAGTCCGACTGTAGGAGAGCAGCGCCACCCGCCTGCAACGCGATCTTGTTCTTAGCGTACTCGATGCTGTCCATAGCGGGCAGAACGCGGACGGCCACGTCCGACTCGTTGGAAGATTCTTTTATAAGGTGAGAGGGTGGGGCTTCCCGACTCGTGGAGCGAGTGAGAGACTCGATCTTCTCCTTGTCGAAACTGAAAACGGTGTCGGAGGAGCGGCGCCGCTGGAAGGTGTGCACCTTGGCGAGGCGCGTGTCGGGGTCGCGCGGCGGGGGCTCGTCCTCGTCTGGCGTGTCGGTGTCCACGTGTGGCCCCACGTGCGGCAGGCTGGCGGCCCCGGCGCCGGTGCCCGCGTGCAGCGCCGCCTCGCCCCGGCGCGACTCGCTCGGGAAGGTGGAGTACGGCGTCGGCAGGCGGAAGTACGTCGGCGAGCAGGGCAGGCGCGCGAGCAGTTCCTCGTGCGATCGGTCTATGGGCGCGCGCTCCTCGTAATCGGGCGGCTCCAGGGAGAGGAAGGTGCCGTGCGGGTCGAAATAGTCCTCGGGGCTCGAGGGCCCCGAGCTCGGGCCGAAACCCGGGGCGTAAGGGTCACCCGCCGGGTAGGGCTCGCCCGGGGAGTACTGCTCGACGGCCGCGTACGGGTCGTCCGCGTACGGCTCCGCGGCCGCGTACGGGTCGTCCGCGTAGGGCTCCGCGGGAGCGTAGGGGTCGCGGCCCGCGTAGGGGTCGTAAGGCGCGCGCCGGCACTCGTAGTACTCGGACTTTGAG